>OU343217.1:265515592-265644797 GCA_910596185.1 Chrysanthemum makinoi
GGATTGATGAGTGTTTCATGGAATCAAGAAATGAAGAAAGTCTTCATGAGAGATATAGTTGAATGGTTCCATCATCTTGTTCACAGCACGATAACGGACTTTGAAATTGAGGATGGAAGTGCATAACATTATGATAAAGGCGTGTCAAGAACATTCCATAAGGGATGAGTTTATTCTTGGAGCCTTGGAATATTTGCAATTTGCTCTAGAAGAAGTAGGCAGATTGTATGGTTGTTGTGTTACAAACAAGTACAACATGTGGAGCACAACAAGAGGGAAGAATTTCTCGATTTCCCCTAAGACTCCAAACATTTTCACGTAGGATGAGTGCAAGAGACTTGTACTCTTCTCGGATATCCCTTGTAAAGATAATGTTTGGACCGGAGTAATATGGTCGAGGTTTGCATATTATGCGATTTAAATCTTCCGTAGAGGGTATGTGTGAACAATATGGACTATTTTCTTCACGAAAGTTGAAGACGAATCAGAGACCAATCTTTCTGAAGGCACATTGTCCATAATTTGGAATCCGGAGGAT
This sequence comes from Chrysanthemum makinoi, assembly GCA_910596185.1. NCBI lineage: Eukaryota > Viridiplantae > Streptophyta > Magnoliopsida > Asterales > Asteraceae > Chrysanthemum > Chrysanthemum makinoi. The sequence continues at coordinate 265,516,131 of OU343217.1, forward strand.
GTGAGCAAAATGCCCAAGGGTTAGAGTGAACTTTTGGTTTTGATATAAAACCAAAGAGATAGAGAGCGATCTCCTCATTAACGAGTTCGACTTTGACTAAGAATTCCATTATGAACCTTGGACATATCTTCTCGATGATTTCAAGAAGGCATTCTAGTCCTATGGCTCATAAGGAGGTATTGATACCTTCTTCGAATTGTAGAGAGGTGTCTTAACACGTCCCTTCGTGGAAGTGACGGTTTTCGAGATTATTGAACCCACGGACATGATTGCCGGGCGTGTTGGGTTCGAGATTCGGAGTGTAGACGCAAGGAGTGAAAAAATCGAACTCATATTCATGCGTCATAGTTGAACCTATAGAAATGATAAGTTAATAAAAGAGATGTTTGTGGTCAACCTATGATAATCTAATGTTTTTACTAGATTTTTATTAACAATGGTATTTAACACTTTAACATACTCAAGGTTTTGACTTTCTAGTGGATTATTACATTTAGAAAGATATTGGTTTTTTAATCTTGCATGAAGACTGTTTTCCAGTAGGGACGGATCACACGTTTTACAAAGGGATCCGCTAGTATATCTTCCGGGATCCATGGATTCAGTAGTAACAGAAATGATTTGATAAAAACATAGGTTTTACAATTTTATATACCTAAATATGTTTTATCCTACTTTTTCTTTTAGCATGCATACATGACTTCTAATGTATCACGAAAGAATATAAAATATATAAATCAGAGTAAGTGTTAAACACATTATGAGAAAGTAACCTAGATAAACTAGATTATTAATAATATTGCATTTCAATACTAAGGATGATACAAAGGATTGGGTATATGATCCCAATGTAGATTAACAATACAAAGTAAATGTCTCCATATGTGAACTTCATCATAGGGAACACAAGTGCGATGAAGGAGCATGATGAAAGCACGAAAAGCGATGTAAACCATGTTTGATGATGGATCTTCTTGGTTTCAGTTGAGATGAAAATGAGGAGGAAGATGAAGTTTTTGAATAAGAGAAAATTTGAAATGGAGGATTTGAAAAAGTGAAGGTTTGGTAGAGTGGTCGACGGTGGGGTTATTTATAGGGAAGGAGGAATTTTTGAAATTAATGTTTTGTTTTATTATTGGATTTAAAAGAGACAAAACATAATTTTTGTATACCATGACTTTAGATGAGAAGTAAAACACGTATGTGAGAAAAAGACTTCCTAATGAAGCTTCATGTAAAACATGTATAAGCACAAAAGATAATCATATAAATACCTAAATAGGCATACTTAATTATCAAGCAAAATAAAAAGAAAATCATACCTCTAGCGTACTTAGGAATGTCTTTACAAATGACACAACAAATGTCACTTTGACGATTCCCGCTCATTTATGATTAAGATACCTTCTAGGAAGTATTTTGCTATACAAGCGATTCCTAAAGCTTGGCGGGTATGAACTTTGACTAATCAACATGACAAAGAAGATTAGTGCAATTAAATGAAAAAGTAAATAAGAAAAATGTTGTTATTAAATCAACATCCACACATATAGTTTTTAAAAAACATGGTGTTTGTTTTTATTAAAAACCTTCTTTGTAGTTTTCAATTAACCATGGATCGTATCAAGTTTTTAAAGTACAATATACTTTAAAAAACTTGGTAACGAAGCTCTGATGCCAATTGTGGAAAACTAGAATGGGGGGTTGAATAGTTTTGCCAATTAAAACTTCCTTTTAATCTATTTAGATTGACTTATGACAATCTATTTGAATGTGTGTGTTGGATGTTGATAAACAAGCATATAAAGGTAAGTAATGAAAAGATAAGAGTAAGAAGCACAAAACCACAACACGAGTATTTAGAGTGGTTCGGCTACAAGGACACCTTCCTTGCCCTACTCCACTCCCCGAGTCACCTACTCGAGTTCGTAATCACTACACCAATCTCCTTATGACGGAGAAGCCTTCACAACGTCGCCCCTTTTCCTGCTAGGCTAACCACCAGGTTCTTTCACTCCAAGGTGAACCACACCTACACAAGGTCGCCTACCCTTTATAAGGTACTAGGCTAAGTACCTAGTTCTTTCACTCCAAGGTGAACTACACCTTCACAACGTCGCCTACCCTTTATTAGGTACTAGGCTAAGCACCTAGTTCCATTGCAATGGAGGAACTACTACCACACTACACCAACGACTAATCCCAAAGGAGATCTACCCTTTACAACATCATCAAGGATATCAATATCTTTGGATCTAATACTAGTCTATCTTGTACATCGAAACACACCATATTGAATGTACATCTAAGGCACCTTTCACTAATGCCTTTGACTAGATCTACAAGACACCTTTCACTAATGTCTTGCATCTTCACTTCTAAGCACCTTTCACTAATGCTTCTTTGTTTTGACTTCTAAGCACCTTTCACTAATGCTTCTTTGTCTTGACTTCTAAGCACCTACCACAAGTGCTTGTGTTATAGATGATAGATACCCTTCACTAATATCTTCGTCTTAACACTTGAGACATCTTTCACTAATGTCTTCAACACTACACCTCTTTGAGGAAAGAAAGGAATCATCAACAAGAAGACTTCAGTAGCTTTGATGATGAGGAAGCATGGCAACTCAGGACTTGAGCTTGCTTGACTTCAAAGGTGGTGATCTTGCCTTTAAGAGGAACCTAAAAGATCACACAAAAACAAAACTACAAACATAGATCTCTTGGATCTAAGGTTAGTGAGGTTTAACTCAGGGGGGAAAGTGTGTTAGAAAGGGATGATGAATAATGAATAAATGGCTCACTATTTATAGAGGAAAAATCCTACTGTTCCTCGGATCCCACGGATCCCTTCCACTGGGATCCGGCTACTGCAGCTAGGATTGTGGAACGCTCCTTTACCCATGGGTATTTTGGTTATGGGTCATGAGTCATGGGTTGAACCATGGATCTTTGGCTAGATATAATGTATCTTTGAGTGCAATGCACTTAGTCACTTGGGTATGGGTTGATCCATGGGTTATGGGTATTATCCATATGTGATATAAGCATGATGTCATGCAATGGGTTATGGGTCAAGATCCATGGGTTATGGGCTTTGGGTTGTACCCAACTACATTCAATGTATTTGCCCAATGGGTTGTGATACTTAAGTTTCTACCCATTTATATTACCCAATATACTATATACTAGTTATGTGTATATTTAATATCCAAATACAAACATATGTATTACTTGAATAATAAAATCACTTATACTTGTTTTAGTGTTTTATGTGAAAATGTGAATATGATAGAAACTATTAGTTCAAACCATTTACGTATTTTATTTGTTTCGTTAATATGATTTTACGTTTGTTATCGACAAAACATTAGAAGATCGTAAAATATAAATAAACGTTTTTACGGCTTATTTGTATTAACACGTTTTATTAAGACTAAAGTCCCACTCGTATATGTCATAAATAATTTTAAATTTGGTGCTAAAGTTTCCCTAACAAATATTTCTCATAGTTTATTACACAAATGACCAAGGACAATCAAGGATAAGCATAGTTTCTAAGTTCCCATTTTATTCTCCCTCCCTACACTTAAACTGAACATTGTCCCCAATTTTCCCCGAAAGTATCAAAGTTAAGATAAAGGAAGGTAAGTAAAAGAGAAAGAAACTAGTACTCCCCTGATTAGCTCAGTAGGATCCGTGTGAAGTTGTGGTTAAATTCTTTCCCAAAAAGAATGTGTACGTGATAAGCTCCATCCAATGTTGTGTTTCTTCTTCTTGTCAAATATAACCTGCACACTTTAAGAAAACAGACAAAACCTTCGCGTAAAAGCGGCGGTAAAACTATATATGACACAACTACACTAGGATATAATGCTTGTGGAATGGATGTTTGCAAATTTTCAGGAAAATTAAGACCTAAGAATTTCTAGAAATTTATAAGTAGCACAGAAAACGAAAAAAATTGTATAAGATGTTTATGCTTGACCTGACGTCGTCAGGTTCTAATCCTGATGCCGTCAGGTTGTCATGACAGAACCGGTCTATCATTTTCTGGAAAAATTACACCTTTAAAATCTGAAAAAATTCCTGCAAAACATCCATTATAACTCGATACAAGCATTTCACTCTAACAAACACACATATACATCAATTTCAATAATTGTAATTCTCATGTTCACGTTCTTTTAAAAACGTATGTAATCTTCCCTACACTTATCTTTTGTAAAATACCTTTATATGTAATTAAGACGAGGTTAAAGACAAAATAAAGCATTTTCACAAAATCAAACATGAGAATAAACAACAATGAAAAGATATATGACACAAAACAAGCAAACAATTAAGCATGGGTTGCCTCTCACGAAGCGATTTTCTTTATTTATGAGTCTTGTAGCTAGACTCAAGTCGTGGCTACGCTGACTTCCCATCATCATCTTTTTCCTCATCACGATCTCTATTGGGGTTTCCATGGTATAATTATGCCCTATCGTGCATCTTTCTAAGAAATCATCTTCCCCCCAATTTGTTCTATATTCCGGTCCTAATTTCAAACAATCCTTATAGAACCCAAAAATCTTATTCATCACATAATCTACTCCTTTCTCCTTGTCCTTCTTATTCCTATAGTAGACCAATAGCTTAAGTTCCTTTTCATCATTGGATAGTGATGAAAATTTCTCAATCTTAAATGGCATTTGGTAAGCTATGTCATTGGTCTCATCCTTGAATCTAACTATTCCTAACGACGGATCATAAGTCATCCCTGTGTTTTCTATGAATGGCTTTCCTAGAACTACATGGGACAAGCTAGGATCTATGGTCGCATCGATATCCTCCACAATTATGAAACTGTAAGGTACGAAACTACCTACATAGAAGGGCAATCCCTTAACTCTACCAAGAAAATTACAACTAACTCTAGGATCATCGGGGTCTTGCCTATTAGGGATAGGTTTCTTCATCACCCAATTATAATATGTGCTAGTCATGATGTTTATTGGGGATTTACGATCAATGTAGGCCTTTGCCACCAAAAGATGTCCTATGCAACATGGTATGTTGAGATTCCAAGGATTTCCAAGATGATTCGAGGGCTTCTCCTAACATACATGTGACGAAGGCGTACTAAGCTGGGTGGCGTGAAAGTTCCTCTTCCGTAGGAAACTTATTGAACTATTCATCACCTACTTCGTCTATTTCATTGGTTGATTCATCCTTAGGAGTTTCACTTACCTCAAGTTCCGTCTCATGGTTTGCTTCGTCGCTATCCCTATTTGGTTTCACTAGAGTAATGGCATTGACAAATTGAACGTGCTTGGATGAAGAGGGATCCCTAGTTTCGAAGTACTTACTTGGGTCCGTAATTTTCACAGCTTCGGGAGAATGAGTCGAGATGGCATTAACCTTTTCGGTGGTCTTTCTATCACAATTGGTCATGGCTTTCAAAAGGTTATCTATCTTCCTATCCATCTCGGCTTGTTGTTGGTTAAAATGGTCCGAAAGCTTAGCTAATTGAGCCTCTTGGGATGTAACTAGGTGTTGCAACATCCCTTTTTATGTTTTGTTGCCTAGGGCCGTGGGAGTTGGACCATGAGGAATCATTAGAGGTGAATTCTTTGGTTTGTCCCTAATTATAGTCGGGTTTGCCCCTCGATGCTTCTCGGGCATCATTGAAAGTCCTAGATCTGGGTGTTGTGGGGAATCTCCATCCCATTCTGTTGGGAATAATCTGTTACCACTGATAGCATTGGAAGACACTACTTGGATTACACTAGCAGTAGAAACGTATTACCACTACTGGTACATTATTACCACTGCTATTAGGAAAATGTGTCTAGATATGTATAGAAAAGATCTTGTGTATATTCTATATTGTTAGCTTTATACTTATCTTGTAAAGGACTCTTGTACTATAAAAAAGGAGGTCCTAGGTCATTGTCTTAGATATTAGAATACATACATACGTATATTCACAAAGCTTCAAAGGTGTAACCCTAGTGATAAGCAAGATCACTCGTATTATTCATTAATAATATTGGAGCTTAAGTTTTGTGTTTAATCTGGGTTTACTTACAATACATCATACAATCCGTCTTCTAAGTATTACTAAGTAAATTACGCGTGCTTATTAATATTATACAAAATATCATTGACACAAGGTGTGTGTCCAGATCCATGACATTCCATTGGTACACGAGGAAGCATAGTCAACGAAAGCTTGTTCGGGGAGTCTCGTGCAAGTACGAGTGTCATGGAGACCACTACATAGCTCACACAAGGAAGAGACTTTGTTCACTTGACATGAAGACTTAGGATTATCGTAGGAGCTCATTAGAAATTTGACTTGATCTTCAAGTTCGAGCATCCTACGATTGGAAGTTTGTGAGTCAATGGGAGGCAAGGAGATTACCTTGACGGTTTTGGGCAACTCTCACTGGTCCCAACTTTCGTTGTCATAGAGGGCAAGGTCCCCTATTGTAGCCCACGATTCTTCCGCGGTGTTCACTAAGTTTGCCACCGCCGCGGTCGATGGATTGCTTAGTTGAGAAGTTGACATGATCGTAAAAGATTTAGACTTGAAGCCAAAGATCGATGCCGTGAAGAGGGACTTTATGGATCAAGTCCTTGAATCGAGTCCAAGCCTCGTAGAGAGATTCACCTTGACGTTTTTAGAACATCAAGATATCATTTCTAAGTTTGGTAGTTCTCCCCGGTGGGAAAAATTAGGTGAGGAAACGAGTGGTGAGATCATCCCAACTTGAGATGGATCCGGCAGGAAGTCGCCCAAGCCAATTACTAGCTTGGTCTCGTAGAGAGAATTGGAAGAGACGGCGTGGTCTCCGTGTGGTAGCATCAAGATCGATGGGATCAACAATTTTAAGGAAGTCCTGAGATGCCGATTAGGATCTTCTGGTGAAGTCCATGGAATGCACATCCGTTTTGCACCAACCGGATGGTGCTCGATCGCAGTAGTAGTTTGAGCTTGATCGGGGAGCTCAATGATGTTCCTATAGCCTTGGTGGCTCGGTCTAAAGTATTCACCAAGAGTAAGACCTCTTGGCTGGTCAATTGGTGGTGGGTCGATGGTAATTGGGTGATGTAATTGGGTGATGTGGTGGTGGGTTATCACCTTCCATGATGAAAAGTGATGGGATTACTAACAAAGTCACGAAGAAGGGGGATAGACTAGAAGGAAGCTAAAAATGAGAAAAAATCTTACTTGATAGGAATCAAGCAAAGGAACCTAAATGAGATAAAAATCTAACTAGCTATTCTATTCCCCATACCATGCCAAAAACTTGATGCGCACGGTTGTTCGGTGTTCAAAGGTCAAAGGAACTTCCGTCGAGCAAGTTTTTCAACACCCTAGGCGTGAACCTAATCGCCAGTGTAGTATTGGGTAAGCCTCAGGTATAGATATCGTTCTCTAGGAGAATAGGAATGCTAGTAAAAAGTGTATTACGCTAAGGTGGGATTGAGGATGATTCTTTTTTATATTTTATTGGTTTTTTAGAAAGCTAAGGGTAAAATCTCGGGCAATGGTTTGGGGGTACTTCTACCGATTACATCTACTATCTAATTATCTAATACTACGGGTAGCTATGTCTTTTTTATGTGTGCTCGTATGCTGATTAAAAATGTGTTTACCTAGATACTATTACTCCCTAGTTATCTTTTATTGTTGGTTGAATTGTCACTTCCTTATTCTTAACGCGTTGTGTTTTCTAAGGTCGTAGGGGGTGCCTATGCCCTAACTCTTTGAGATTACCTTTAAGTTATTGCCTACGAAATCCGCTAGATTAATTATAAACTAACTTTAAGGTGATCTTTGGATGTTTAGACTACGAAATTCGCCAAGTGATTCATAAACTATTTTTCACAAAGATTACTCAAGCATTTAAACACATTGATAGCCTAGTTGCACTCCTAAGCCAATTACAATTAAGATAAGAGATAACCAAATAATAATTAACAACTAGGTTTCATAGATCTAAGCAAACACGCAAGAAATTTAGCTAGACATGTTAAACATGCAAACATACACACAATCAATAGAAGACATAATGATACTAATGGATTAAAACACTTATCTTGATGTGTAAAATAGGGTTTGGGACCCTAAGATACTGTCCAAGTCGGAATACAAACGTTTAGGGTTTTTACTCCAAAAGTCTACCTCTTTAAATGCAGAAAAATCGAATTATATATATAGATTTACACTTGCAACGGCGTCGCCTTATAGGGTGGGACGTCATATCGCCATCATTAGGGTTTCGTCTTGGCCAAGTTATCGATGGGACTGACGCCACGTTGTTGTGACGGTCGCTTCAGATGGGACGTCGTTCGATTCGGATCTTGGCCGCCCGAGATGAAAAGTTTTAGCGACACCCTCTTCTTCAAAGCTCCGGCCGTCGTGTTATGAGCAAAAATTCCCGGAGCAGTCGGTGCATGTAATTATCAAATCAGAGAGACGCTGCCGCCCTTTGATTGGGACGCCATCAGTTGTTTAGTACTTGAGTGACTTCGATCTTGACTTTGCCATTTTCTTCATGTATTCACTCCTTTTCGTACAAATAAGCATCATTCTAGCATTTTGCTTCCAAGATACCTTAAAAGTGAAAATGAACGAAATTAAGCAGTAACGGATATAAAATTGGTCGATTAAGGGCTTAAATGACCCTTTAAAGTGTACGTTTTAAATCCTTATCACCTGACACGCATCCAGCCCAAAGAAATGCTACATCCTGGTGGATCGTAAGATTAATTTATTCTAATTTCTTTCTCTACTTTCCTCAAGAAAGTTCCCACAAAGTTGTAATATTTCTACTAATAAGTAATGAAGAACTTACAATACTTTGCAAGCTACCTCATGAGACACCAGCTTACCTCGTGAAAAAAATAAGTGCACGAACTCGTGATTTAGCAAACCAATTGTCACACACACAAAATATTGCAGCGAAAAGGTAACCAGGGTATGACTTCATAGCACAAGGAATACAAGATAAAGAACGACCTCTACATGAGTCGTTTAAAATACATCATTTGATTAATGTAAGTAAATAAAGTTTTCCAACAAGGCAAATCCTAATGTTTCACACCAAAATAAAAGATAAGTTTTGTTAGAATCAAACGACAATAGTTCATGCAGTAAATCTTCAATGAAATGCAACCGCCAACGGGTGACCCTAGTATAACCTCCATGATGCTAGCCAAACAATGCAAGTTACGGACCTGAAAAATACATGCTAAAATGTCAACATAAAGTTGGTGAGTTCATAGGTTTAAGTATAAATAAACGTGGACCACAAGATTTTCGGGTGTGACTATTATAACAAATACAGTATCATATAAAAAGTATTACTATTGCACTAAGCTCATGACCCCGAAGCCTTAATGTGTTCATTATGTAGATGTGTATGTATACCCCTATATGTGTCTTGCCAAACACCTAGTGTTCTCCAAATGAAATGGGTCCGTTTGACTACCATTACATTCCAGTTAAGTAAGTACTACTTAACTAGACGGGGGTGTCAACCCTAATAGATCTATTCACACTATTCATGCTTACAACATAATTAAGGATTCATGATTGTGGGGACTTAACAGCAATAGTGGTAACTTAGGCAATACGGAAAAGTTTAAGTACTTGTGTTCGTAAGTAAAAGCAATCAATGTATTCTCACCCTAAATATTTCAAAGTAAGTATAAAGCAAGTAAACACAAGGCTATCAAACTCACCTCAATATAGTAGTAAATACACGAATAATTACATAGACTTGAACGTAAACAAATGTCCTAACCGCGACCTAATTAAATAAGACGCCTTAGGAATGATATGATATGTTTGATATGCATATTAGTTTTATAAAGTTTTATCACCCATATAAACTTATAGTGAAGTGTTATAGAGATTATTAAGTCAAATTGTTTAAAAAAAATAAGTAAAACGCGTTTTTGGTTCCAAAAATCCCTTAATAAAGTTGATGTTTGGAATAAAATAACGCCTTTAGACGGTTATAACTTCTTTGTTTCTTGGCCAATTTTGGTCATTCAAAGCCCTAAACATAGGTAAAATATCTAATTTCAATAAAATATGGCCTCCTTTAGCAATATCATTTTTTTTGTACGCGAAAATAGCTTAAAAGCTGATGTCCTAAACAAACTATGATGTCCTAAACAAACTATTTTGTCCAGAATTTTTTACCGAATTTGCGAGGCTATAACTCCTTCTTTGTTCAAGCACTATTCAAAATTCAAGTTCCTAGAGTTAGGTCTATGTCTTAACTCTCCAAAAAATCTAATTAGAGCTTATAGTTTGGAGTTTAAGTCCTTGACACATTAGCTACATGTCGCGGACTCAGAAACATTACTTGCTTGACAACCAGTTTTGAGTAAAATGTTAAAAATATTATAAAAATTCCAAAAATTATAAATTTTAGGTAGAATCTACCTATGTAGTATAATGCTGAGGTACAAATATTTTGGCTATAAGTGTTCTCTAAAGTGGTAAAAACAAGCTCACAAGTCGACCAATTTTCTGGACAGCTTTAGGGTTTTTACTTAATTACCTTTCAAACAACTTTCAACACAACATCTCTAACAAGTTAATATGAAATCATGCTAAATAAGTGAAATAAATATGAAATGAGTTGTATGAGATGTTTATAAAGATTGATAGTGTATGGTGTCAAGAAAGTGCACAAGATCAACTTAAAAGACTATGAAAACCCTAAGTTTGAACCTCCAAAACCATAGCTTTCTTAACCAACCTTTAACCAAATTACATCAAGACTTGAATACCCTTGCCTTAGCCCTTCTTACTGCTGAAATAGAGAGGAGAAATGAGTGTGATATGTATTTGATTATGTGTGAAAAAATGGATAACACTTGAGCTAACTGTAAACCATTCATGTTTCAATCTTTTATTAAGTGTATATACTCATGCGTTAATAGTGTATACTATCAAATCACTTAATTATAAACTAGTTATAATATTTGTGCACGTACCGGGTGTTGACAAAAAAAATTATTTTGTATCAATGCTAAATATTGTGTCTTTAAAGGCATTTACATATAATTATATATTTATATACCAGTTTTTCATTATCCATTAGAATTTTGTATAATTAAATTTTGTAAAAAAAACATTTGTTAGATAGTTCAAGATTCAACTATATTTAGCTGCTATACATGTTGATGTTCTTATTTAAATTTCACTATTTATATTATGATGTACACAAAATGCGATTTTAGTTGCACATAATAAACGTTGATGAAGTTAAAATATACTCCTTAAAGTTTTTTTTTAATTTTTTTCTACATATTCTTATATAAATAAATAAAAAAGTTACATGAGTAGTTGTTATGAGTACAATCACGTTTTTTTCATATTACAGTAGCTCGTACTTACAATTTGATAACTATATTCTCGTTTTCAATAATTTAACCATATTTAATATTCAAATTTGTGTCCACATTTGTCATACTTTTAATATGAAATAAATAAGTCTTTAGTAAACATATATAGTAAAAAAATGATATTTATAATCTTATGTATATTTATATGTCGGAGTTTTAGAACAACATATATTGTATTTTTAAGTTATAAAATATAAGGAGTTTAAAGTATAAGGGGGTATTTGTTTACTTTGCAAAGTTATTGAAAGACATGGAAGGTTATAATATTACATTTAACTCTATACAATTTTTAAAAATTTAACCACTAAATTTTTATTAATTACCTCAAAAATGATATTTATAATCTTATGTATATTTATATGTAGGAGTTTTAAAACAACATGTATATTGTATTTTTAAGTTATAAAATATAAGGGGTTTAAAGTATAAGGGAGTATTTGTTTAATTTCCAAAGTTATTAAAAAACATGGAAACTTATAATATTACACATAACTCTATACAATTTTTAAAAATTTAACCACTAAAGTTTTATTAATTAACCCTCTCCTTATTTAAGTTTTTGTTTTCATAAATTTGACTCATATGTTTTTATGTGTTTTTCTTCCCAACTAAATTAATTAAAGTTTGACCAAAATCAATTTAATTTTAACTTTTATTAACCAATCACATCACATGATTTTGCTTACGTGGCAAAATCAAGCTCTTCAATTGGCTCAATTTTTTTTAAATCACTCCAAAATAATATAATTTTTTTATTATATAAAAGATTCCGATCAATTATTATATATACTAAAAGGCGGGGAAGAGAGAGAATAACAACCCGCACATTAAATGCAAACTTGCCAACTGGCATAAAAGCCCGGCGCTCAAGTGTCATTAAAGTAAGTCCTTAGCATTAATAATCTTTCGCAACTTAGCAAAAACAACCCCGAGGTTTAAATGTCGCAAAGTAAGTCCTTAGCACCCCACAGATCGCGGTTTTCCAACACTCGTTTGTACTAAATTTCATAACAAAATAGCGATATCGAATGATGAAAATGAGTTTAAATTTCCTCAAAAGGATAAACATGAAAAAGATAAGGGAACAATACATTATTCTATATGACTATCCAAGATATTCTATGTTCTAATTGACATAACTTTGTGCCATGATATGATTTATGACTTTATCGCTAATTTTATTTTATTAAGCATTTAGTGGACAATCTTCCTCCATTCATCTAATCACCATGGTAGATTAATCGGCGATTTATTGATAAAACCTGCGTCCATTTTCTTTCGGTTCATATTTTTAATCGACGTAACATTTTCCCACAATTCACGCGCCATTATATAGCCATCCGTTTACTGCCAGACGCTTATCGTTTCTCATTATTCATATCGCTGGCCCATTTCATCCGTTATCTGTTGTTCGCTTCATACTTGTTTACACCTTTACACGTTTTCATCCGTTTACATTTTCGCCCATTTTACTCACATACCGAAAAGCAATTTATCTATTTATCCTACGTTTTGTCCGTATTGTCTGTTCATTCCGCCTTTATTTTGTTCATGTTTTTTCATCGTACTATCTCGACGTGATTATGGCGGTTCATGCCATCCAGCGAGTTTATCTCGTGCTTTAAAATGTTTTCTACCATTTTCTGGACATTTTCATAATGCTTCAATATCACAAGTGATATTCGGATATTCGTGATCACAAGTAATATTCTGTGATATTCAGAATATAACTTGTGATATTCTAAATATCACAAGTGATTTTTAACTAATGTTTTATAACATGAAAATCACATTGATATTCAGAATACGCGATATCCAGGAATAATGTGATATTCATAATATCACAAAGTGATATTCATAATATCACAAAGTGATATTCATAAAATCACAAGTGATATTCAGAATATCACAAATATATAATTTAAATAGCAGCTACATAGTTTGGGGTATTTGTTTAACCTTATTTTATTTGCTTATAAGCTTATGTGATTTCGGTTTATGTTTCACAAGCTTAATATATTTTGAAACTTAAAAAAATATATAAGTTTATATTTACCACGTATGAGAGAAAATTCAAAATTTTGGTTTAAAGTTCATAAATACTCATCAGTTTTCATATGTTTTTGTCCGTTTTTAAATATTTTCGGCCGTTTTCATATGTTTCCGTCCGCCAGAATATCACAAGTCATATTCTGAGTATCACAAATGATATTCTGAATATCACAAGTGATATTCTGTGATATTTAGATGATCACAAGTGATATTCTCATGTGGAAATCACTTGTGATATTCTATTCAGAATATCGCAAGTGATTTTCTGAATATTACAAGTGGTTTTCAACTAATGTTTTAGTAAAATGAAAATCACAAGTGATATTCAGAATACCACAAAGTAATATCCAGAAATCACAAGTGATATACATAATATCACAAAGTGATATTCAGAATATAACAAAGATCACAAAGTGATTTCTGAATATCACAAAGTGATACTCAGAAAATCACAAGTGATATTCTGAATATCACAGAAAATCACTTGTGATAGTTAGAAATGTATGACAAAGTAAGAAAACAGACGAAAATGTAAGAAAACAGACGAGAATATAAGAAAACGAACAAAAACGGATGAAACGTATGAAAACGGACGAAGATGTAAGAAAACGTAAGAAAACGGACAAAACGTGAAGAAACAGGAATTTAGAAATGGAATGGAATGGAGAAATGGAGGAATGGAATGGAATGGAAAAAAACGGAATGAAATGGAAATGGAAATGCAAAAAAAATGGAATGGAGGAAAATGGAATAAAACGGATCGAACGGAAGAAACGGAACGAAAATGGAGGATAAAAAGATAAAAAGAAAACGAAAAGAAAAGAAAAAACATGACCTCTTGGCTTTATTGATATTAAATCTAAAGTTAATCTCAAATTATTGGGATTAAATTGATGAAAAAGGTAGAATTTATCCATAAGATGAAGAATTTTTTGAAGATGAAAATAAAGTTATCGAGATTCTAGTAAATTTAATATATTTTATGTCTAAATTGACATGAAAACACAAAGCGTGTTAACAAAATATCAAGTATATTTACCATTAAGCACACGAACCACAAACACAATCAAACCAATTAGCACAGTAACTCGGCAATGATATCAAATGTTGTCCCATAATCAAGTACTAATCACACGAATTCTAAAAAGAGAGTTGGTGCACACATATAAAATAGAAAGAAAGAGAGATAAATGTATATTATGGTAATGAGCGTCACACACCTTAACTCGTAAGGTGTTCGGTGTACAATGTGATCTCGTGGCTGCTAACCATACGAGTGGTTACACATAAACAAATACAACTTATATAATAAACCTATACATCCAAGCTTTTAACTGTTACATCATTACATATAAGACCTTTTTTAAAGCTAACCGTAAACCATTCATGTTTCAATCTTTTATTAAGTGTATATACTCATGCGTTAATAGTGTATAATACTCTAAATCACTTAATTATAAGTCTCCTGTGGCGAGAATAAGTCTCCTGGTCCTGACGGGTTCTCGTTTGAATTTTTTAGGAGATATTGGAGGTTTGTCGGTCCTGATTTTTGTTCCGCTGTAGAATGTTTTTTTGATAATGGAAAATTTCCGAAGGGATCTAATTCGTCATTCATAGCTTTGATCCCAAAAGTTCTGGACGCTAAATTTGTCACTGATTTTAGACCTATAAGCTTGATTGGATGTGTTTATAAAGTCGTTATGAAGATCCTGGCTAATCGGTTAGCTACAGTAATCTCGGACCTTGTCTCCGATATCCAATCTGCCTTTGTTGCTAATAGGCAAATATTAGATGGGCCCTTCATTCTAAATGAGTTACTTGCTTGGTGCAAAAAGAAAAAGAAGCAAACTTTGGTTTTTAAAGTCGACTTTGCTAAGGCGTATGATTCGATTCGTTGGGACTATTTATTAGATGTGTTGCAAGCTTTTGGTTTCGGTCCTAATTAGTTCCGCAATGGCTTCTATCTTGGTTAATGGGAGCCCGACTTCTGAATTCGAGTTCTTTTGTGGGCTAAAACAAGGTGATCCTTTGGCGCCATATCTATTTATTCTCATTATGGAGTCTTTACATATCTCCTTTTCTAGAGCCATTAACGACGGATTATTTAAAGGTGTTCATATTCAAGGATCAATGTCTTTATCTCATCTTTTCTATACTGATGATGCTGTTTTTATAGGGGAATGGTCCGATTCTAACATGGTGAACATTGTTAAAATTCTTAAATGTTTCTTTTTTCGCTTGGATTGAAAATTAATATTCAAAAAGTCAAATTTCGGTGTTCGGTCCCCTCGTAACCTTGTTATTCGAAAGCTTCGTTGATTGGATGTGGTGTCATGCAAAAACCTTTTCGGTACCTAGGAGTGATGGTAGGAGAAGGTATGTCTCAGCTTGTTTGGGTTGATACGATCCGAGTTACGTTCCCTTATCTCAATTGGAAGGTTAAAACACTTCGTTGGAGGTAATCGACGCCTCGAAATCGGTTCTTGGTGCTTCTCCTCTATATAACATGTCGATCTATAAAGTTCCTAAAGGTGTTCTGAAGGAAATGGAAGCGATCCGTAGTAATTTTTTCATTGGTGCTGATACTTTGGAAAGAAAGATTGCGTGGGTCTCTTGGGATAAAGTCTTGGCGTCCAAGAAAATGGCCCTTCTGTTTCAAGCTTTCTACGCGTTAAACCGCGCTTTTACTAAAGTGGGTGTGGCTTTCTTTCTCAAGATGGGTCTTTGGTATCGTGTTATCCAAGCTGTACGGTACTTCCCTTGAGTTACACCCTCGTTAATCATCATCGATTTGGTGCTCTATTTTACGAGAGACGCACTTGTTGAATTCCAAAGGGTTCGACTTTGGTTCGCACTGTAAGAAACGAGTAGGGGATGGTCATACTACTCGGTACGGTTCTGAATCGGGTTTCTGGTCAACCCTTCAAGGCCGCCGCTTATTTGCCCTAGACGGATAAAGAGGCATCGGCTTCAAAGTTGGGATCTTCTTCCATAGATGTCACCTTTCAAGATCTCGTCGTGATGGAGTTGAGCGAAAGCAATGGACCGACTTAAATTCTTTATCGTGTTATGTTACTCTTTCTTCTTCTAAGGATAGATGGATTTGTGATTTGAATTAATGGGTGAGTTTCGTTAAAGAGGTTCGATAATTTTAGACGATATTCTTTCTTCGATACCAATGCAACGAGATGGGTGAAATATATCCCGATTAAGGTTAATGTTTTTGCTTGTCGGCTTGATCGTCTTCCCACTGGATGTAATCTTATTTCAGAGGAGTGGTTTTGGATTCCTCTCTATGCCCGATATGTGGCTTGGTTCTAGAGGACATTCATCATATTATGTTTCGATGTGATTTTGCTCTTATCTTTCAGGATTTGTCGCTGGTGGGACTTGGTCGGCATGACTTATTGTCCTTTCTGATTGGGTTGCTTGGTTTTCGATATTCTGCCCCGTCTAGACTCAAGTTAATTTTGGAAGGAGTTTTTACATAGCCCGGTGGCATCTTTGGGCGTTCAGGAACCAAGCTATTTTTGCAGTGAACCCTCCGAGACGTTCTGTGATTTTTGATGATATAGTGTCGTATTCTTTTAATTGGTGTTCTAGTAGATGTAATAATTTGTTTTCTTTGGAGAGTTGGATGAAAAATCCTCATTTGATTTCTTTGTAATGTTCTTTCTAGCATCTTGCTAGTTTATATAAATTTGCCGTTCAAAAAAAAAAAAAAAATCACTTAATTATAAATTCTGATCAATATATACTAAATTTCACAACAAAATAGCGATATCGAATGATGAAAATGAGTTTAAATTTCATCAAAAGGATAAACATGAAAAGACATAGCGTGTTAACATATCAAGTATATTTATTATTTCTTAAATTTAATTATCCAAAATATTTTATGCTAAATTGACATAACTGAAGCCAGCTATATACTTAGATATATTCTAAATCGAGGAATCTATTGAGGGAGGTTTAATCAGCCATAATTTTAGAATATACCTAGGGAGGTTTTATCAGACAACTATATATTATTTTATGGTTGATTATAAGAGGTATGTTTTAAAACTAGTTACCAACTATAGAGATTTAAGTCCATGACAAGAATCTTTCGGGTTATTTATAATTCCTTAGTTATCGTCATGGCTTGTGTCACTGTAGAGTGTGCGTTCACCACAGGTTTTCGTTTGGAATAAGTGTGTTTTCGTATTAGTATTATTATTATAAGGGACACAAAAGTGTTGATGGCTGAAGGCTGAAGCTAATCTGTTTTAGCTCAACCAACATTTGTTTATGTTTTTAAATATTAAGAATACCCGATGTTGACACCTATATGAGATACTATAACACAGCTCAACTTACAAGTTGTAATTAAAAAGAAATCATCTTTATCCAGTAAAGGAATCACTGGATTTCTTTACTAACTAACGCAGATCTCATTGTCGATGTATTTCATAAGATAGAGTAAAAGGATTATAGCAATACTTTATCCGTCTCATTATAAATTTTCACATTACTTTTCTATTTCGTCTTAAACAATTGTCAGTTTAGTTAAGTTGACATTTACAGTTTACAAATTTGTCTATTCCCTTATTAAATTTTTGAAGATTTCGAAGTCATTTTTCGCATTTAAGGGCAAAAATAACTATTTATTAATCAAAACATTCATAAGTTATATTAATCATTATTTGTCTATTTCTTTTTTGTGAAACATAAAAATAGAAAAACAAAATTATATATATATATTTTTTTTGGATAATTGTTTCTAAATGTAACAAAGTTATCACTTTTTGCTAAGTTGTGTATATATGTATCTATTAATTTTCCTAAACAATGCGAACAATTTACTAATCCTATTATTATATGCATAATTTAACATTTGTTTAGAAGTTATTACATAAATCGTCCTTGTGGTTAGGACCAATATTGCATCTAGTACTTTCAAGTTAATTGCATATAATCGTTCGTCGTTAGGGTCGTCAACGGCAGGGTCGCCACGCGTCACCCTCGAGTGGTGCCACATATCGGAATGAACGGCAAGTGACCAGTTGGTAGGAGTTCTGCCACCATGGTGCAGCTGACGTGACATGGGTAGATATTCCCGTTTAGCCACGCTGATTGAAACCGGTCTATTGTGAAGAAGCTATGCCCATTTTGCTAAGCATAGCTTTAATACTACAAAAATCAAATACAACCCTTCCTTAATTTGTCCCCAATAATAATAGTGTTGTTTAATTGGGCTTTTTTAATTTTTGGGGTTATATGGACTGTAAATAAATAAATAAATATACCGTCGGACTCGTTTTTTCGTGCTCTTTCCAATGGTATGCTCGGGGAATTTTTTTGACTTCGTTTGAACCTCGAAAAATACGAAAATCACCGTTTTTTCTTGGTTTTCACATTTTTCGAGGCAAAAACTAAGTCAAAAATTCCTCTCGAGCATACCATTGGAAAGAGCACGAAAAAACGAGTCTGGAGGTATATTCATTTAATTTTTGACAGTCCATATAACCCCTTAAATTGATAGCCAAAACTAAATGAACCTTTTATTATTATTGAATTGGGCCAAAATTAAGGAAGAGTTATGTATTTGATTTTGGGTAGTATTATTGAAGCTATGCTTAGCACAACTGGGCATAGCTTCGCTTCCCACACAATAGACCCGTTTCGAACCGAAGCGCATTAAACGGGTATATTATACCCATGCCAATGTCACCACCTCATTGGTCCAACGGCACCGACCGCTTACCGACCGACTTGACCCATTCACCGACCGACCGACCCAATGCCACGTGGCACCACTCAGGTGGTGACACGTGGCGACCCGAGCCGTTGACTAACCCGTTGACCGACCTAACGACAAGGACGATTTATGCAAAAAACTTTAACTGACAATAAGGACTTTTGTTGCAATTTGGTCCTAACCACAAGGACGATTTATGTATATAACTCTAAACAAATGTTAAAGTATGCATATAATAGTAGGATTAGTAAATTGTTCGAATTGATTAGGAGGATTAATAGATGCATACACAACTTAGCAAAAAGTGATAACTTCATTACATTTAGAAACAATTATCCCTTTTTTCCAAAAAAACTAAAGGAGTAAAAAATTTTAGTGGTACTTTATGGAGATCCTGTAATTTAATCTTTGAATTAGCCGAACATATTTTTTTTAACGGCAATAGTTTTACACCCTATACCACCATATCTCACAATATATCTTACAAAGTCTCTAGCGATGCTTGAATCCAACCGCACATGATGATCTTGTCGTTAAAAGAATAAGTAGAAAAATGACCACGAAAATTTAACTTTAGTCAAAAAGAATTAGTGAGTTCTCATAGAATTGGATACTAGTTACTAGTTTACTTGGATTATAATTGAATGCCTAGTGTTGTAATATACATTGGTTATATACCAAGTTTGGTTTTGGATAGTACATTTCAGATCAACTATTCTAGGATTGAAATGATACTTACAAAATAAAAAAATTAATTACACATTGCAATTACCCTTTAAAAAAGGCGACTTTGACGATTAACCCCAACAAAAACGATCGTTCTTTAAACCTTATACCTGATCCGCAATACAGATTCTAATGCAATCTTAGTTCTTGTCTTCTTTATGATTAATCCCAGGGTTGATTACTTGTTGGTTGGGTCTAGGGTTGCGATTAGGGTTTTGTGTTTTCGTTTTAGGGTTTCAACTGTTTGATTCGTTTTGTGCCTGCTGAGTTGTTGCTTTTTATGTTGACGTTTTGTAGATCTTGATATTTCTTGGGTTCAATCTTGACAGATTCATAATAACTGGTATTAGTCTGTTTAATAACACTAATATTTTAAGGGTTTTTTTCGTTATTGGGTTCGTGTGCTTACTATAGAATAATACTTGTCTCACTTGTTCGTGGTTGTGGTTGTGATTATTTGGTTATTGATTTGTGTGTTTGCATACTGATTATTGGTTGCTAGGTCTGGTTCACATGTATTAGTATGAAGAGTTGGTTTTTTAGTCCGGGAGGGAGGGGAGTAAAACAAAATGGGGGTACGAATGCTGGTAAAACATATATGAATAGTGTATAGGAAATTGAGAGGCCTATCGAATAGTACAAGTTCAGATCACACCATTGTTGATGCTGGTTTGGGATCAGCTGGACCTGGACCGTTTCCATGTTTGTCTGAAGCATATCGTATTCCAAATCATTCTTCTGTAGCTGCAAAATTAGTGATATTGAACGTCAAATGCTAGAAGGAAAACTAGTGTTATTGGGAGATGATGCAAAACCATTAAATCCTAGTAACAGGGCTAATGTGAATAAGGGGATGTGAATTCTTATGCACATTATGTTAACGCATCTTTGAATATGATAAAGGTTAAACCTAAGTAGCCGCGGCTGGTAATAGGGATGATGTTGCGATTTCATTTGATTTGGTTCGTGTAGTTAATGAACATTTTGGTAAATCGATGTATGATTTTTTTCTCGGCAAAAGTGTGGCGTATCCAGTTATTGAAAATTATTACAAGAATGCTTAGAAATATATGGCCTTGTTCAGACAATGACGAACTCGAAAGGTCTCCGAATGCGTGGTTGATTCGTAAAGTTCCATTATCCCTAAGAAATGGCACGTGGTTGATTCGTAAAGTTCCATTATCCCTAAGAAATGGTCTCCGAATGCGAATCTATCAAAGGAGGACTTCAGAAGTGTGCCGGTTTGGGTGAAATTCCATGACATCCCTATTACAACGTTCATGGATGATGGGTTGAGTGCTATTGCAACAAAACTAGGTACCTCGATGTTGGACGCCTATACTACAACTATGTGCACTAAATCATTGGGTTGGTCTAGTTATGTAAGAGCATTGATAGGCTTACGAGCTGATATTGATTTGAAAGATACGCTCGTTATAGCAGTTTAAAATTTTAGGATGATGGGTATATTTTGAACACTATTCATGTTGAGTATGAGTGAAAACTGCCGAAATTTTCAACTTGCAAATTGTTTGGTCATTATTTGGAACAATGTTCTAAGATGATTGTTTTGGACCAATGTCCAACGAAAACCGTCTTGGACGAGTTGAAGAGTGTGAAGACCCAAAACCAAGTTGTTCATGGAATTCATATTGGTTTTAAGTCTCACATGGTCTATAAACCACTTCAACCTAATAAGAAGACAAAGAAGACACAAGGGAAAAAAGGGAATGAATGCTAAAAATGTGCTAATGTTACTACTACATCAAATTCTTTTAGAACTTTAGGCAATACGGTGGACGTGGACTAACGTAGGGGTATTGACCAATATAAAACCCTTAGTTCTCAAAAGGTGAGTCGTGTATAAGGAAATGGGAAAAAGGATAAACATATGAACGAAAAGGAAAAGGGTGTGACTTCAGAAACGACATCTATTCCTAGTACTTAAATGGGAGATCAAGAAGAAAATTTGGGTAGTGAAGTTGAGGAGGTATATGATGAAATGGCTCGTTTCATGGCTTCCTTTGCGAATCGAGTTCGTGGTGGTGCAAACGATGCAAGTATTCTTGAGGATAAGTATTATATATGAGATTTTTTATGGTTACGAGAATGATGCTTTTGGATTAACCAAAAAACAATTGGCATTCTGTAACGCGTTTGATATCACTCTTCGAGGTCAAGTTAAACGAATGGGTTATTTTTGGTGTTATTGTGAGTCAAATGTAATCTTGTCATTATTGGTTACTTTTTATAGTTGGTTCATAAGTTTGGGTTTCATTCCTGTGATAGGTATGGTTTGAAGCACAAAAGGGGCATTTGTTTTCACCTATGTAACAGGGTTTCACCCACATCCTATGTACTTAAACGCTTTTTAGAGTAATATATTTCCACGGGGAAACCCTTTACCCAAAACAATGATACTTACAAAACTTGCAATAGTATCAGTGATATGAACCACATGATTAATAGTTTCCGGTCAAGCAAGGACCAATAAGAATGATATACTATCATCTATCAATATATCTTCTTACAACATTGGGTGTAGTCACAGATGGTTGTGCCATTCCGACGTGGCATGGTGTTAAGCGATGTCACTATACTGACCTACAACATTATGGTGTGAGTGAGTAAACTCGCTTGCGCCAAATGAATCTTAAATTTGCATTTTCGACCATTGGAACCCTCAACGATTACATTCTCTCTCTTTTTTGTTTTAAAAAAAAGTTATACAATTTATTTTTATACACATTGTATAAACCATTTTTACACGACTATTTTTACACACAAACTGATCTTTCACTTCCATTTCCACTTTCATTTCTTCTATATCACAAAAATGAGTCATCTAAATGATGCTTTTATCAATAACCTTCTCGGGATGTCGCAACATTCCATCATCTTTATCAAATTTCGCTAAACCTTCATTCGCAAACTCAATATCTTCACAACCTCAATTTTCTCCGTTTGGTAGCCAACATACATGCCAACATACACACTTGAGCAATATCATCATCAACAACAACTTTAGCATCTTCAACAATATCCACTACAATTACTTCGACCACAACAAACACAACCACAACCACAACCACAACCATAACCACCACCACCATCACAACCATAACCCGAACAAGCACCATAAGAAACTCAACAAACTAAAAATACGCGAAGAAAAGGAAAACAGACCCGCCAAAAAACATCTACCACAACAACAACTGAAGGATCTTCAAAAATAAACACTCGTTGGACGCCCTAAGAAGGAGCGTTATTAAGCGATTGTTATATTGGTTTTTTCGAGAATAACCAAGTCGGAAATGACCAAGATGAGCTATCATTTTTGTTCCAGGTTCTTAAGGAGTTCAACAAAACTTATATACATAAACGTACCGGATATGTTAAATGGGGAATGGGGCAACACTAAATGGTAATTGCCAAAAGTTTAACTCTATCTACAAATGTTTAAAACATTTTAGTAGAATTGGGGAAAACATGGTTGATCTTTTAAGCTGTTGTAGGACTTCATTTCTTGATGAGACAAAAGGAAACGTGTTTACTTAAGAAGGGGCATGGGCAATCTTGAGAAATTACCCCAAGTGGGATGCGACTGAACATGCTGATCCAGATGATGAAACCATATTTACCAAACTATTCAAAGATGATCTAAGACCACGTCCTACAGGCAAACCACATGCAGCGAAAAAAGTAAATTGTGGTCAATGTCGGGCACCACGGGGAGTAACCCGCAAGATTTTCGAGTACAAAATGAACTACAACTCAAACGGGAGGCCTCTCAAGAGATGTACATGATGACAAAAGTGAGTGACGCGCAATAATAAGATTGGATGAAATTAAGATTCGAAAGTACTAGCACATCGGGCTAGTCAAGGAGGATGCCTTCATAATTAATATGCGAAAAGAAAAAATCCGACAAAAATGTAGACATGATATGTAGTCGTCTACTCTATATTTTTTTGTCTTTTTTCGTCCGCCTTTTTTTTGTATTGTAAATTTTTTTTTTTTTTTTTTTTTTGATAAATGAAAAAATAATTTGTTTGAAAAAAAAAAGGAAAAAAAAAATAAATAAAAATTGTGGGCCTCAAAAGTAAAGTTTTGACTTCAGTAATTAGGGAAGCAATTATTGCATGTGTGAGTAATAAAAAAAGAAACAAAAAAAATGTTGAATTAGCATAAAGTAACACTCTTTTTAAGTCTGGTTTAGGTACTACACCTAATGCTCTTAATATACCAAAATAATTGTTTCTCCATGCAATAAACTATATAGGTCTTGATGAGTAAATAATCATTTTTTATTTTTTGAGTGAATAATTAAATTTTCGTTTATCAAACACTAATCTCTCTCCTAAACACATGACTCCCTCTTAATTATCTTTATCAACTCACAATCTCTGGATCTCAACCAAGTTACAGCGTTTTTCACCGTCTTTTTCCACTTTTTCTTCCAACCCCATTACATTTCCCCCCATTTTTGGTTATATCTAAAACAAGTTTTAGTTTGTTCTTTGTAGTTTCAAGTTCCCCCCATGTATTTTCTATAACAATAATAAACAAAATACCATCAACCTCTAATCGAACAAATTTTGTTTAGGCTACTCCTTCATTAGAGCCTTAGAGGTGATGATAGTACCGTCCCTAGTCCCTACCAACATCCCGATCGTCACCAGAGTTATGTGGGGAAGTGTAAAGTAGGGTAGGGTTTGGTGAAATCTTGGTATATTTAGCAAGAAGTAAAACGGATAATAACATTATCAGAGTTTTAAAACCTAACTAGAAATTACTTTCAAGGCTCAAATGACGAGTGACATTGTAATACATGCTGCACATGACCGTAGGATTAATAAGTAGATAATAATAGATATTACTCTATAAATCATAAAAGTTAACCTATTCACTGTATGGTGAGAGTCGGTATATACCTGCCTACCCTGGTCGATATTTTTTATATGAAAATGTGTCAGACAACCATATTACCAAATGAGAAAACTTAAAAGGAACAGGCCGAACAGCTGAACAGTCTTGTTTCAAGATTCAAGTCTTGAAGCCCAAAATAGAAGCTTCTTTGGAGATTTCATAGTAGAATTCAGTTCTCCTTGTCAGATAGACTTCTATTGGCCCAACTGTAAGCCTGAACTGGTTTGTGAGCATGTTTGCTTTTAAAATTCCTCAAAGCTAGAAAGAGTGTAGTAGAATGTTTTTATGTAAGGAGTAAATCACAAGGGTGTGTGTGATTTGCGTTGACTTTCACCTTTAGGCTTTTGACTTTTTTCCTGACTCGGATAGTCCCTAACTCACAAATGTCTATTTTAATTATGACACAGGGCACCTCAAATTACGAGACCGCTTTGGCATCAATTGTGGAGGAGTTTCCACATGTGATATATGGTCTCCTCCAGTAAGTGACAGAATTGAGTATATGGGACATATGAAGCCAGTCACGCAAAGGGAGTTGCCCTATATACATCTTTTTAATAAAACTTGTATAGATTTAGTACAGTGTATTACGTTTTCAATATCGTGTATTTTTATCAATACACAGATAACCGACGTGATGCTCTTACAAGATTTGGTATGGTGATTGCATTCTTAGTGTATACAAATATTTACAATAAAATCCACGGTTTCACATCGAATAGCGGCAAATAAGTTTGTGAAGCCGGTTTCAGGCATGAAATCGATCTGCTGTACCATGTAGAATTTGGCATCATTAAACTGTCTGATTAAGTTCTCAAATTTTGTGCGGTTGGGTATGATATATATAGAAAAGATAAAGAAATTATTAGGACATACTAGAATACATGCATTAAGTTATTAACTACTCCGTATAAACTAATTAATCTATGCTTAATATTACATTAATTGCTGTTTATATGGAATCATAAATGAGGCATCTATTTTTTATTTAAATACTTGCAACAACTTCAATAATTTTGATTTAATTATTTAATTCTTATAGTATTCGTCAGTATTCTTAATCACAGCAACAAACTTTGTCTTCATAGGTTGTGGGGAGAGAAAAAAAAAATTGAAAAATCAAACCAAAATCCGAAAAATCAAACTAAAATCCTAAAGACCATAAACAAACGAAGTACTTATAGAATCCATGGACCGATTTTTATTTTTTTTTTAACCCGGAACTTTTTGTTTGGATTTGGGTATTACCATTAAAAAAGCTTGACAGCAAATGGAAAAGCCGAAAAACCAATAATCGAAGCCGAAACAAAATTAAAGACCGGAGAAAACAAATTGTCATTAGGTTCGGGGGTTTTTTATAAAAACTTAAAAGCCGAATCTTTGGTTCACGGTTTGGTATTAGCGAAAACTCACCCCAAACCAAAACTGATAAAACCGCTTTGTTTTGGATTCTCATTTTGTAAAAGCTACAATTTCGATTTCGGTTTGGTTTTTACCAAACACATCACCATGCTGACCCCTAGAGTGGTTGACCGTAGCCTATGAGTGACATACATCAGGCCTTCAAAAAAGAGCAAGAATACTGCACAGGTATATATAGGAGCAGAACTGAAACAAAATTACAAACCAAACGCATCATAAGCAAACACCCCCCATGAATAGCCCCATTACTAACCAAACACATTGTTCAAGGTGATGCTACCCGTTATAAATAAAAAGTGTAAGTCGGTGTATACATTTGACGTTTACAATTGATGAAGGTTTGTCGTTAAGTTGGACAGTATAATTTTCATATGAGAGGGGAAGTTTTCTTTATTACACATGAAACCATCATTAGCAAGTTAACAAAGGTAATTACATGGCGTTAACATACACGAAAACAAAAATAATCAGTGATGCACGTCCTTGCGTGTTAGAGTTTACAGTTGATCTCACTTATATGCATATGAACCAAGAACCATATCAACCTCCCTGCATTAATTAAGACGATGGGAAAATTCGAAACCTTGGTTAAGGAAAACCCCAGAAATCCATAGCTTCAAATTTGGCAGGTTTATATCCAACTTCCGTGTGGTAAGTACCTGTACAAATTAACACACGAGTAATTAATTACTTATCAAAGTTAACTGAAAAGACTATTATATAGAGATACGAAGTTAAACTAACTTTAAAGGTGAATGTTAACACAAAAGTATCACCAACGGTTGCCAAATTCGAGCTCTGAATCTGATAGCTTTTTATGGACTCAAGTGCTTTATGCAGGGCCACAGCAACACCTTGACCTTTGTTACAAACTAATTTCACATAGTATCCTTTTTCTTCCACATTAAACATGTCCATCTAAATCCCCCCAAAAAGGAAACAAGTTAATGCCAGATGTATGTGACTTCCTAGATGTAAACAACCTTATTTATTTATTTTATTTTTTTGTCTAACCTTTGATATCTTCTTTATCGTTGGAGGAGCCTTTGATACATGGGTCTTATTCGAATTTTTTGAAGGCAGTTTTTGGTTATTAGCCTCTTCAATTTTTGCAATCTCAGACCTTAAATTCCTTGCTTGTGTTTGAAGATCTTGAATATGTCGTACTGCATCTCCAACTATCGAAGCTTTATCCATCTACATAGAAAGAAATTTATAGTTTAAAGATTTGAAACCCTATAAAATATAAATGATATCCAGTATCTTTATATAACAATGTCTTACTAACTTACATAAATAAGACAATTAATCTAAGGGTGTGTTTGTTTCATTAAGATGTTTTAGGTCTGAATCTGACTACCACATCTTACCAGTAAGAGGTGGCTATAAAGTCTAAATCTGAACGAAATAATATTGTTTGTTTTTGTATAATTGATGTCCGAATGATGTGCTCGTTTCTGTAATTTATTTATTAAACCAACGCAATGCGATAATAAATAACTTATGTAAATATGAAAGAAGATTTTTTATCATAAATATAACATAGTTAATAAACCATCAAATATATTATATTAACACAAGTCTTCAATCTCTTATCGAGTAAGAGGTAGTAAGACAAGTCTCCCACCTCTTACTGAGTAAGATGTTATATGCTTCTAAATGCACGACTAAAAGAAAAAACAAACAAGCAAAACGTCGCCTCCTCTACTTTAGAGAGTAAGAGGGCTAGTAAGATTTTTTTTTAAAAAAACAAACGCACCCTAAGTCAACATAAGTTGCAAGATAACTATCTTTCAACATATATCACATTAATTTTGAAAGTAAACACATTAAATTAAAATTTTAGTTCTGTAACATATTTGTTTACGTTATATTAGTTTGGAAAGTTAGCGGCTAAGTATAGATATAAGATATTTTTATAGCTATATTTCACATTGGTTTATTACTAGTTTAGGAAGGTATATGTAGACCATCAAAATGATTTGTGGCAAAAAGAGATTAACCTTAGAGATGTTGGGTACCAATGTACGCAGTGCGTACAGGTTCTCCTTCATCCCGCTTCTCCTTTTCCTCTCAGAAATCAAAGACTTCGTACGATCACCTTTCACGCCACCACCACTTCTTCTTTTTGTATTTGGATTACGGGTAGTCACTGTCGCAGAGGAATCACCATCTCCAGATACCTTTGCATCATCCTCATCCTGGTCCCAAATCAAATACAAATTTGGATCCATCTCTTCATAACAACCAATGCCACTATCAGCGCCATTATCAATATCCATACCAATACCATCAATGAGATCATTGTGGTCATACGAATTCGGATCCATCCCATCATAAAAACTGATACCAATATCATTAGCATTACCAGTAGCGCTACCACTACCACTACTAATATCAAAATCAATACCAATATCATCAATGGCTTCATTGTGGTCATTCAAATTTGGATCCATCCCATCATAAATACCAACGCTAGTATCATTACCATTACAGGTACCGTTACCATTATCAATATCAATATCAATATCAATATCAATATCAACACCAATATCATCAATGGCTTCATACAACTGCGCTGACAACTGCAAGGGGGTACATGCATTGGTAAAGTGATTGCATTCTGAGTCTAGACAGAAAATGTCATTAGGATTGGTCTCACATTGAATGGCGGAAAGTAAGTTTTCAAAGTCGGTTTCTGGTATGAAATCGGGTGGGAGTATGTTAAAGTTGCTATCATTGGAATGGCCAATTGAGTACTCAAAAGAGTCCATTTTCGCGAGATAATATGATGAGATGAAATTGAATTAAATCACACATACAAAAGATAAATGAATTAACAAAGCTATATATAATATAAATTTGATGTGCAAACAGATTAATAATGAACTATATGGAGTTATGGACCTCTCATGTCGTTATGGTTACCATAAAATTGAGAATGTGGAGACTCAAGATGATGCGTTGACATAGACATCTTGTTATTAGATGTAAATAATTAGGGAATATAATTGTAGCGACACTTATATAATAAAAATGTTTGTTTAGATTATTAAAATAACTATATATACTTCCAAACTTAATTCCAGTTATCAACTACCATTTGTCATGATCTGATTAATTATAAAAAGAATTATAGCTCCGAGGCACTTTATTTTGGATACCATCATTTTGTTACTTACCAAGGAATGGATCTCCACCGTTGGATCAAAAGACAAATTTTAAGAATAAAATACACTGAGGGACCACTTCAGAATACGTACTCGCTACTTCTTACCCCCATACCCATACCAAGTACTTTCCCCAATTCAGATCAACAAATCTCACTTTCTCTCTCTAACCAAAATCAAAAACTACCATAAAAATTCAAAATCAACCACTTTTAACCGTTAAAAGCAAAAAGAAAAACACAAAAATGAAACAATCAACGCAAGTAGAACCGGATCTAGGGAAAAACGGTTCAAAATGAACGATTCAAACTCAAGATGATCGTACATTTCCCAAATCTTTATTTAGTTGTTATTTTACTATTTGTTGTGATTTTATTTATGTTTTTGTTGTTATTTATAAAAAAATTGTGTTTTTTTAGTTGTTAATTGATAGATTAATGTGATGATGAGATGATTGTAATGATTTTGTTCTTGAATCAATTTTATTTGTTTTGAAAGATATTTATGAGAACTTTTATGAGGATTTTTGTGTTTTTATGATAATATGAGATATTATAGGTTAGATCTAATTGAAAACCAGAGATATTATGATCTTTCTGTTAGCTTTGTATACATGGATGTCCACCAAGTGTTTGATAAAATGTGTGAGTGAAAAATATCATACGTAGTATCACCATGATATTTGAAGTTGAATTGTATATATGTATTATCACTTGTGAAATTTTATTTATATGATAGGTTTTTTTGTTTATTTGTTAAGCTTTATTATATGTCATGTATAGTATCCCTTTTGATATTTCATTGTTACTGTTTTATAATCATAGTTAAAGCATTTTTTTTTTAATAAAAGTTTTGATGATATACTATTTACTGTGTGTTTTATCACCTTTGTTTTATATCATAATTTTGATGTTTTATGTGCTTTTTGTGGATGATAATTGTGTTTTGGTTACTGATAAGCTATTTATTATAGTGCAATATTGCTTATTATTTAAGTTGTTAGATTAACCAGGTTGATTTTGCTTTAAACACATAGTTATTTAGTGTGATTTTGCCTATTATTTAAGTTGTAATTGAGTTTGTCTATTTAATGGATACACAGCGTATTTCAATAGGTTTTACAACGGATTTGAAAATATCTATGGGTGAATCAAATGAAAGAAGTTATGGTTATACAAAGCACAACATCTTCATAACAAACCTAGAAGCTCAAACATATGTTATATCACATATCACACGTGATATCATTTGTGATATCACAGGTGATATCACCCTCGCGATATCATACGATATCACACGATTCAACAAATAGAAGAAGTCAACACATCTCGTGATGTCACTCGTGATATCAAATTCCTCCAAAAAGTTCGGAAAACGGAATGACACACAATAAATTAGCAATAAAAGTGTGGTAGTTAGTAGTTATTGAGGGATTGTTGTGATAATGTGATGAATGTTGTGATAATATGAGAAATCACAAGAGATATTAAGCTTGTAACATGCTTCAGTTATATTTGCAATATTTTCTTAATTGATAGAGTGTGCATGTTTCGATAGGTTTAATATTGTATCACATGTTTCTCCATCACCACTATTGATTCAACATATAGAGGAAGTCGATGATGTTGTGATATCACGATGATACATCAGGATATCACCTATGATATCACGATATCAAGTGTTCCTCCAAAAATCGAACATGTTGCATATATTTTTTAAATGCATTATAATATCACAAGTGATAAATGAGTATATATTGGTCTCTAATAAACATGACATATTAATTTTTCGCACTGACGCGTGCTGAGAGGCACGTGATGAAATAATCCATATGAAACTTTATGAAGAATTGCAGCAAAGATAATTCTACATCAAGTAACTAAAAAATTAGATAATGTCCGACTGCAAACAAGATTGATATAAAAAAAATTAAATATGACTAGATAAAGATAATGATAGATGAAACAAAGATGACCCGGAGAAGAACTATGCTGAAGCAAGAAGAAATCCTTATGTTGCTTAGTTTAAAAATGCAATCGAGAGTTTGGGCTAACCTAAGAAGGGTAAAACTCTATTAGGTCCCGAACCACATTGCTTGGTCTTGGAGAGTTTGTACTACTGGGAATCACTAAGTGACTTGTATGATCATTTGTATGGAAAAGTATTAATGTAGCATTTTATTCTTTTATCACATATGATATTACTCTTAGCCTTTTTTATTTCAATAAAATGTTTCATATCACAAGAGATATAACACTGCAGATTACATATACCAAATATGTATAAAAGCAAGAAATAAAACTACAAAAAATAAAAAACTTGACATATCTAAAAATCAAAGAAAGTGTTACATCAAATTTAACAAAATATCATAAGTGGTATAAACATCAAAATCAAAACCAAGTGTTGCCTCATTTTTAACAAAATATCACAAGTGATACCAGATACAAAAAACTGTATGAATCACAAAAATCCTCATAAAAAATCATTCCAAACTATTGAGCATAAGTTTTTTTTAGCAATATTGAAAAGCTATGAGTTACAAGTGTTACATCAAACAAAAAATTAAAAAAAGAAGGTAAAGTCAGACTTTGCTGCAGCAGATTCACCTTCAACGAGCCGCCTCCAAGAATACCGCCCGGGGCAATGACTAGAGAATACGGTAACACTAGCCGAAACTCTAGGAACCCAAAAAAAACTTATCCCCCAGGAGTGTCAATAAACTCATGATGATTAAACGACTTATGTGTTTTCACGCTATAAGAAGCTGTAAACAAAGGTAAACATACGGTAAATAGGGAATCATCACAACTTTAAAAAAAAAAGATTTAAGAATAATTATAAAATAATAACAATGAAATATCACTAGTGATAATATACATGACATATAATAAAGTTTAACCTATAAATATCAAAACGTATAAAAGACAAAATATCACAAGTGATACTACAAATATCACAAGTAATACTACAAAACTACAGTTCAAAAGCAAGAATTTTGTTTATTTGTAACTCTTTTATACCTAGTTGATTCCCTCTCAATTTCAAGTGTACACTAAATATCCTATTGGGAACTGAACTCACAAAGATATGTGCATACTATAACAATTATGTTGTACCATTCAAGATGAGACCGAAAATGTAAAGGTAGATAACACCTAGGCAACGACCTCCATAAGGATAACAACTAAAATCATTTTACTAGGCAATAAATATATCATAAATTGTTTTACCTTGTCTAATAAGATGAAAGGGGCCTTGAATGGTTCTAAAACTTTTCCAACAGGTTTTGCGACATTAATCTGAGAGAAAATTTAGTTCAATGTTAAAAAGTATAAATTAGTAAATGTGCATGATCACGAGCTTCACCACGCATCTCATAATACATATTTACTGTGATCTCGACAAAGTTAAAGCATTCATACATCACAGACATTAATAGAACCTATCTTAACAAGCATTAA
This sequence comes from Chrysanthemum makinoi, assembly GCA_910596185.1. Classification (NCBI taxonomy): domain Eukaryota; kingdom Viridiplantae; phylum Streptophyta; class Magnoliopsida; order Asterales; family Asteraceae; genus Chrysanthemum; species Chrysanthemum makinoi. The sequence goes on from OU343217.1 coordinate 265,549,057, forward strand.
GTTTCATAAGAAAACATTACCGATGCATCTCCAATTTCAAGCCCACGGAGCTGAACACCACGAACTCCGGTTAGCTAATTTATTTCCATAATTCAAACTTCCATGCCCACCATTATAAGCATCACGCCAAGACCGCGAGAGCTTCTCTGCATCCAATGGTTGTATCTTGAGAAGGACATAAAACAACAAAATTATAATATCATCAATTTCAGATATCCTGGTGATACTACGTCTGATAGAGCATATTCAAAAACAACAATCATACATAAAAATAGCATTTCAGTGTTGTTAAAAACATAAATTCAGCTAACAACTTAATTAATAAGTAAAATTACATGAGCAAATAACAAGATTATCAAATATTTTTCACTCACACATTTTATCAAACACTTGGTGTGCAACTTGATAAGAAGGATTGTTACACAACTTGATCCACATAATTAACAACTGATTCAACATCATTATCAACCACAACAATATAAATCAGGTAAGCTTCTGAAACAAACGGTTCATCCAAATCAAAAGAAGACATAAAAAGGATGACAATGATCCGGAGGTGATGATGAGATAATGATCGAAACGGTGATGGTGATCGGAATGGTGATGGTGATGATGATCAGAACGGCGATGATGATCGAAATGGTAATTGTGGATCTGGATAACTAATTTTTGGAGGGAAAGAATGAGAGCAGAGGAAAACACATACAAAGTGTGTGTAAAAAATGACGAATGGTAAAAAAGAAAAATAAATAAAGGCTTTATATAGTTGGAAGATTAAGGTTAAGCATATTAAATCTTAGATTAATCTCAACCATTAGATCAATCTAAATAGAAGGTGGGGATTTGTCCATTAGTAAACACCAAAATAAGAGTAAGCGTTTGAAAATTCCTCTTATAGCTCCAGTAATCAACTTACATAAATTAGTTCTGAATCCAAAATCACATTCATGGTTGCCCTAAACGATGAGAAATATAATAAGTTTGAACTTACTGACTCACAAAATATAAACTAATCATAATATGATGTACTGATAAATAAATCATTATTTATTAGATAAACTAATACTTGTGTTTAGTCACTCTTTTTTACTTATAACTAATCAAACACCAACCCAAATATATGACCCTCTATAGGTTTTCTTGTGACGGAACATGTTCGTCACAAATATTTATCAATTTATTGACGAATATTGTTGTCACTAATTAATAAAATTTAGTGACGAGCTCTATTGTCCTCACCAACTTGTGTGACAAAATTTAACTGAAAATATATACAATTATGTGACCACTTGTTGACGAACTACGAGTTTTGTCACTATTTTTTAGCTTGTGACAGAACGTTTTTGACGCGATTTTGTTTTGTCACTAAATGACCCAAACCCAATTAGTGACAAGAATATTGGTTGTCAAAAAACTGTACTTCGTCACTATAGAACTTTTTCTTGTAGTAAAGTACGTTAAACTTGTAATAGTTTGAAGAATTTTGTAAAATATAGTCATAAATTTATTTGTTAGATTTCTGAAATCACACATGATTATATCTCGTATGTAGTTTAATCACTTCAATATGAATAACAACAACAATACTCATATTTATCTCGTATGACTATGCCTAGTAAAAACCCTAGTTTAATCATTTCAAGATGAATAACAGCAAATACACCAATTGATGAATGAAGAGTCCCGATCAAACGAACCAATTACTTTGTAACCACAAAGTTCCTTTGGTAGTAACTCATACATTTGTAAATACTCGTAACTACTATGATGGTAATAGTACTCATCTAACACTATTTTTCTGGAAATTAGTTGTAAAGATGAACACATCTAAACGAGAAAAAAATGTTAAATTGATCGAATCTTATTTGGTGTACCAAATTCGATAGTTAATATATTATTATCAGCTCATGTAAGCCACTCTTTTTATTTGGGAAATTTGCATTCATGTGACACAAGATGACACTTATTTTTAACTTAGAGGTTGTTTACTAAATTAAGTAATTTGGGGAGATGTCTAGATTAACTACTTAATTGAGAGAGGAAAGTTTTTATGGACCTCCCCAATAAGATGAAACAAAGGTTGGGCTCACTGTTGCCCTTATCATTTTTCACCCATTAACGCACCAAATCCTTGTTTTCTTGCATCAATTTGTTAAAGAAAGTGATTTACATTCGTGTGTATAACACTCTTGATCAAATTTGTTGCTTGTTACGCGGATTTAAGCTTTTTTGGTGGAATCATTTTTTAGGGGTTTTGGAAATCGTTTTTCTTTTCTGATCGCAATACCTATTCTGAATATAATTAAGTCGGTTTATTATTCTTGTTTTAAATCGATCTAATATACACCTGATACGATCCAACGAATACACCTATGTCTGCTTTTGGTTTGAGCTTTTTAAGGTCATCACGATTATTATTCGGATAGCAAAGAGCACAGAACACATGAAAGTGCTTGATATCTGGTTTACGGTTATGAACAATCTCATAAGGAGTTTTGTTGTGACGTTTATTGATAATTGAACGGTTTTGAGTGTAACATGCAGTTGAAACAGCTTCAGCCCATAAGTAATCTGGTAATTAAGCAAAAATCAACATTGTTCTTGCAGCTTTCACTAACGTCCTGTTTCGTCTTTCAGCAACTCCATTCTGTTCTGGAGTTCTAAAAATGGATGTTTGATGTTCAATTCCCATTTTCTCAAAGTATGCACGAAGAGTCTGATTCTTGAATTCAGTTCCATTGTCTGTTCTTACTATTCTGACTTTATTACGAAGCTGAACTTGAATTTTTGTGAGAGAGGTGATAATCATCTAAGGGGCTTGATCTTTACTTTAAAGAAAATAAACCCAAGTCCATATGTAATAATCATCGAAAATTACTATTATGTAGTGTTTTCCATTAATAGTCTGCACGCGCATCGGGCCACATAAATCCATTTGAAGAAGATGAAGCACATGATCAGTACTTTGGCCAGTTTTTAATGGAAAATGTGTGAAAATGCTTTTTCCTTGTTCACATGCTGAACATAAGTGATCCTTGGAATACTGAAATCTTGGAAAACCGTCTACTAACTTGTGTTTTACGAGATCAATCATGGTTTTGAAGTTTAAATGTGAAAGACGTTTGCGCCATAACCATGATTTAGTTGAAGTTGCTTTGGAAAGTAGATAAATTGGTGAGGAAGCAATCATATTAGACAAGGAGATTGTGTAAAGATTTGTTCCTTGATTGCCCGACATTAGATCATTTTCTTATAGATCACATACGAAACATGTTTTCTCCCGAAATGCTACTTCCAAATCACCATCATAGAATTGACCGACTAAGAAAAGATTGTGACTGAGGCCTTCGACGTAGTAGACTCGACTTATTTCGATGTTACCATTGATGTAATCTCCATGGCCAATAATAGTAGCAAAATGATCATTCCCGAATCTGACACTACCGATGAATTTTGAGACAAAACTTGCTAACTGTTTGAGGTTGCCTGTCGTATGTCAGGTACAACCATTATCATATGTCAGGTACAACCGTTATCAACAATCCAGAGAATGATTTGTATCACCTGTAACACACACAAAAGACGATGGTGGAATAATGGTAGAGTTGGAACCCGTAGAGTTAGTGGGTTTAGTTACAGTATAAGCACACATGTTAATGATTTTAGGTATCCACTTAAAACTAGGTGTACGCTGTAACCATCTTTTCCATATCCAACTACTTCGTGCTTTTTTCTTAGTGAATTCGCTAGGTGATTGTACTTTCTTAGGTGTTGTATTCGTAGCTATGGGATCATCTAAGGTATTCTCAGAATCTACATTTGGCGCTTTTCCTAACACGGGCTTAGAAGCAACAATGGGCCTAGAGGTAGTGCCAGATATGAGGTTCCTATTACAAGATAAAAGTGAGTTCGCAACACATTTAGTATGATCACCAGACAACATGCGTTTATGACAAAAAATACAAGATGCATTCACGCTTAAAACGTTCAAAGACTGAGCATTCGTTACATTTATATTAGAATTACAAGTGTTCAAGTTTGAATCTAAATCAAAAGCAACGTGCGTTTTATTTAAATTCCTAAGATGGTCTTTTACTTCTGGGGATTCTAGTTTTCCTCTCCTACTTTGCAAGATCCTATTCTTCCATTTGTTGCTCTTACACTTCTATCTGCTAACGCTAGTAGTGGCAACTATTCCTTTAGAAGTGGAAGGAGTCAAATTAGTATCCTGATTTTTGTGTGTAGAATTATGCCTAGATGTTGTATCGAATTTATACATTTCAGGTGCAATCACATTTGTGTTACCGAACTTTCCTTTTTCCTTTTGATTATGTCTCTCTTTTAATTCAATGATGATGTGTTGTTGATCTTGGATTTTAGCATCAAGTTCTCTATTAAAACGAATTGTGTCATTTCGATTTTGCAAACAATCAGCATTTTCTTTCAAAAGTTGAGTCCGTGTTTTCTTCAAAGAATCATAAATTATTTTTTACTCATTCTTTAAATGCTCAATTTCTTTTTCATATTTGAAAATTTGACATTTTAAGACCATGTTCTCATCATCAAGATTTTCAACTTTTGCGGTCAAATTGTGTTCAAAAGACACGTGTTCTTGTTGGTGTTGCAAGTTTAGTTGAGAAATCTCATTTGAAAGTTTACTTTGAACATCATCATTTTGTGTGAAAATTTTTGCGTTTTCATCTTTTAAAATCTTAATCGCTTGTCTCAATTTAACATTTTCCTCTTTTAACTTTTGAGTTTCAGCATTTGGTTCAACAATAATCACAGGATCACAGGAAGAATAAGCAGAATACATGAACACAAATATAATATCAGAATAAATAATATCTTCCAAGAGTCATTAACATCATTTCGAAGACTTTTGTTTTTACGTTTCGTGTTTGAAATCGAATTTTTTGTTGCGTTGAAAGTGTTCATCATGGATGTTACTTCGTTTTGAAGTTCCCGTTCCCAGTGTGTTGCACAAAGACGCAAATAAGCGACATGAGGTAAAAATTATTGTTAAAAAAATGGCGTTGTTCTCTTTCAGAATTACGTTCAATTGCGTGTTCCAAAGGTTTGATGTCTTCTGTTGATCCCAGTTGAGCAAACGATCTAATATAGAAGCTGACTTAAACAATATAACATGTTAAACACTACGCGGAATTTAATGTTTAACCTTAAGAAGAATAACAATGAATATCAATAAACACCTCAATATATTATTTATACGAATACTCTGAATAGTATTGGGGTTTTACAACCTTGAAGTGTATCGACTCTTAGATATATTGTTAGGATTTAGAAAATCCATGCTGAAGTGTCGGTCACCCCAACGTATGTTTAGCATATTATAGCTCGTAGACGTAACAGTATATTAGTTAGATTATTAGTAGTGTAAGTAATACCGTGGAAGAAGGACGAGTCTTTACCCACTGTATGCCTGATCCACAGCCCGAAAGAGGGCGTAGTCATTTGTATAAATAGCCCTCTCCCCTCAAGGGAGAGGGTTGGATGTTCATTTTGGGAATCTAACCTTTCATTTAATTTATCTCTCTAGAATATCTCACTTTCTCTACCATACGCCCATATTGTGCTTATTTGTGTGTTTGTGAAATCCAATATATTACAAATGGTATCAAGAGCCATGGTTTGATCACTCATCTTTCATGTTCTTGGATTTCTAGTGGTTTTCATAAGGATTTTGGGTTTGAATGAGTTTAGAGTAGTTTGCATCATTTGGATCATTTCTAGTGTTAAAGTTTGGATTTTGATAGTACTTTTGTGTTTAGAATCATTATAAGTGTTTAGGTTTTGATTTGGAAGGCTTGAATCAGTGTGGTTGGGTTGTTTTTGGATTGAAAAGTTGTGTTTTAGAAAGTTTCCTTGAAGCGATTTGTGTCTCGGATTAAATTTATTCTATGCGATTTTTCCCAATATCCATGCGATTTGTCCATGTTATAATCGTTTCTTGAAGCGATTTGTCAGAATTTAGTGTGCGATTTGTCATACCACTGAAGCGATTTGATAACTATGCGATTTGTCTATTGAGACAAAACGACAAGAAAGGACAATAGTAGTGGAAGTAGTGGGTGTACTTGTGTACTAAGCGATTTGTCTGTTTATGAGACTTATGTATCATGCGAATTGTTAGTTAAGCGATTTGTGTGTTAAAGCGTTTTGACAACTTATGCTATTTGTCGTTTAAGCTACTTGGTAACCCTGGTGCGATTTGACTGGGATGCGTTTTGTCAAAGTAAGCGACTTGTCCTGAGTACGTTTTGACTGAAGCAATTTGTCCTAAAGTGGGTTGTTTCAAGCGATTTGTGTTTAACTGTCTGACACCTTATTGAAAATTAAGACTTGTCATTGATATTAACACAATGTCTGACACCACTGATCCCTTTATCTCCAATGTGCTCAAACTATATGATACTGTGGAAAACAAAGAAAGTATTTACTACTCTGAAAGTTTAACCATGATTGATTTAGCCAATGATGATCTAAAATCTTCATACTCTGAATCCAATGAGAAAGGATTACACCTATTAATGCTACAGAATGCCACGCAAAAGGAATGCGACATTGAGCCCTATCAACTACTTTACTCTCACCTCATGTTGCTTCTGCCCATAACTATGGAACGAACGTGTAGTGCCCTCTTCCGTCAGGATTTATCCACATTAACATGAACTTTGCTGTTAAACTTAGAACAATTGAAGCTACAACTTACCAAAGAAGAGGTTCAAATGGATGGTTCTAGTGCTGCACTTCAAGTAATCCACAAACAATTTCAGTCATTCATCAGTGGGGAATATTCATCAGAATATGATCAACACATGACTGAAATTTCTTTCAAAAAACACACTGGAATGGAAATCCATGAGTTCATTGATACATTTATCCGCCTTATGGACAATGTGAAAATGTACATTGAGAAAGCTACACGGAACAGTGATTACATGAATGAATATAAGACACAATCAATGGAGAGGTGTGGGGAGTTGGGTAATCTATCGGTTATTGCTGAAGCCAGAATTACAGACACATCAACAATGAAAGCAACAAGCTGTTCAAAAACTTTTTCCTCACAGAAGAAGGATGCTGAGTGGAAAATGTTGAACGAACAAACACTGGGTGCAGAATCTTCTTTGAGTCCAGAATCTTCGGTAACTCTTATTGATAATCCATCTGTGCTTAATTCTATGCAAACTTATGATGTTATAGAACATGTGGCTGATAAATGTCCTGTAACTGAGGCTGAGTCGATGATGAAACATAGCATGACTAACAACGTGGTTGATAAGAGAATTTTCGACGAACTTTCAAACAAGTACTCAATTCTTGAAAAACATTGCATTTCTCTGGAAATTGCAATTCAACAAAAGGAAGAAAATTTTCTTGCTAAAAAATCTTGCATAAATTTGGAATTCCTAGAATTTCGAGAATTTTTTGAAATTAACCAGTTAAAAACCCAGCTTCAAGACAATGACTCAACCATATGTAATCTGAAAAAACAAATCTCAGACTTGCATAACGAAATTAATATGGGTAGGAACAATCATAATATTGAGTTTAATAATTCTGTCAAAGCTAGGAATGATGAATTAGCATTATGTGTAGCCAAATTATTAAGGAAAAATGAGTCTCTAAGGAAGAAACAATTGGAACAATGTGTCCCAACTAAAGAGGATCAGACCAAGTCTTTAGATCATACAAGCTCTTTGTTAGCAGATATAGAAGTCCTCAATGCGAAACTTCAGGATAAGAGCTTCGCCATAGTTGCCTTAAAAAATGAGCTTAGAAAAATTATTGGAAATGGAGTGAAAACTAAGTTTGCAAAACTGTCAACCTTGGGGAAGCCAGTCTCACAAATTACTAAAGAACGATCTGTAATTAGAATGCATTTAAGTCAGAAAGATTTAAATCCTCAAAATCAAGGTTTCCCTCCCAAGTTGATGAGTATGATGTTTCGTCAAAACCAATCACTTCACTAATTCATTCCGATAAGATGAATGACAATTCTCAGACTAATGCTCGAAGCTTGTTGGGTCTATTATAGATTTGATGATACAAAACAAGAAGAATGAAACATGAAGGACTAAAAGTGACAAGAAGGGAAACTACAAAAGATGGAGGATTTGGAAGATTCTAGAAGATATGCTTAAAAGAATATTTAGTTTCCTAATTGTATTATGATTCCTCTTGTAAACCCTAGATGTCTCTATGTTAGGAATTGGAAATTCCATAAGTAAAGTGTCGGTCACCCCAAATATTATCTAGCATGAGTTAGCTCGTAGACATATCATTAGTTACGTTATTTATCAGTTTATTAGTTAGTTATTAGTTTAGTTTAGCGTAGTGTAACTCCGTGGAGGAAGGACAGGTCTTTACCCACTGTATGCCTGATCCACAGGCGATAGGAGGAGTCGTGTATTAAACTATAAATACCCCTTCCATCCATGGAAGGGGTGGTGCTTTTCAATCTAACATTCCATAATTTGTTCATCAAGTCTCTACCAAGAAAACACCCAACTCTCTAACTTTCTCTCTCTAATGGCTAACATGTATTTTGATCATCCAAGACCACCCGAATCATCAAACACAATAATATATTACGATCCTACAATTGGTATCAGAGCCAAGGTTTTTTGTGTTTTGATGATTTATGGTGATTTGAATCTTGTTTTTAAACTGTTTATGTGTCATCTTTTAGTCAGAAAACTTTTTCGTTATATTGTACTAAACAGTTTTAAGAACAGATTTTATGTATCCTTGGTCAACAATTTTTAAAAACTAATTTTATGTATCCTTGGTCAAATACAAAAAGTATATTGGGTCAAATATGTCATATGCAGCTGTCTTTGTCACGTTTTTCTGGGTGTCTTTGAATATGGTCGGAAATTTGGTCTGGTCTAACATTCTTGCTAGCGAGTTGTCTAAAGGTAGTTCTTTATGGCGAGTTGTTAACAGAAATGAAAAGTAGCGACTTAGTATCAAGAGAAAAAATAATGTTAGCGACTTGTAAAAGATGAGACCTAGCTACTTGTTATTGAACAAGGTAGCGAGTTGATATTAATAATTATAGCGACTTGTGCTTGAAAATCTTTGGCTAGCGACTTGACTTATCTAGCGAGTTGTTTCTAATCTAGCAACTTGGTTTTTTTTTTACTTATCAAAGTAGTGACATAGCGACTTGTCAGTTATTAGTCAATAGCAACTTGTCACAAACCTATTGAGGTTTGTAAGATTGTGATGAAGATGAATTGACAGACTTGACCATGCCTCACAACCAAAAACATCAAATCGCTAAGACTCAGAAAGCATAACGAGTACTATTATTCATTGAGCTCAGTTTTATTTCGTGGTTTGCAACAATACATCAAGACTCTAAATGGTCTACTACCACGAAACTCATTCATCAATGCTCTTAGTGACCTCAGGCTTTGTTTATTACCATCATCGATACATCATCATCAATCATTTCATAACCAAAACTAAAACCAATCATCTCTTCCTACTACTCAATCAAGCATCAATGATAAACATAAATGAAAAACAAAGGAGGTGAATAGATCTCAGTTTCTTTTTTTTGTTTTGTTTCGTGATACTCATAGATATCATCAAAACCTCGAGGGTCTACACAAACAAAGGTGTTCACATCATAGATCTTTTTTTTTCCTCCCAACATGTTCAATTTGTTTCGAAAACAAATTATAACCCTAAGGCTTCATGATATTCGAACCACTTTTAAAAGCTGGACAAAACCATAGAGGTTTCCTCACATCTTTTTGATTCGGCTTTAAACTCCCATCAAGATTCGGTTTAATAAAATTATAAGATGTGATAATATTCGAATTAATGGAAAGTGATTGTAACAATCATGTTAAATCTCTTCTCCTGATTCGTTTGGGACTCATTAACAACAAAAGAAAAATATTAAACCTACCTTGATTTGTGTTTGAGACCTCGTCCACGTTCTCTAACCATCCCTGTGGTATATTCGAATGAAGTATCTTGTAGCCATCCCTGTGGCTGTCGCTATTCCCTCGAGCCAACCCTGTGGCGAGGCCATTGAGGCATATTGTTGTGTGACCAAGCAATGGGAAGATGAGATTTAGATTTGGAGGGGAGCAATGGTTATTCCAGTTATGATTTGGAGATGTAGGGCATATTATTCTTGATGAGATGAGTTCTTTGGTGAGAGGAATGAGATGAGGGCTGTGAAGAATTAGAGAGGCGGATGATACAATTTTTAGGGTTTGGTATTGTGAAATATTAGGGTATGATTTGTGTGTTCGCTTAGTGTTTAATACCCGGTTTATTAGGGTTGAATGAATTATATACCGTTGTGAATATGGGCTGCGTGGTTCTGGATTTTGACGAGTTGGGCCATATGTAATAATCAACTGGGCCGTTTTAATTGGACAAGGACCGCATAGTGAGATATGATGTTCAGTGTTATGTGTATTGGGATATACGAGTTGTTATGTTAACATGAGTTGTACAAGTATAATTTATACAAATCTGTGCAACTCATTTTTGTTGGATACTTGGGATTAAAGGTTTTGAGTAATTTTAAACTTGATTTAGTTGCGTGAGCACTTTTGGTCTTGATAGAAGATTTTATTATGGCTTAAGTGCTTAATGGATCGGGTTTAATTTTTACTATTGGTTTGTGGAAAACTTTTGTATCTAAGAGCTGAGTTTGCAGATTGGTTAAGTAATGTTATTGGGCATGATGAGATTCATTTATGAGATTTGTCGATGTGATTTGATTGGTTATGAGTTGTGATGATGAGATTCATTGTGTTTGGAGGCTTGGTATTTTGGTTTACACATTTTCTCGTAGAAAATTATGTCACTGCTTGAACTGATAATTAAACACGGTTGACTACGGGGTTGTTTGGACGGTATCTATTATTTGACTTTGAAGTGAGATTTTTCCCGGCGTGTTTACTTATTTCGTCTTCTTTCTTTCTACCTTTTTGCGAAGATGACTTGTTTGGGCGTTTATTGAGTGTGATAAAGACTTGGCTATTTAGTTACGTTTGTGATTCTTTCTCGCTTAACCCACAAAGTAACTATCACTTGATTGTGTCTCACACAGTTGAGGATACGTCAAGAGGTTTTGTACATTGGGTACACCGTTTCTTCTTCACAAGGATTAGTACAAGTTTAAGTAACAAATCTGGGGAATTTTACTTCATGATCAAGTTTGGCATATCGGGTTTACTTCTCCATATGGTCACCATAATAGCCGACAGAATTCGTGAATCGTGTGTCTACCAAAGTGCTTAATGTTTGTTGATGTTGGTGAAAGAATCAGTGATGAACCACTACAGATTCCCCTAAAACAAATATTCACCGAAACCAAAGTTGTCATTACACATTCAAGCTCACATTGTTTACGGTTTTGTCTTGATTTTGTAAAATCCCGCGAAAGAACTTATTTCTCGGTTTAAATCATAGACTTGTAAAATCCCGTGACAATGGAAACATCCTGGTAATAGTATAGTGCATTTCCGGATCTATCTTACGGTTTATTATTGGTTTTGTAAAATCCCGCGAAAGAAACTATTTCTCGGTTTAAACTATAGAATTGTAAAATCCCGTAATGTTGGAACCATCTTGGAGAAAGGAAAGTGTATTTCGGGATCTTATTTGATGCTAGTGTTACGGTTTCTGTCTCGAAGAAGGGATAAAAGGGTGTACTTCATGAATTGGATGTGTGTTTGGATATTCGTCATGGTAGTTTGGCTATTACATGGTTTTACAGGGTTATGTGCTTTTAGCCATGGCCGAGATGAAAACCATTGTCATAGTTCACTTTAAACGTCAAAGGAGGCTAGATTTGAGCTTTTAACAAGATGTGACAACGGAGTTAATTTACTATTATTTATTTGAGGTTGAAGTAAAATATCACGGGCTAGTGTACTTAGTATCCGAAGGTATCGGGGATGGATGGATGAAGATTCTTCAAGATCTTTGTTCGAGCTTATTTTCATAAACGAAGACTTGGAAATCTAGTTATTGTTGGGTGTCTTTTACCTTTTCTTTTACCACTTGGGGGAATTGGGCTCATACCACCACAAAATAACTATCACTTTAAGGAGTTACGTTGTAGTGCTCAGTGTCACATTCAATTGTGGATTTTCAAGAGGTAATGTATGTCTTATACTTGATGGTTGGTTGGTTGAAGAGTATTGAGTACATAGAGAGTACTTAGAAATGCTAACAGAAATCGGCACCGCTCTTTGTTACATATGTGCAAGTTTAAGTCACGTGTTCGGGGTAGTTTACTTCAGGGTCAAATTCTTCATATTGGGTTTTCTCCATCAGCTGTCACAACAAAGAGCCTACTGAATGATAATGGGGTGGATTACATGTTTTGCCAAGAGAATGAAAAGAGAGAGATTATGACGTTTGAACACAACAGTTCAAGCCTCGTAATCTAAAGAAATGAAATGTGTACGCTTTAGTGCGCATTATCTTATGAAGAAGATAAATCTTCTTATGACGTCTGTTCACATCAGTTCAGGCCTCGTACTTCATCATTATGACGTATGAACACTTCAGTTCATGCCTCGCACTCCAAAGAAAAGAAAAGTGTGCGTGTCAGTGCGCTTTATCTTCTGAAGAAGAGAAATCTTCTCTATTATGACCATTCTCATCAACATGCTTCATGCTTTTTCCATGAGCTTCAGTCATCAAGTGAACCGAACTACTGTTGATTGTTTTCTTATTCCACTTGCTCAACTATAATGACGATGGCGACATCCTGTGCTAATTTTACGGGGGAGAAGTGTGAATAGACTACATTGTTGAAGATATTTACTTGTTTAATCAAGAATGGCATCTCCGTATGCAATTCTTGAGGGGGAGAAGAAGTATGATAATTCTGCATGGTTGATTGTTATTAGATAATAAATGGTCAAACGGCTCCAAACTCATGTAAGAACCGAGCTTCTTCTTATCGGGTCATCTTCACATGGAGTTTCTTAGAAGAGCCGTTGGTTGACATCTTCACTCGGATTGATAAGTTTATCGACAAAGTGCTTCCGGTTAATGCTTCACGTATACATCAACATGATGATTCCGAACAATCTCTCTGTTCTTGTTTGATGTGATTGGTAGTTTGGTGTTACCATCTTATGTGTTCGTTGCGGCCTGATTGCTAATTTCCTTGATGAACATCTTTCTGTTCTTGTTTGATTGGGAGAGATTTTAGTTAAGGGGACTTGCAAGATGTAAGTTAATTGGGATGCTTTTGGTGATGTTCTTATTTTTTGGTGAGTTGAAGATGTTAACTATCTATTCCCCAACTGCACAATCTTGAAGAAGGTCGAGTCTTCAGTCTATTCTACATTTTCTGTTGCATGTTAGAAGACTAAAGACGAGTTGCATTTGATTATCAAAGCCTTCTTCATATTTCGGGCATTGTCAGTTTAGGGGAGAGCACTAATTGGGGGAGGGTGAAATGTTAGATTTAATCTCCAATTAGACTTGCTCACATTATTCAGCATGTTGATTCTCACAAAGACTTCAAGCAATCTTCTCATCAGATTTCAAGTATAAGGGCTTATAATGTTTTGCTGATTCTGAAGTGTCAAAACCAGCAAGGGGGAAGGAGACAAGCATCTAAACGCGAGTAAACTTGATGAACTTAATTCTTCTAAGTGATTGAAGATAACCTGGGAAGACAAATGTTACTACCGCAGAGAAACTCAAGGTTTGACTCATGGCGAGTAAACTTGATGAACTTAACTCTTCTAAGTGATTGAAGATATCATGGGAAAACAAATGTCATGACCGCAGAGAAACTCAAGGTTTTACTCATCAAGGCGTTTAGTGTTCTTATTCCAACTATGTTGGGGAAGAGATGGAAGAGTTAGTTTAGAAGATGAAAGAGGTACACAAGTATGGGATGATTTTGATGTTATTACAATCATCAGGGGAGAGATTGTTGTACATTGGGGAAGCTCATTGTTTTACTTGAGGGCTTAATCAGCGATTCAGAGATATAATCACTTATTCCGGTGTTGACATCCACAGATTGTCACCGAGAATAATCAGTGATTGGGCCTGCTTCTTCAATGTTATCGGTTATTCTCTCTTTGGGCATTCGGGTTCTTGAGCTTCATACACTTTCTTCAGGGGAGAGAAAAGTATGCATCGGGGTTATTCTTTGGCTATTGGACTTAATCTGCTACTTCGATGGTATAAGTTTCTCTGTCTTGGTTATATGTGTATTGGGTTCGTGAGCTCTAGTCTAAGAGTCTGACTGCATCAATTCAACTACTTGGGGGAAGTGTTCTCTTGACACCTTTCGGAATGGATTGCTTCAGACATCAGTGGAAAAAGAATTTGAGAAGAGGTATTCAAATGTGGGATGATACGTTGTTGTTCTTCTTATTGGATGATATAACCCCGAATGGAGATTCTCGATTTTCGTTCTTAAAAGGAGCAGCGGGATTTATGATAATGGTGTGCTCAAGAGAGTTTATCACTTTCAGCGGGATTTAAAAGGAGCAGCGGGATTTATGATAATGGCTAAGGCAAGCTTGAAATAGAGCTTCGAATCTGCTCATCTAATGGATTCTCGGTTTGGGGAAGCGCCAAAGTCTCACTTCGGATGGTTCAATTTCTTTCTTCGATTCAAGAGCCCTGAAAGCTTTGGTGGTGAATGTTTAAGAGTTGATGACTTCTATCTTCTACAACGGGCCTGCTCGATATCCTTATCTCGATACTCGTATCATCATCTTCTTAAACCATATCATCTAATCTATCTTTGTATATATTTATCAGAAAACCAAATACAAAAATATATAACCAACAAAAAGAAAATAGAAAAATATAAAATCTACAAAAACCCATAAAAATCAGAAAATTTGAAAAATACCAAAAATATTGTTTTTCAAAGACATGTCTTCTGGTATCGATAACATCTGCGGTCTTAGAAATGTCATTCAACAATGGCACGGGACCATAGATGAAGTTCGAGCAGGAGGTGTAAATATTCTTTTTCCAAAACATGTCTCTAAATATGGTTTACAGTTATTTCAGACTGTAACCCGTGCTTAAAACTATGGCTTGCTATTATTTCAGATAGCAACCCGTTTTTTTAAAGAAAGGAAAGTGCTACGCTAAACAATTGTCAAATATTTCGTGCACTTATCCTAAAACAAATTGAGGAAAGTATGTCGAAGGACTACTGTTCCTACACAAATGTTTTTCCGTCTAAAATTCTTCAGAAAAATATTTGTTGTTCTAAAAAATTGGTGGTAAATGAGTTGCTTAAAAATCAATCAGATTCAGATTTTTGATAAAATTTGCAAACTCAATCAATGACTTCAGTGCTTTTAAACTTTTTAGAAAATGAGTCATTGATTGAGGGGGAGAATGTTTTCAAATTTATATCATTTAACGGACTTTCTTAATTATCCTAATATGCTTAATTAAAAAGGATGTTAACCTATGTTGAAGGACTAGGTGCCTAGGATAAGATTGTTA
Source organism: Chrysanthemum makinoi (assembly GCA_910596185.1). NCBI lineage: Eukaryota > Viridiplantae > Streptophyta > Magnoliopsida > Asterales > Asteraceae > Chrysanthemum > Chrysanthemum makinoi. The sequence goes on from OU343217.1 coordinate 265,564,570, forward strand.
GGATTAGATGATTAGAGTTTGAGGAACACATTATTCCCATACATTTATATGATCTGATTGATATGTTGCATTGACTTTTATTAGTCGATTGTTGTTTGGGTGATGTCGACCACCATATATCTGTATGTGTGTTCACTAACGTATGCAGGTATATTGGTATAAAAGAATGTTCCCGATCCGGATCCCACAACTAAAGATGATTGGATGCCGAAAGGAAAGGGTAACTATATCTTGGGTTGACAAATGAAGAAACGGAGCTTAATTGGACTTCAATGTAGAGTTGGCATAAATGCAACGTAAGAGGTGTCACTGCATCAGCAGATGGTTTTCTTCTAAGTGATTGAAGAAACAGAGCTTAATTTGACCTCAGTTGGCATTAAAATGCAACGTAAGAAGTCTCACTGCATCTGCAAACGGTTTTCTTCAAAGCCCTACAGCAACAACGGAAGCCTCTCAACCACCTAATGTATCTTTGTGCAGGATACCATTTTTAAACAATTTTGAATAATTTGATTAAATTGTTTTGAAAATGGAAAATATTGTTTTGAAAATTAATTGGACTTAATTTTTGAAAATCACCGGACTTCATTTTATCAAAACTTGAGTCACTCAATCATCGACTACTGTCATCAATTGAGGGGGAGAGTGATTTAAAATAAATTATTTTCATACAATATTTCTTCATAAAAGTCCGTTTGTACAATAATTAAGTAGTGATCTAAAGATTTAATGTTATGTCATGGTATGATTTTTCTTTTGAATCAAGGTCTTTCAAAATGAAATTTTTTCTGTTCTTGTTTGATTGTGAAATTGTTTTGTTTTACTTAAAAGATCTCTTAAAAACAATCATACCTGACACTAACAATCTTTAATGTCTTAAATTGGTCCTATCTGTCATCTTTCAAAAATTAAATCTTGCCACGTCTTTCCCCTAAAATTTTCTAAATGATTTAAATCAATCGGGATCCAAAATCTCAATTGGTTTGAAATTTTTGATCGGGGGAGAGATCGTGATTTAAATCTCATATCTGTTTAAATGGAATTGGTTTTAGTCCTTTATAGGCACTCTTGCCTCCATGTGCCAAACGATTTCAAATATACAATGCACATGTTGAGGAGGAGGATTTATCCAAAAACAAGATGAGTATTTAAACCGGGCCACATATTCTCCCATGTTTTCTAAAACTAATTAAATCACTTGAGATCCAAAATCTCAAAGGGTTTGATATTTTTGATCGAGGAGAATTTGATTTAATAATGAAATTTGATAAATGATGATTGATTTGATGAAAATGTGCATTTCTCTCTCATATGTGCTAACGCGGCTTTCAAACCTCGAAGCACATATTGAGGGGGAGCAAATGGTTTTCTTAATGGCTTTTGTGATCGTGGATGTGCTTCAAAAGAACTCTTGCCTCTATGTGATAAAATGATTTCAAATATCCTATGCACATATTGAGGGGGAGAATTTTACCAAAGAAATTCAAATGGCTTTTTCTAAGGAAATTGTGATCAAGAAATTATTTCAAAGAACTCTTGCCTCCATGTGCCAAATAATTTTAAATCATATGCACATGTTGAGGGGGAGCATTTCTAAAATGATCAAAACTATTAAGGTACAAAATTCTTTGATCTCGTATCACAAGTACCTTGATTGTTTTTCCAAATGATTTTTCGATTGGTTTTATGAAGGAAAGAACAATACCAAAAGACAGAACAATTTACTTTATGCATGGTGTTATAAGGATGGTTAGGTTAGGTATTAGTTCCCATGATCCGCCAGAACCAGAGGGATCTACCCAGGGGACAATCCACTAGATAGTGTAGAGTCCTTAGGTATGATGAAAAAGGAGAAAAATGAGAAATGGGAAGAGTCTTGGTGAGAGCAGGCTAGTGCTTTGGAATAAACCCAACAAGGTTCTAGTTATGAAGTCTCGGTAGCTTGAAGGGGTTGAAGAATAAAAAAGAATTAAATGTGAAAAGGGTGAAAAGAAATAGCCCTCCAATAATTCAACCTTAGGCCAGAAACCGGGTTCAATTCATATGATACTGGTGGTTACTAAGGTAACACTGGTATCGAAGACAAGACATCATGGACCCAGTAATGCACTGCACTACAACTTCCCAAGCTACTCAAGTTCCTCTTAAAAGGGCTTGTTTCATTCTCACGGGGAACCGACATAATCTATCGACTTTCTCTTAGAGATTGTTGATATTGAAGAAGGAGACCCTCTCCCTAGTCTCCGGTATAGTAACCAAATGTGCACTATTGAGTCTAGAGCCAAGAGATCGTCCACAATATCTCATTAGGACACTAAATTCTTGAAGACTTGCTGTTTCACACAATGTGGAAAGTAAGAATATATTAAGAGTCCTACGCATTATCCTTGTGGTATTGCCAGAACATCCGAGTGATATGTAAATATTCACGATGAAGATGGAAAGCCTTCTAGAGCCAACATCAAACAAGCTCTTGGTAGGTGACATGTGAGATCTTTTCTAAAGATCAAACTTGTGACAACTGGATAGAAACGATGGGGCGATTCACTCGTGAATCAACCTTGGTCCAGGATTGGAATTGACGAATACTTTTGGAAAAACCATTCGATGTGCAAACCTTCTTTTCTCTAGCGCATCGAATGTGTATTCATGTTTTCAAACAATAAAAGTATCTCTGATTGAAAAAATACTTTTGGAAAAACTGTTCGATGTGCAAATCTTCTTTTCTCTAGCACGTCGAATGTGAACTATTTTCAAATACAAAAAGTATTTTAGATTGAAAATTGATCTTTCTCATAAAACCTTCGTCGTATTGCAAAACTCTTTCTTCTAAGCAATACGTGATTGTTTTCAAATCATTTTCTATCAATCAGTGAATCTCAATTATTTGGTTCACTAACTCCGTGTTGTCTTCTTTGAGGCGTTCGCGGTTTGAGAACGCTAGAAAGCAGCTGAAACCCTGTCAAGGAGATTCTTAGGAATCCTACGATCCGCAGGCGTACTGTACAAATCAACAGGGAACCGTGGGCCGTGTACCTCAATTCAACGAAAGTGATCAAAGACACTTTCGTGTATTTTATTGCTAACTGTTGTTTGCAGGTACATTTGGACGATTGCAGCTGATCAGAATTGAGGAGTCAATCCTAAGCCGCATGCTCACAACATCCACACTTAATTGAAGAAATCATGACTGGTGCATATCTACATAGCCTGGCTCTGATATTTCTATACTATGCTTCTGCTACGCTGCTGCAAATATCATGAACCATAAAGCTTCGCTACTCTGATGGAAAGATGTCATGATCCAGAAAGTGTGAGCATGTCGGTCCAAAGTCACAACATCACATGAAGGCAACACTACAAAGGTGATCTAGAGATTTACTGTGGCTGATGATCTCAATGAAAGCTCGAAGATCATCAAAGATGTGGATCAGTTCAAAGACCTCCACTGAAAGTACTAAACTATGCGGACTTTGAAGTTGCACTACAAAAGCACAAAGATTGCGGAATTGAAGAATTGAAGTCTACGAGCTCAAGAACAAAGTCAAGAATAGAATGCTAGGATTCGAAATGTAAAACATGGGGTGACCTCCCTTAGGGGGAGATTGTTAGGAATTGAAAATTCCATAAGTAAAGTGTCGGTGATGAGTGCTTATTCACTCATCGTTTTTACCCATCTAAGACCACAAAAATGACTAAAAACACTCATATATGATCAAAATATGTCAAAAATATCCTCGGAGTGTGTTTTATGTCTTGCAAGTACAAAGGATTGAAAGCAGAGCGAAAGCGGTGAAATCGAGTGAAACTGGAAAAGTCTTTGAAACAGACGGAGCGGCAATGGATTTTCTACATTTTTGAGCGGGGACGCATTTTTTGAGTGATGAGGGGAAACAACCTTAAAACCTAACCCGATAACAAAATCACCATTTTACCAATTCCCGACACCCAAATGACCAAATTGCCTTGTAAAAACAAAAAAAAAAAATGCATTTAAAACAAATAAAATAAAACTTACCCTTTTATTTAACCCTTCCCCAACCCCAACAAATAACCCGACCCAAAACTCTCCCCTTTCCCTCTCTTTTCATCTTCCCAAAACCCTAAACCATCTCTCTTTCTCTTTAAGCCAGGAACACTCAACCCTCTCCTTTTACCCAGCTACATCACAACCCAAAACCACATCAACCTCTTTACCCAGTTTCTCCCAAATCCCAAACCCACTTATCTCTTTTACCCCTCCTCCCAATGTCCAAGTCAGCTATCCAGGGCATAAAGCATCCATCAATGGCTTGGATTCACTCTCACTTGTACCTACCTAGTGGACGGCTGGGATTGGCTCAAGAAAGCACAAATGGCTCTTAGCTGGTTTACCCTCACAGAAGAAGCACAAGTCATGAGGATTGAAGTACCCTAGCTTTTAGTATAAATAAGCTCTTGTAGCCATTGTATAAGGCACCCTTTTCTTAAGTTTAAAAAAAAAATCAGTTGTAACCTTTTTCATTGTAGTGTTCTTTATTTTTTTAATGAAATCAGTTTTTACAGCTCTTATGTTATTGCTCATTTACTTTATGTTGAATGTCTAAGATCAAGGGTGAAAAGTGCCTAAGTCAGTTTTTATCTAAGTTCTCAAAATTAGTTTTTTTGTTATCAGTTGTAATGAATGAAAAGTTTTTTTTTACTTGTATGTTTAGCTTATAAATAAGCACTCAGTGCTTATTGTGTTTTTTCCCTTATTCTAGTTAGTTAAATTAGCTTTTATTACAGTCTTTAAGCTGTTTTTAACCAAAAATTTCAGGCTCTTTTGGAAAGTAGTGAGTTTTCAACCCAAACACTCCCTAAAAGAGTGTTTGGGAGAGGCTTACTTTTGGGTCTAAAAACCATTTGTACCCACTTTGATTACTTAAGTCAAACCATCTTTTAGTTTTATTGAAAATTTTACATGTTAGAGTTGGTTGGAAAGTGTTCTGATAGAATCAAGTAGAAAAAAAAAAGTTTTTCTGTCTTACTTAGTTGAACAGGACAGCATCAAGGTCTGCTGATCTAGTGGTTATTCCTCATCCTATTTGGTTCTTAAAATTGCTCAAATTTGTTTTTCTTGAATCCCTGTATGCCCATATCAAATTGGTTTAAGCTGTAGACATCAAGGGATATTCTTTCATGATCAAAATTGAAGTCTAAATCATTGCTTTCCTTGATTTTTTTTGGTTACGCACAGCAGCCAAAACAGCCCACAACATCTGATCTCAGCTTATTTTCAAGCTGTCAAAGTTTGTTTTTGGGGTTCCACTTTGTCTCTTTTGAATCTCCACCACCCTAACTGTGTTATTGCAGCTTTTAATGGCATTGGAAGCCACCCATTCAGCTTGGAAATAAGCTGAAATCAGCACCCTTTGTTGTTTTGGACCTGCACGCAACAGACAACACAGTCACTTTTCTCATTAGCTTATCAGTAGTTGTTTTTGGCTTATTTAGGAAATTTATAAGTTACTTCGAGATATAGTTGGATTAGAAAACTTAGGTTGTAGCTTATTGGATCTCCCCTAGCTTATTTCCTCGTGTGCTTTTTTCCCTTTTCTAGTTTTAAGATTTCCCTTAGAGTAGCTTAAAGCCATCTGCTTATTCCCTCATTTAGGTAGTAAATTCAGTGTTAGCTTGTTAGATTTACAGTGCTTATTGGATATCAAATAGGAGTGCTTATTCAAAAAGCTTTTCTTAGTCTTTTCTTTGTTTAAGTAAGCTGAAGGGGGTGTTTGGTTATGTTTTGTTCACTGTTGAAATAAGCTGTTTCAAACAGCTTGTTTCAAGCTTTTCAAAGAGTTTGTTTTAAAAATAAAACCTTTATTTTGATCTTATAAATTAGTTTCAAAAAGAAGATTTGAGAAAAAAAAATATTTGCAAAAAAGTCACCTGTGGGATTCGAACCCATGTCACTCTCCTCGCCCAGAAACCAAACACAACAACACCTCTTTACCAACTGCCCTTGGGACTTGTCTCGTTATTTTCATGCACAATTAAATACTTAACTACACCTTGGCAGTTTAGCTTATAAGTTATCTTTAGCTTATTTCTGATTTTTTTTGCAACTGCAACCTCAACTTTTTATAATTTTCATAGGATCAGTAGTATTTAAGTAATTTTTATGACTTTTCTCGGAATTTTGTAAAATCATTTAGTATTTTTTATAATTTAATTTACTTTTTATCTTAATTAATTCATAGAAAATAATTTAAAAATCAAAAAAAATACCCGGTCTTTTTCTAAAATTAATTTTAGTCAATTAGGACGTAGGAAAATTGATTTCACACCCGTAGCCCTTAAATTGCAAAACTTTTACGTTTATGGCTCGGGTGGTTGCCGGTTTTTACGTTTTTTAGTTTTAGCACCCTAGGACTTAATTTAGCCTCGTTTTATCATTTCTTAGGCTTAGTAGTAGTTAGTTTGTAGTTTATTAGGGTTCCCTTGCCTTAATTTCTTTCCCGTTAATTAATTCGTAGAAAACGTAATTCAAATCAAACAAATCATTAAAACCAATTCAAGTTCAAATCACGAAACTCAACGAATCCTTCCATTCACACCTCGTTGGGACACGACCCGGGAAATCACTTTCCCGGTATCAATTTTCTCACACCCGTAAGGTTTGGCACGTTAACCCTTTTCCTAAAAGGTTAATTTGTCAAATTTTACGGTTATTTTGATATACGTTGATATTGTGTTTTTCACCACTCACTTTACACGAATCAAATTTTGGCGCCGCTTCCGGGGAGGTGTGTTGCGACAATATCGTGATTTTTGCGATTAGTGACTTGAAGAACCTTCCTCGTGAAGTTATTGTTTTTATAAAAATACAAAAATACAAAAATATTTTCTTTTCTTTGTATATATATGTAAAAGATTAAAAATACAAAAAGATTTTTGCTTGTTGTTTTAAATAATATAGAAGACACAATCAATATAACATTCTCAACTGAGGTGTTATCATTATAAGTTCCCGAACAAAAGATTTAAAACTTGCCTTTGTGTCGCTCGTGATTTGGTTTATTTCTATCGGATAAACAAACTGTGTGAGGGGTATAAGGACGGCCTGACATTAAATTGCGGCTGAAAAGAGGCGGGTTTTTAATAAGCTTCGCGCTGACCTAATAAGCTTCTCCGCTCCTTTGTGCGTTTATCTTATAGAAGTGATCATTTTACGCGGGATTATTGGTTTAAGTTCACTGTGTTTTGCCTCGGTCTTGTTTTAATTGAAAGTGTTGTTTTTGGAAGTGCATGCGCACTGGTCTTCTAGATCATTGAGCCCTTTTCGTGATCTAGCAGAAATTCCTAGAAGACGTTCTCATAGACGTGCTGCCCGAATAGTCGAACCCGAGATTCGTACTATTCCCAACAACAATATGGCAGACGAACGAACTATGGCGGAAATGCTCCAGGCACCCACCGAAGGTTATGGAGATGCCATCGTTTTACCACCAATCAATTCTGATCACTTTGAATTGAAGACGCATTTGATCCAACTTCTGTCTACGAATCAATTCCACGGGTTTGATCGAGAAGACCCGTATGCACACATCCGTTGGTTTAACAAGTTGACCTCAACTATCAATTACAAGGATGTACCACAAAAAGTGATCAAACTGATGCTATTTCCGTTCTCACTTGAGGGGGCAGCCCGGATTTGGCTGGAAAAAGAACCCCTTCGAACCATCGAAACTTGGGAGGATCTTGTTCAAAAGTTTGTCAATTATTTCTTTCCTCCATCAAAGACGACTAATCTTAAAAATGAAATTTCTGGATTTCGTCAAAATTTCGATGAAAACTTTGGAGAGGCATGGGAGAGATTCAAAGATCTCCTCAGGAAATGCCCCCATCATGAATTCACGGAGCTTCAGCAAGTTAATATCTTTTATAATGGGTTGAACGGTAACGATCAAGATTCTTTGAACGCAGCCGCCGGTGGCAATATCTTGAATCGTAAGCCTAAAGATGTGATTGAGATTTGCGAGAAAAAATCAAAAGTTCCTATTTCTCGCAACAAAGTCAATATTCCGAACACTCCTGCTTCTTCATCCGGTAACTCTTCCGAGTTAGCCGCTCCGTTAGCCGCTCTAACGGACGTCATCCGTTGTATGATGAAAGAGGTAAAGGAAATCAAAAGCGAAATTCATAAGCCGGAACCAATCAAAGCCGTGAACAAGGTGTGTGAAACTTGTAGTGGTCCACACGCGTATTATGATTGTCAAGCAACCGATGCTTCTTTTTACCAAGCTCCCGTAGCTTCTGTAAACCACAATCAATACCGACCACAAGCTGATCCTCACTACCGTGCACCTAGCAGTATGACACCACCTGGTTTTCCTTCTGTACAAAACCATGGCAATCAAAATCGCTTTGTTCCGAATCAAGGACAAAACTTCAATAACTCTCAAAATTTCAATCAGAACCGGAACAATTTCAACCAACCACATCAAGCTCCAAATCAGCAAAGTTATCAACAACCTTCTCAAGCTCCCCTACCAAATGACTTCATGAAAATTACTGAGTCAAGCATACGTTCAATGCAAACTCAGATCAATAACATGAGAGTTGAGCTAAAAAAGGAAATTGATACCACAATGTCTCGGCAGACAGACGAGTTGAAGAATATGATGAGCAATTTCATGAACATGAGTATGAACAAAGCTTCGTCATCTTCTGGAGGACTCCCAAGCAATACAGTTCCAAATCCAAATGCCGAGTTGAAAGCCGTCACCACTCGTAGTGGTAAGACGCACAATGGACCTTCGACTCCAATGCCTCCTCCACCAGGAGCAATGAGTCAAGTTACCAAGGATACAACGGACAAGGTGCATTTCTCAAGCCCACGAAGTACCGCACGCGTCCCACCTTCGGTAGTCAAGCTTTAAGTCGGAACCGAAGTTCGAAGACAAATTCTGAGCCAGAAATGACTTCCGTCCCAGCTCAAAAGTCTAGTCAGCTCCCTTACCCATCAAGATTGCATGATGAGAAGCTCAAAGACAAAACCAAAGAGCAAATGGAAAAAATTTTCCAAATTTTCAATGAACTGCACTTTGATATAAGCTTCGTTGATGCTCTCGTTCTAATGCCCAAATTTGCATCCACGTTTAAAGGCTTACTGAGCAACAAAGATAAGTTATCTGAGATGGCTAAAACCCTTCTCAATGAGCAATGCTCAGCGGTCCTTCTCAAGAAGCTTCCCAAAAGCTTGAAGCCCCGGCAGGTTTTTAATCTAGTGTGATTTCTTGGGGATGGTTCAATGCTCCGCCTTGGCCGATCTTGGCGCAAGCATTAACCTCATGCCACTCTCAGTATGGAAGAAACTGTCTCTTCCTAAACTTACATCCACTTGTATGACACTCGAGCTAGCGGACCGTACCAAAACTCGTCCACTTGGGATAGCCGAGGATGTCGTGGTGAAAGTAGGAAAGTTTCACTTTCCTACTGACTTTGTTGTAGTAGACTTTGATGCAGATCCTAGAGTTCCCCTCATCTTAGGGAGAGCTTTCTTGAGAACGAGCCGTGCTCTAATTGATGTATTTGCTGAAGAGTTGACCATACGGGTTGACAACGAAGAACTCACGTTTAATATCAACCAGAACTCCAAACCTCTATACAAACATAGTGTTGCCACAATTGATCAAAAATCTGAAAGAATCAATGCAACACTCTCAAATTTCACGGTTAAGAGGAGTCACCAAAAACGTGCTGAGCTAAAAGCTTTAAAAATCAACCCTGGTTCAAACAAATGGTTTGAAAGTTGTACCAAGGAAGTCAAGAGTGTTCTTGATGATGATGATCTAGAATCGGAGACTTTATCGGAAGTGGTGGAAATTGCTAGCTCTAAGAGCACACCACTTGTCCCACCTCCGGAATCAGTTTATCGTATTGAGTTTGTTAACTCTGTGAATGAAACCAAACTCTCTTCAGTTTCATCTGGATTGGATGATGATGTTTGTGATCTAATGGGAGACATTCTTCCCATTGAAGAATTGCTCAAAAATGATCCATCATCCCCTAGTCTTATTATTTCCGACTCTTCCATCCCTTCTCTCACTCCGGATGAGGAAGATGACAACTTTTGGAATGAAGTCGATGCCTTTCTTAGTGATGAGTCGATTCCAACAGGAATTGATAATACTTACTTTGATTCGGAGGAGGACATCCTTTTTCTGGAAAATCTGTTGATTGAAGAACCGTTTCCAACCCTCCCTACCAGTAATTCTGTTGACAATCACCACACAAACTTCAAGACTAAGCTTAAAAATGTCAAAAATGGTGATTTGCTTTTTACTGATGAGGAATGGACTTGCATTCTCATGCACATCTTTATTCCATTCTTCACAGATGGTGTGGTTGCTCTTTCCCTTTTCTCTTTCGGGAATGAGGACACCATCTTTGACCCCGGTATCATCCTTTATAGTTTCTACTATTAACAATACCGCGGTTGTATCTCTTCGGTGTGGAACTTTCTGATGTTCATATGTTTATTAACACTGTGAACGAAAGCCCGATCGAGATTGGTTTTCCACGTTGCTTCCCCAAGAACAAATGAATACGGGGTCGAGTCAAGCTAGCGACTCAGGAATCAAAAACAGTAGCACACTATATGGGTTTTCACCCGTATTTCTAACTTCTTTCTACTTTCTACCACCCTAGTGTGGGGGAATTGCCCCACGCTGTTGTATATAAAGTTTTCTAAAAAAAAAAAAAAAAAAATGGCCGTAGTATTTCCTTTTTACGTTCTATGTTTCGGCATAACCGCCGGTACTTTGAATATTGAGGGCAATATTCATTTCTAGTGTGGGGGGGGGGGGAATTCTCATGAATTTTATCATGTAATTATACCACCCTATTCCCCCATTTTTGGCCAAAATTGTTTTTGGAGTAAGTGTTTTGCACTTACTCAGCTTATGGTTATCAGTCCGCCATGTCTAATAAACAAATGGATTGGCTAATCCAGGAGCAAACGGCTCTTGGTAAAGATATCTCAAATCCGTTGATGGCTTGCAATTTGCCCAAAATTGTATGGTGTTCAGCTCACCATATCTTTAATTAGTGAAGAGTTGGCTAGCCCGCAAGTTTATGGCTTGTGGTAAAGGCAGTTGGAAAACCATAATTGGTAATCGACTCACCAAAGATATTTTATCTAAGAGTTGGCTAGTCCAGAAGCAAACGGCTTCTGGTAAAGACAAATCAAAACCGTTGAAAGCTGGTGATTTGCTCAAAATCATTTGGTTATCATTGTACCAAGGTTCTTACTTGAACTAAAACAATTGGCTACTCCAAAAGTAATGGCTTTTGGTAAAGAGATTCAAATCCATTAAGTTTTCTCAAAAGATTGCTAGGGACTAGCAATTGCCAAGTGTGGGGGAATTTGATGAGTGCTTATTCACTCATCGTTTTTACCCATCTAAGACCACAAAAATGACTAAAAACACTCATATATGATCAAAATATCCTCGGAGTGTGTTTTATGTCTTGCAGGTACAAAAGGATTGAAAACAGAGCGAAAACGGACGAAATCGAGCTGAAACTGGAAAAAGTGCTGAAGCAGACGGAGCCGGCAATGGATTTTCTACATTTTCAGAGCCCGGGACGCATTTTTGAGAGTGATGAGGGGGAAACAACCTTAAAACCTAACCCGATAACAAAATCACCATTTTACCAATTCCCGACACCCAAATGACCAAATTGCCTTGTAAAAAACAAAAAAAAAATGCATTTAAAACAAATAAAATAAAACTTACCCTTTTATTTAACCCTTCCCCAACCCCAACAAATAACCCGACCCAAAACTCTCCCCTTTCCCTCTCTTTTTCATCTTCCCAGAAACCCTAAACCATCTCTCTTTCTCTTTAACCCAGGAACACTCAACCCTCTCCTTTTACCCAGCTACATCACAACCCAAAACCACCTCAACCTCTTTACCCAGTTTCTCCCAAATCCCAAACCCACTTATCTCTTTTACCCCTCCTCCCAATGTCCAAGTCAGCTATCCAGGGCATAAAGCATCCATCAATGGCTTGGATTCACTCTCACTTGTACCTACCTAGTGGACGGCTGGGATTGGCTCAAGAAAGCACAAATGGCTCTTAGCTGGTTTACCCTCACAGAAGAAGCACAAGTCATGAGGATTGAAGTACCCTAGCTTTTAGTATAAATAAGCTCTTGTAGCCATTGTATAAGGCACCCTTTTCTTAAGTTTAAAAAAAAAATCAGTTGTAACCTTTTTCATTGTAGTGTTCTTTATTTTTTTAATGAAATCAGTTTTTACAGCTCTTATGTTATTGCTCATTTACTTTATGTTGAATGTCTAAGATCAAGGGTGAAAAGTGCCTAAGTCAGTTTTTATCTAAGTTCTCAAAATTAGTTTTTTTGTTATCAGTTGTAATGAATGAAAAGTTTTTTTTTTACTTGTATGTTTAGCTTATAAATAAGCACTCAGTGCTTATTGTATTTTTCCCTTATTCTAGTTAGTTAAATTAGCTTTTATTACAGTCTTTAAGCTGTTTTGAACCAAAAATTTCAGGCTCTTTTGGAAAGTAGTGAGTTTTCAACCCAAACACTCCCTAAAAGAGTGTTTGGGAGAGGCTTACTTTTGGGTCTAAAAACCATTTGTACCCACTTTGATTACTTAAGTCAAACCATCTTTTAGTTTTATTGAAAATTTTACATGTTAGAGTTGGTTGGAAAGTGTTCTGATAGAATCAAGTAGAAAAAAAAAAGTTTTTCTGTCTTACTTAGCTGAACAGGACAGCATCAAGGTCTGCTGATCTAGTGGTTATTCCTCATCCTATTTGGTTCTTAAAATTGCTCAAATTTGTTTTTCTTGAATCCCTGTATGCCCATATCAAATTGGTTTAAGCTGTAGACATCAAGGGATATTCTTTCATGATCAAAATTGAAGTCTAAATCATTGCTTTCCTTGATTTTTTTTTGGTTCTGCACCAGCAGCCAAAACAGCCCACAACATCTGATCTCAGCTTATTTTCAAGCTGTCAAAAGTTTGTTTTTGGGTTCCACTTTGTCTCTTTTGAATCTCCACCACCCTAAGTGGTTATTGCAGTTTTTTATGGCATTGGAAGCCACCCATTCAGCTTGGAAATAAGCTGAAATCAGCACCCTAACGTTTTGTTGTTTTGGACCTGCACGCAACCAGCAAACAGGTCACTTTTCTCATTAGCTTATCAGTAGTTGTTTTTGGCTTATTTAGGAAATTTATAAGCTACTTTTAGATATAGTTGGATTAGAAAACTTAGGTTGTAGCTTATTGGATCTCCCCTAGCTTATTTCCCTCGTGTGCTTATTTCCCTTTTCTAGTTTTAAGATTTCCCTTAGAGTAGCTTAAAGCCATCTGCTTATTCCCTCATTTAGGTAGTAAATTCAGTGTTAGCTTGTTAGATTTACAGTGCTTATTGGATATCAAATAGGAGTGCTTATTTAAAAAGCTTTTCTTAGTCTTTTCTTTGTTTAAGTAAGCTGAAGGGGGTGTTTGGTTATGTTTTGTTCACTGTTGAAATAAGCTGTTTCAAACAGCTTGTTTCAAGCTTTTCAAAGAGTTTGTTTTAAAAATAAAACCTTTATTTTGATCTTATAAATTAGTTTCAAAAAGAAGATTTGAGAAAAAAAAATATTTGCAAAAAAGTCACCTGTGGGATTCGAACCCAGGTCACTCTCCTCGCCCAGAAACCAAACACAACAACACCTCTTTACCAACTGCCCTTGGGACTTGTCTCGTTATTTTCATGCACAATTAAATACTTAACTACACCTTGGCAGTTTAGCTTATAAGTTATCTTTAGCTTATTTCTGATTTTTTTTGCAACTGCAACCTCAACTTTTTATAATTTTCATAGGATCAGTAGTATTTAAGTAATTTTTAGGACTTTTCTCGGAAATTTGTAAAATCATTTAGTATTTTTTATAATTTAATTTACTTTTTATCTTAATTAATTCATAGAAAATAATTTAAAAATCAAAAAAATACCCGGTCTTTTTCTAAAATTAATTTTAGTCAATTAGGACGTAGGAAAATTGATTTCACACCCGTAGCCCTTAAATTGCAAAACTTTTACGTTTATGGCTCGGGGTGGTTGCTGGATTTTACGTTTTTTAGTTTTAGCACCCTAGGACTTAATTTAGCCTCGTTTTATCATTTCTTAGGCTTAGTAGTAGTTAGTTTGTAGTTTATTAGGGTTCCCTTGCCTTAATTTCTTTCCCGTTAATTAATTCGTAGAAAACGTAATTCAAATCAAACAAATCATTAAAACCAATTCAAGTTCAAATCACGAAACTCAACGAATCCTTCCATTCACACCTCGTTGGGACACGACCCGGGAAATCACTTTCCCGATATCACTTTTATCACACCCGTAAGGTTTGGCACGTTAACCCTTTTCCTAAAAGGTTAATTTGTCAAATTTTACGGTTATTTTGATATACGTTGATATTGTGTTTTTCACCACTCACTTTACACGAATCAGTCGGTCACCCCAAATATTATCTAGCATAAGTTAGTTCGTAGACATATCATTAGTTACGTTATTTATCAGTTTATTAGTTAGTTATTAGTTTAGTTTAGCATAGTGTAACTCCGTGGAGGAAGGACGGGTCTTTACCCACTGTATGCCTGATCCACAGGCCGATAGGAGGTCGTGTATTATGTAACTATAAATACCCCTTCCATCCATGGAAGGGGTGGTGCTTTTCAATCTAACATTCCATAATTTGTTCATCAAGTCTCTACCAAGAAAACACCCAACTCTCTAACTTTCTCTCTCTAATGGCTAACATGTATTTTGATCATCCAAGACCACCCGAATCATCAAACACAATAATATATTACGATCCTACACTCTAGTATATAAAGAGACATAGGGTCATTAGTTTTATTGTACGTACAAGATGTAAACCAAAGGTGTGTGTGTGTGAGAACCTAGGCGTAGGGATTTGGAAAACGCTTAGGGTTTAGTGGTTTAGTTGTTTAGTTGGTTAGTCAGCCTCAAGGTCAAGTCCTTGATCCCTGTTACAAGGTGTGTAACATGTTCTACCTTGATCAAGTAGAATTAGGGTTGTAGATGTTTGTGTGTCAAGATGTGAACACCAAAGGTGTGTGTGCGTGTACAAGCGTTAGGGTAGAACGCCTAGGGTAATGGTTAGTTAGTTAGTTTATGAAAACCTTGTTCAATAACAAAGTATTGTTTTGATTATTCCGCCGCGTATTATGTTTATTATCTTTGTTATTGATCCCTAGCTGAGCTTATAAACGATCTTCACAATTGGTATCAGAGCTTGTGTGGAAACTCTGACTAAGAAGAAACCGTTATAGCCTAGTTAACAACAAATACCTAAAGATGTCTACTGAAGCTGTTCCACCCCCATCCATCACCTCACTAAGAATACCAATCATTAAGAAGGGATAATACGATCTATGGAGCATGAAGATGAGGCAGTATATTGCAATTACAGACCATGCACTGTGGAATGTGATTGTCAATGGTAATGAAGTTGTGGAAGAACCTATAGACATTCCTGGACAACCTAAAGCACCTAAACCCATCTTGCCAGCTGCTACAATAAGGAATCAAGAGAAGGCTCTCAACATACTATTGTCTGCCATTCCAGATGGTCATCTACTCAAGTTCCATGATTCTAAAGATGCTAAGCAACTATGGGCTCCTCTCAAGACAAGGTTTGGAGGCAATGATGCTTCCAAGAAGATGCACAGAAATCTGTTGAAGCAGCAGTTTGAAACCTTTACTGTTGGAGAAAGAGAAAGCCTTGATGCTGCCTATGACAGATTCCAAAATCTTCTCAGCATGCTGGAGCTGTACAAAGCAGAAGTCTCAGTTGAAGATGCTAACCTAAAATTCTTAAGGAGTTTTCCATCAACATGGCATGTGATTGCTACAATGATCAGAGGACAACCTGGATTTGACACTATGGACTTTGATGATCTCTACAATCATCTGAAGGTTTATGAGCATGAGATGAATGGTCAAACAAGTTCAAAGTCTCATAGTATAGCTTTTGTGTCTTCTGAAAAGAGAGGCAGTACTTCCTCTAAAAGTACTGCTTCTCCTACTCAAAGTACTGTTGCTTACTCTACCCCACCACACCAACAAATACCATCCACTCAGATGAAGTCGTGTGCTCTTTCTTTGCACAGCAAGCTACCCTACCTGTTACATATGAAGAAGATCTATCACAGATTGAAGAGGATGCTCTTGAAGAAATTGATATCAGGTGGCAAGTTGCTATGATCACTGAAAGGATCAAGAAGTATATGAAGAAGACAGGAAAAAGCATTGACTTCAAACCAAAACATGGAATTACTTTGACAAATCCAAAATTGAATGCTTTAATTGTCAAAAGACTGGACACTTTGCAAGGGAATGCAGGTTTGCTAAATATCAAGCAAACAAGATGACTAATAAACCAAAGCTAGAGCTTAAAGAAATTCGTATTACTGAAACAAAAGCTTTGGTTGCTCAAGAGAGTTTATCAGAGGTTGACTGGAGTGCTGAGTTTGATGATGAACCAGTAACTTATTGTATGGTAGCTGTGGAGGAATCAGTGGAAGTGTTTGATTTTTACTACTGTTGATCATTATTACTACTGCTAGTTGCAGTTTCTATTGTTTTGAATCCATTTTTCCTATCGTTCGTAATGGTGGGCGATTTGAAGCATTGGAAGTCTTAGATTGGAAGTATGATATTGGTTTGTGGTGGTCAAGATCAAGTTTGCATACGTTCCCTATTTGGATAATAACAAAAAGGGGAAGAGATGTTTGAGTGACATGGCATGGATTAAGGGGAAGACAAAGGAAGACATACTTGTTTCATTCATGGTGAGCTCCCTGATCTCAATTTCTCTACTTCGTCTAGGGAAGTTCGTTCAAGAATGGTTTTGTCATTATCAACTAGGGGAAGATTGTTGGGAATTATACGTTTGAGTTGATAAGACAAAAAGAATGAAACAAGAGGGACTTAATATGACAAGAAGGAAACCTACAAAAAGATGGAAGGACTTGCTTGCAAAAGAAGTTTTATTTATTAGACCTTTGTAGTATTTTGTAAACCCTAATCCTCTAGTATATAAAGAGGACATAGGTGTAGGTTTTATAATTAAGTCTTCCAAGATGTAGTCGACTTAAAGGTGTGTGTGTGTCCTAGGCGTATAGTCTTGTAAACGCCTAGTTTATTAGTTAGTTATC
Organism: Chrysanthemum makinoi; assembly: GCA_910596185.1. Taxonomy (NCBI): domain Eukaryota; kingdom Viridiplantae; phylum Streptophyta; class Magnoliopsida; order Asterales; family Asteraceae; genus Chrysanthemum; species Chrysanthemum makinoi. The sequence goes on from OU343217.1 coordinate 265,581,803, forward strand.
TAGACGTGTTTCTATAAACGTATAAGATTAGTTAGTGTTAGTGAATGAAAACCTTGTTCAATAACAAAGAATTGATTAGTTTATTCCGCTGTGCATGTTATTAGTCTTTCTTATTGATCCCTAGTTGAACTTATAAATGATCTTAACAATTGGTATCAGAGGATCCACAAGGTTGTTGCAACTCTTAGACTAGGTCTAATATTATATCTAGGATCTACAAGGTTTTTCGAAGAAAAGATACAAAACTCGAAGCTGTTAAAAATTTTCGTATCTTTCTGCAGGGCTGTTTTCAAACAGTGATAACTTTTTCGTTAACCGTTAGATCGTAACGAAATTTTAGGTGGACGTTCTCTATATGATAATCTAACTTAACACCAAAGGGATCTTTGATCTGAACTTCCAGTAAAAAGATATAAGGCGTCGAAGTTGGCTGCTGAAGGATTTGCAAAGTACTGCTGGAACAGTACTTTGATGTACTGTTGGTTTATGTTCGAATTTTTTAGGTTTTTCAAATCTTGAGGTTATGGATAATTGGTTGATTTGTGAACATTGAGGTATAAGTTTGCTGTGATGTTAACATGTTATCAATTGGTCGATTAAAGTTTTAATGATGTTAACATGTTATCAAGTTTGAGGTATACGCAGTCTTTGATTAAATTGGTTGGTTATTTATTGAGCATGTGTTTTTTATTGGAAGATAGATGGGACCTACGAGTTTATATTTGCTGCTACTACATGCATTACATTAATTATGGTTAAATCATTAATACTTGTTGCATTGACATATTGAATATATGATGTCACGTGATGGGTCTGCACATGAGAAGATCTTATTATAATGGTGATTTGATTTGATTACATGGTGGATATGGATGTGACTTCAACGTTGAGATCACATGGGATGATCAATTCTTTATTCGAAAAGAATTTTAGTACCAATATTATATGCCGATGACGACACACAAGGTCTGGACGTTGGTGCACACATGATGAAACATATGTGAATTTTAAATACTGGTCATGTGGAGAAGTACTATTCGAAGATGGAAAGCTTGTGTCATATAGCTGTCATTGTTACATGGTATTGGTACATGCACATGGTACTAGATTTGTTAATACTGATGGCTTCTGGTAAATTATGCTCGCTCATGGTTATGACAAAAGTACTGCTGTTATTAAAAGTACTGTTGTTACATGAAAGTACTGCTGCAACGTACTGTTCAAAGTACTGCTTACGTTCAAAGTACTGCTCAAGGTTTTTGCATGGCAAAATTTATTTGGATTGGCAGTATAATGGTTTATTACAAGGAGATTTGGAGTTAAGGGGAAGTCGAGCATAATTATTGTTATGGTTTTTGGACGACACATACACAGGTTATTGTTCACACACACAAGGAGTTTGGTGATTTGTTCTTAAAAGGATTCAAAAAGGCTCGTATTTGATTTTTATAGATTAATTGATTACGAAGAAGGTTGAATATCATTTATTTGATGTTGTAGTTGAGTTTCACAGGTTTGTGTTCTTATCATATAGCTTGATGAATCTAGGAATGTGTGATTTTTCTTATGATGCTCTATGCACACATTGGCTATCACTTAAAGGAGTTACATTGTAGTGCTCAGTATCTCATATTAGTTGAGGATTTTGTCAAGGGATTGCGGTCTACTTATATTTGGTGATTCGTATAAGTATGGAGTTCCGTGGATTGTACAAGATTTAAGACACAAGTTTGGGATATTCTACTTCTTCATCAAATTCGTTATACTCGGTTTTCTTCAAAAGTAATCATTACATAAAGCCTACAGATTTTGAAGAATTAGTTGATGTTTATGCATCACTAGAGGGGAAGTTTCTACAGTTTATTCATTTTCTATTTGTTGATAACAAAAAGGGGAAGAGATGTTTGAGTGACATGTTCAAGTCAAGGGGAAGCATGGAAGACAAGATTGTTTCATTCATGGTGAGATTTAATTATCTCAACTTCTGCTACTTCGTCTACGGAAGTTCGTACAAGAACCGTATTTGTTTTGTCATCATCAAATAGGGGAAGATTGTTGGGTCTATTATAGATTTGATGATACAAAGCAAGAAGAATGAAACATGAAGGACTAAAAGTGACAAGAAGGGAAACTACAAAAGATGGAGGATTTGGAAGATTCTAGAAGATATGTTTAAAAGAATATTTAGTTTCCTAATTGTATTATGATTCCTCTTGTAAACCCTAGATGTCTCTAGTATATAAAGAGACATAGGGTCATTAGTTTTATTGTACGTACAAGATGTAAACCAAAGGGGTGTGTGTGTGTGAGAACCTAGGCGTAGGGATTTGGAAAATGCCTAGGGTTTAGTGGTTTAGTTGTTTAGTTGGTTAGTCAGCCTCAAGGTCAAGTCCTTGATCCCTGTTACAAGGTGTGTAACATGTTCTACCTTGATCAAGTAGAATTGGGGATGTAGATGTTTGTGTGTCAAGATGTGAACACCAAAGGTGTGTGTGCGTGTACAGGCGTTAGGGTAGAACGCCTAGGGTAATGGTTAGTTAGTTAGTTTATGAAAACCTTGTTCAATAACAAAGTATTGTTTTGATTATTCCGCTGCGTATTATGTTTATTATCTTTGTTATTGATCCCTAGCTGAGCTTATAAACGATCTTCACAAAGCTCTAGGATCAGGAATGTAAGAAGATCACCTAGAGCACGTAAGAAGTATCAAATGAATGACCACTACACTCAGAAACAAGCTAACAACATAATGTCTAAACTCCAGAATAGGAAAATGGTTACATCTTCTACTGAGACTATGAGATCTAACTCCACTTGCTCTGGTCTTAAGTGGATACCTACGGGTAGAATGTTTAATAACATTGAACCCAATAGGAATCACACTTCTAGCTCCTGTCTTAAGTGGATGCCCACTGGTAAAATCTTTAAGAATGTTGGATTTAAGTGGATTCCCATCAGGACTCTGACCACTAATGACATTCCAAGACCTGACTGTAAAACCTCTAAAGATCAGGATACAACTGCTACTAACCCATCTATATGCAATACTACATGTGCTGTTAGTGCAAATTTTCCTCAGTCTTTTTTAGGTACAATGCTCAATTCAATCATGAACATCATGACCTAGTTTCCAACTGAATTGAAGGTTAATCATTAGGGAATTCTAGTTTGTCAAAATTGATTTGCATGGACTGTGACTCATGTTCGCTCTTGCTCAGGACTCGTACCTTACTGGTTGACGGATAATTTAAAAAAAAACAAAAACAAAATAAAAAATTATAAAACCCACAAAAAGAAAATAGAAAAAATACAAAATCTCAAAAATCCATAAAAATAAAAATAAAATACTCTGAAATTTACAAAAATATGTCATCTGTCATCGATAACATCTATGGTCCTAGAAATGTCATTCAATAATGGCACGGGTCTTTAGATGAAGTTCGAACAGATATTCTACTTGTATTTTTAAACTTGTCCAATAACACTTACATACCTAAGACGTCTAGGATTCATTGCAATGGTTTGACTCAATCAATGTTCACTCACTCTTATTCGTGACATTGATTGAGGGGGAGAATTTATCAATCTATCATTTCTGACTGCAAATTTCCCATTAGTGCCACAAGTTTTGCTCTATTAATATCATTATGCCTTCTGCATTGCATTGCTTGTCTTAATTGTGTATCTCTTTCATGCATATATCATGTGTCTCATGTACTTGTTGGAATTTTGTTGCTAAACCTTAAATGACACTTTGAGTGATTGAATCTGTCAAAATATGTTGTGTTAGATGTTGTGTGTATGTGGTTTGTCAAAATCCTTTGTCTTAATTAAGTGTTGTCAAATCAAAGTTTATTATGCGATCAACACTATGCGATTTGTCACATCGTTGCGACTAAAAGTGTCACTGATGCGATTTGTCACAACGTAGGGACTAAATGTGTCATATGTTGAAACTTACACTTCATATATAAAAAGCGATTTGTCAAACTTTGGTCAAAACCTTCAAAACAATTGGTCAAACTTATTCTCTCTATTATTCATTCTACAAAGCGATTTGTCTAACCAACACTTTTGTGGTATGATTTTGATCTAAAGGACACTTTTATCTGATAAAATCATCACATACGCACATCTAACCAACGTTTTTCTTGCAGATTCACTCATCTTTTCCTCTCTCGATTATTACATTTTCTAGGTTTGTTGTTATGTTTTCTGGATTTTGTTTGGGTATATGTTGTGGCTTCATGTTTGCGCATCTGCTTTGTTTGAGATTGATTGTTTCCCTGTTTTCATGCGTGGCCCTTTGAATGGATTTAGGTTTCTTGATGTGTTGTACTTTTTTTGTGTTTAATGTGTTACGTGATAGACTTATCTGGACGTTTTTACCTCTCTCGAGTAGATTCTTTAGGCTTAATTAACATAGGTTGTACATGCTGATAGTTGGTACTATCTTTCGTCTATTGTTCTTGTAAGCGATTTGTCGTCAGGTACTTGGTTGTGTTTTGTCTCCCATATTCTTTGATGCGATTTGTCTTTAGTTACCTGAAAGCGATTTGTCTTCGTTAATTAGTGTATGCGATTTGTCTCAGAAAATCTTGGTAAAGCGACTTGTCTCTTTAAAATTATTGATGCGATTTGTCGTATCAATTGAGTAAAGCGAGTTGTCTCTTTATACTCTTTATGCGACTTGTCATAACCTAATTAATGAATGCGATTTGCCTTGAGCGATTTATCCCATGCGTCTTGACGTGTGCGATTCGTTGACTTCACTTGACCAATGCGATTTGTCCATAATGCATTTTTGTCTTTACATATGCGGTTTGTTAAATGTAAGCGATTTGCAGTATGCGATTTGTCCCATACATTTTGATGTATGCGGTTTGTTGACTATCTTTGACCTATGTGTTTTGTCAAAATGCGACTTGTTCGTTATGCGACTTGTCCTAAGCTTCATGCGACTTGATCATAAAGCGATTTGTCTTTAAAAATATGCGATTCGTCTGATGCGACTTGTCTATATAATGATTGTCTCAATGCGTTTTGTCCAACATGTTGTTTACTTCATTGTATCTATTTGGTCTTTGTATGTTGATCGTATACCTGCTATGTCTGTAAACAATTACCCATAGCTCATTGTCTATTCTGCTATGTCTCTGCTTCATTCATATTGCTTTCACTATTGTGTGTATGCTACTTCGTACGCTTATATCACAAACTTAGTGTCGAAGTTATGGTGTTGCTATAAGGTTGATCCAGTGATCTTGTCTAACCTAACTAAATTTCCGGATATTGTTGTTGTTTTATGTGTGATCTACAGAATTACAATGGCAGGCACAACTTCTTCTGAGAATCTTGCTACCAACGCTCCACCCGTTGTACTTACCGAGGAGGAAATTCTTCCAAATAATGAATGGGTGGACATTGCTAAAAGCAACTGCTTCGTAGATGTGGACAGAAACCAACCAAACCTTATCTACCGAATTGCTATCGATATCCTCAAGAACACCAACTTCTTTGGTGCCTTAACCATGAGGTGCACTATTCCTGCCATTTACCTGCAACAATTCTGGAACACCGTAACATGGGACAAGATCACTGCCACATACTCTTGTAAACTGGATGACAAGTGGTATGATATCAACACTGAGACTCTTAGGGAGACCCTTGGAATCACTCCACGAGACCCTGCTAATCCATTTTTTTCACCACCTACTGCTGATGAACTAATGGACTTTGTAGAAGAATTAGGATATCCCATGAAACTAACAAAGGTGTAACATATTAGATTTCACAAACGCATCAAATCATGATTACAAATAGGCGTATAACTTGAGGTTTTTAGAGAGAGAAAGAGTTAGAGGTTTGGGAACTTAGTGAGAGAAAGTAAAAGTATTATTATGAGCTCCAACCCTCTACCTTGGGAGGTAGAGGGTATTTATAGTTTCTTACATAAACGCCACCTACGGGCTGTGGATCAGGCATACAGTGGGTAAAGACCCATCCATCCTCCACGGTGTTACTTAACTAAATACTATCTAACATAAAATAACTACGACTACGAGCTTTCTAACAATTACATATACTTGAGGTGACCGACACTTTAATAACTGGATTTACTAAATCCTAACAATCTCCCCCTAAGGGAGGTCACCTCAAATTACATTGAATACAAACAGATATTACATTAAGATTGTTCTTGTATTCTTGTTAATGTTCTTTGCTCTGTAGCCCGTAGTCTTTGATTCTTCATTTTGCATGTTTGGTTAATCCAAGTGGAGGTCTTTAACTGATCCACGTGATAATGAGTTTTGAGCCAGCATTGAGATCATCAGCTAACATAAATCTCAGACTCTTCCATTGTGGTGTTGAAATTATGTGAAGTTGTGACTTTTGGACCGACATGCTCACATTCTGGATCATGAAATCTTTTCATCAGAGTAGCGGAAGCTTTAGTTGATTCATGATATTTGCAGCAGCTTAGCAGAAGCATGGACTGAAAATATCAGAGTCGTTGATGCACTTATCATGATTTCTTTAGAAATGAATGTGTTGTGTGAGCATGCGGCTATGAATTGACCTCTCCATTCTGACCAGCTGCAAACGTCGAGCGTACCTGCATACAACAGTTAGCAATAAAGCGCACGAAAGTGTCTTTGATCACTTTCGTTGAATTGAGGTACACGGCCCATGGTACCCCGTTGATCAGTACAAGTACTGCCTCGTGATCGTATAATTCAAGAATCTCCTTGACAGGGTTTCGCACTGCTTGCTGTTCTCAAACCGGAACGCCTCAAAGAAGACAACACGAAGTGAGTGAACAATAATTTGAGATTTCATGATTGATGAAAAGAGATTTGAAAACAATCGAGTACTGCTCAATAAAGTGTTTTTTCAATACAACGAGGGTTTTTGGGAAAAATCAATTATCAATCATAAACACCTTTTATATTTGAAATATTAATACACAGTCGATGTACTAAAGAAAAGAATTTTTAAGCACAACGACCGGTTTTTCAAAGGTATCCGTCAATCCATAACCCTGAACAGGATTGATTCATAAGTTTGAATCGCCCCCCATTGTTTCTGTTCATTGTCACCGGTTGATCTATTGGAAAAGATCTCACATGCCACCTACCAAGAGCTTGTTTGATGTTGGCTCTAGAAGGCTTTCCATCTTCATTGTGAATATGTTTGCATATCACTCGAGATGTTCGGCAATACCACAAGGATAATGCGTAGGACTCATAAGATATAATCTCTTTCCACATTGTGTGAAACAGAGAGTCTTCATTGACAGTGTCTAATAAGAGATTTATTTGATGATATCGTGGCTCTAGACTCAATTGTGCACATTTGGTTCCTATGCCGGAGACTAGGGAGAGGGTTTCTCCTCTTCAATATCAACAATCTCTAAGAGAAAGTCGATAGATTATATAGGTTCCCGTGAGAATGAAACAAGTCCCTTTTAAGAGAAACTTGAGTAGCTTGGGAAGTTGTAGTGCAGTGCGTCACGGGGTCCATGACGTCTTGTCTTCAATACCGGTGTTACCTTAGTAACAACCAATAGCATATGTATTGAACCCGGTTTCTGCCCTAAGGTTGAATAATTAGAGGGTTATTTATTTTCACACTTCTCTCATTCAATTCTTTTTCATTCTTCAACCCCTTCAGTGCTTACCGAGACTTCATAACTAGAACCTTGTTGGGTTTATTCCAGTTCTAGCTCTTTCTCAGTCCGCACTCTTCCCATATCTCACTTTTCTCCTTTTTTCATCATACCTAAGGACTCCACACTATCTAGTGGATTGTCCCTGGGTAGATCCCTCCGGCTCTGGCGGGATCGTGGGAACAAATACCTAACCTAACCATCCTTATAACTCCATACATAAAGTAAATTTAGTCGGTCTATTTGGTATTGTTCATCTGCCATTGGAATCAATTGAAAACCGTTTGAAAATCAATCCAGATACTTGTGATATATAATCAAAGCATTTTGTACCTAAATTTTTTTGATATTTTTAGAAAAAGAGCTCCCCCTCAATATGTGCATCATGTATTAGAAGTCGTTTTGGCACACGGAGGCAAGAGGAAGGATTCACTTCTTTGATTACCATTTTCTAAAAGATATCAACATCACTTTCCTGATCAAAGTTAGTACTTTTAATACTTTATTAAGGATAATTTTTGGAAAGGATGTGGTTTTCAAGAAGTTGCTCCCCCTCAATATGTGCATAGAGATTTGAAAGTGTTTTGCACATATTAGGGAAAGTCTGCACATTGAAACAAATCAATCACGTTTCAATCCTTCTTGGTTTGAAATAGATGCTCCCCCTCAACATGTGCATGGAAAAATTTAAATCGTTTGGCACATGTGGGGAGGAGAGCTTGTAAATCATTACAAAACCATTTATCGAATTATCACAAATTCTCCCTCGATCACAATTTTCAAATCATTTGAGATTTGTGATCTCTGGAGATTTAAATTGATTTTGAAAGCTTTTGAGGAAAATTGTGACTTGCTTATGAAAACATTTAACCGATAAGGATCAAAGCTGAGACTTTAAACTCCAAAAACATGCTTGAGTATCTTTTGAAAACATGACATAAACCTTGGTCTGAACCAGTTGTATGACAAATAACCTTTTGATTTAAATGAAATCATTCTCCCCCTCAATCAATGACATAAGTTGTTGATTGAGAGATAGAGATTTTGACTAATGTCAAGTCCAGATGATTTTCAAAAATTGAGACCGAGTTATTTTTAATAGTTTTCAATTAGATAACAAATATTTTTCAGAAGAATTTATTGAAGGAAAAATACTTGTGAAGGAAACATTTGTCGTTATAGTGACAAACATTTGTTTTTAGAATCAGAGCATGAGATGAGAAAGATAAGATAAAGCATGACTCTGTTCTTTCTTTAAAAACCGGGTTATAGACTGAAATAACTATAAGCCTTTGTTTCACTTTCTCTCAATTTTTTTAATATATATATATATATATATATATATATATATATATATATATATATATATATATATATATATACATTCGAACAACATCTAAAGACCCATGTCACTCTTTGAATGACAGCACAAAGACCGTAGATATTATCGAATCAAGAAAAACATGACAAGATGACAATATTTTTGAAATTTTTGAAAGTTCTATATTTTTCTATTTGCTTTTTGTTGGTTTTGTAACTTTTTTTTTTGAATAATTATTTACAATAGATGGATGAAGAAAACCTTTTACTCCTCTTCTTCCTCTTGAAGACGTTTGAGTGTTTCCGGTTGTAGACTCTTTAGACCAAGTCGTGGGAGGATAAACTCAAAATGTTCTCTAGGAAGAGCTTTGGTGAAGATGTCTGCTAACTGGTATTCAGTCCTCACAAAATAAAGTTCCACCACACCGTTTTCCACTTGCTCCCTGATGAAATGATGTCGAATGTCGATGTGCTTTGCTCTTGAGTGTTGTATGTTGTTGCATGAGAGAGCAATGGCACTTTTGTTATCACAATACAGAGGGATTTTGTTGAATTCAAAGCCATAGTCAGATAATTGGGATCTCATCCATAGGATTTGAGCACAACAAGATGACATGGCTATGTATTCAGCCTCTGTAGAGGATATAGAAGTACTCATTTGTTTCTTAGAAGACCAGCTCACAAGATTATCACCCAAAAACTGAGCACCTCCTGACGTGCTTCGAGGTGTAACTTGACATCCTGCATGATCAGCATCTGCATAGGTTGTTAGTGACATACCGGTGTCCTTTGGGTACCAAAGTCCCATATTGATGGTTCCTTGGAGATACCGAAAGACCCGTTTAACCACTTCAAGGTGCTTTTTGGTAGGTTTAGCCTGGTATCTAGCACACATGCATATAGCGAACAAAATATCTGGTCTACTGGCTGTGAGGTACATCAGGGATCCAATCATACTACGATATTTCGTTTGATCTACCATGATCCCTGAGTGGTCCTCATCCAGTTTAGTACGCTCTATCATGGGAGTGTCAACAGGGTCACAAGAATCAAATCCAAATTTCTTTAAAATCTCATTTGCATATTTAGATTGATTTATAAAAATGCCTCCGGGACTTTGTGAAATTTGTCCCATCATTGACATTTGAAATTTGGAGCCCATCTCCTTAGAAAAACGGTCACATTCATTAGGGTCAGTCGAGGCAAAAATAATATTATCAACATAAATTTGAACGTGAATTAAATGTTTGCTTGACTTTTTGGTGAACAATGTCAGATCAACTGCTCCTTTGCTGAATCCTGTAGATAGAATAAACTTTGATAGCGTATCATACCATGCCCTTGGAGCTTGCTTCAAACCGTAAAGAGCCTTCTTCAAGCGATAGACATGAGTGGGATGCTCTGTATTCATAAAACCTTAGGTTTGGTGCGTATCGACTTCTTTAAGATCTCTATTAAGAAAAGCCGTCTTTACATCCATCTGATAGACTACCATGTTCTTACTTGCAGCATTAGCCAAGAAGATTCGATTGCCTCGATCACGAGGAACTAGAGCAAATTTTTCTTCAAAGTCAATACCCTCCTCTTGACGGTATCCTTTTGCAACCAAGCGAGCCTTGTTCTTTAATACATCACCATGCTCATCAAGTTTTACTTTGAAGATCCACTTTAGAGCAATGATCATAGCATAGTCGGGGCGGTACTAATTCCCATACGTCAAGTCGATCAAACTCATGAATTTCTTCTTGCATGGCATTGAACCCGATGTCTTCATTCATGGCGGTTTTAACGTCTTTTGGTTCGACCTTGGATAGCGGTGTGCGGAGGTTGAAGAAGAACCATAAGGCATCGGTTGCAAGTTGTTTACGAGTGAATCTTGGGCGAGAGGGATTTCAATGATGTTGTCAAATGGATGATCGTGTGTCCATTTTCTAAGGTGTTAGGTGGTTGTTGTTGAGGCTGAAGTAGTAGATGAGTCGATTTCTCGGATGAAGATGGTTACGATGATGATTCAGGAGCAAATATGTTTTCAAAGGGGCATCTTGAGGGGGTAGCAAAGGGATTATCTCCATCATAGGTGCGGACACAATTCCATGATGTACACTTGATGATTGATGATTTGTTGATGAGACAGAGTGATCGCAGCAGTTGCGCACTTCTTGACTTAATGACATAGAAACTGAAGGGTTAACTTCATTGACAGGGATAGGAGCACCTACTGTTGATTGAATTGGAGATCATTAGCAATTAGCTCATAGTGTTCATCAAACATTGGATCAAACAATTTCTTTAAATCATCTTCGAAGGAGGTACATAAGGAGTTCTTTGGTGAGGGATTTAGTACAAGAGTAGAACTGATTGGACTATTTGATGAAGGTTGAGATGCGGGTCGGTTTGTATTTTCCTAGAGCCATTTGCGGGACAACTCATCGAACGTGACGTGAATAGTTTCCATGATATCTCGAGTTCTTTGTTGTAGATTCGGTAACCCTTCTTGTTTGATGCATAACCTACAAAAACTCCAATGTCGGCCTTAGCTCTTAATTTACCTAAATCTTGACTGTCATTCGTTGGATAGCACAACACACCAAACACACGAAGGTAGGAGAGATCAGGTTTTCGTTTATGGACAAGTTCATATGGAGTTTTTCCATGAGATGTGTGTATGAGGGAACGATTTTGGGTGTAGCAAGCGGTGGCTTCGCCCAGAGAAACATTGGAACCTTTGAATAAATTAGCATTGTTCTTGCGGCTTCCACAAGAGTTCGATTTCGTCTTTCAACTACACCGTTCTGTTGAGGAGTTCGTGGAACACTTCTTTGATGACTGATTCCAACACTTTCATAAAATTGACTTAAGTCTTTGTTAACGAACTCATGCCATTGTCTGCTTGAAAATTTAACCGTATTGTTAAATTGAACACGAGTTGCTTGATAAGTTTGATGATGACATCGAGGTTTCATCCTTTGTCCTCAAAAACTTTACCCAAGTAAATCGAGAGTAGTCATCAACAACGCCTAAAATATATTTCTTCCCATTAATCGTTTGCACTCTCATTGGTCCGCATAAATCCATATGAAGGGTATGCGAACTTCCATTCTTGAGTTTGTGGGTTTGGGTTTATGGGCATATTTCTTGTTTTTTCCCAATTGGCATGCTGAACAAAGATGATCTTTTTCATACTTTAATGCGGTAAGCCTTTTACAAGATCCTTTGGAAAGATTATTAATGGTACCGAAGTTCAAGTGATTGAGACGACGATGCCATAACCATGACTTTTTTTTGAAGCCTTTGACAACAAGAAGATTGGAGAAGACTTCATCATGTCTTCAATAGAGATGGTGTATAGATTTGAACCACGAGTTCCTCTTAACAGTTCCACACCATCAAGTTCTCTAACGAAACAAGTATGTTTTCTAAATGCCACTTCTAGATGGAATCAAATTGACCAATAGAAAACAAGTTATGACCAAGACCTTCAACATAATACCACGGAATTACACTATTGCCAACAACATAGTCTCCATAACCCATAATTGCTCCAAAATGGTGGTTCCGAATCTAACGGTCCCGATGAATTTACTCACGAAGTTCATGAGCATGGCGATCTCGATATGCTTGGAGCGGCACGAGTCCGGTACCACGGACGATTTGAGCGGTCTGCGGTTGAACCGAGACAAGAATGGATAAGCGGATAATTGGGATCCCCATGCAAGAATGGGTTCCATTTGATTAGTACAGTGATTGGAACACATTGGAAGTAGAAACAATGGAATCATAGGAATAGATCACGATTACTAGTTTCGTATTTGACTTATTCAAAGTATGTTCACTTCTTAAAGGAATAGTTCTACCAATAGGCATCCATTTTCTAATGGGCATTGACTTAGCAAATTTAGTGCAAAACTCATTAAGATTAAACTTACGCCAGAGGTATCCATTGATAACCAATATTACTAAATTTTCTTCCTGTGGGTTTCCAATGTTTTATAACTTTCTTTCGCCTTTGCCTTTTAGCCTTCTTAGCTTGATTTTTGACATTAACAATTTTAACTGGGCATTTAACAGAATTAATCAAATCATTCACACCATTCAAGATAAGTATTAATCAAGCGGTCATCATTACATGGTTTTGAGATAGTAGCGGAATTAATTAATTACTGATGCAGCTTATAGCTAATACTAGAATCAACACGATTCGTTTTATTCAACTCAAACTTAGTGTTCCTAAGGTGGTCTTCTATTCTCTTCCAATGCACATTCTTAGCTTGCGAGGTTCTATCTTGCTTTGTATTGCACGGAGGCTTTGACCCGCTTGCTTTTATGTCACTTGATTACTCTGTAGGGAATTATGGGAACATTAGTTGGTTGGGATACTTTTGCATTCTGAACTAGGCGTGTAGATCGGGAACTACTTGAAGGCACTTTAGAGTTCACCTTATCTTGGGCATAGAATGGGTTGCATACTTGGACGGGCATAGAACAAGGCTTCACAGCTTTATCTTTCGCACCTAAGGATTTAGGACATGTTGCTATTAAAAATTCTAACAACTCACGAGATGCGTTTGGCACGAATACAAGCAAACCTGATTTCTCTATCAAGTGGCTTATTTATGAAATCCTCTTCTACAATCTCACGGAGACATTCTAGACTATCCTTAAGGTGAGCGAAATAGTTATGAAACACAAGTTAGATTTTTAAGATGAGGTAATGTATTTACAAATCACATGTATTTGCGGTCTGCAGATGACTTTGATGCAACATTCTCGTTAAAGACAAGTGGCATTTTCCCTTTTTCGACTCTTGATTCTCAATTTCCTTTTGTAAAGACGTTATTTTTCCGTTGTTCTTGTCACGAGTGACTTTCATTGAATCATATAACTCTTTAAAGTGTGGATTAACTTTTAATTTTCTTCTAGAAAACTCTCATTTTCCTTTTGTAAAATATTAACCAAGTTTTGAAGATGAAAAGTTTGAGAAAACTGAGAATCTAAAGGAGGAGGCATTTGGGAGCCATTCATGTTGTTCTTTTCACCTTTTAATTGTGAAATTTGGGCTTTCAACTTTCGATGCGTTATTCTGATGAGCTTGAATCTGCTCGTCACGTTTGTTTATTTCAAAAAGTGCATCAAACTCTGGAACATTTGAGGATGTCTTGATGTTTGAGGTTTTGACATTTTCCTTGAGATGTTGATATTTTAGTTGCAAATTAAAATGTTCAACTTCTAGCTTAGAAAAGTGTTTTACCAAATTATCGTGATCATCATGATCAATTTTCTCATTTAGTTATGAGTTTTTGTTTTCAAGCTCAATGACACGATCATGGGAGACTTTCAAAGCAGCAGTTAATTCATGAAATTGAGAAGCAGTAATAGAATGCTTAGTAACAGTATAAAACACATCTTGAGCCCCACAACTTAATACTAAGTTCTCATTTAGAATACGCAAGTTCTTCCTTTCAATTTCATTATATTTGAGTTCCCGTTCATAATTATTGACTTCAACAATCATTGCATCAAATTCCTTTTCCATTTCTTTAATATCCGAGTTTATCCCTTTTTGAAGACTTTCAAATTAACCTTTTAATTGTTTAAAGAAAGGCATGACCTCGGTTAAATAGCATTCTTTAGTTTGCTCAAAACCCCTTTCCCCTTGATTATCCCACAGGGTGTGATTCTCTTTTACATGTCTTCTCAAAATCAACGAATAGTTGATAAACAATATAAGTGATTAAGGTCTTGCTTTTAGTGGCAATAGTTCTAGAAACTAAATGCATTGGTGTATTAGGAGGATACACGGTAGGCTGCAGACACTTTCCTAAGGGGTGTTTGTTTCAACAAGTCGTTTGCTTTTTGCTTATCCATGTCTTTCTTCCAAAAATTTGTTCGTGGTTAATTGAGTTTGAGGCTTAAACTGTTCGAGGGAGATCAATTTTCTTTTGTGTAATTATGGGGTTTGATCGTTATGTTATTCTTTTTACACTTAGGATCTTCTAATTTCTTATCCATTTTCTCCCTAGAGGCATCTTCTAATTTTCTATCCTCTTCCGTGCTTCCAATACATGAAGGTGTTTGCCTAGGCTTAAGAATCGCATTACCATCATATACAGTCTTATGGAAAGCTTTAGCTCTTTTACAATACTCGGGATTTGGTTCCTCTACTAGGGGAATACTGTGTGTATTGCTTAAGACTCTATGCTTAGTGATCATGTGAGAAGCGATCTGAATGGTGTTCCTTGTGCGTACAACTTATTTTCAAGCTTGTTTTTCAAAGTTTTAGATTAGAAAAATCATTCAAAAGTTTTGATTCCTTAGCATCGAATTCTTGTTTAAGCACTTTAACATTATCTTGAAGCTCTTGCTTTTGCTTAACGGTTTTAGAAAGCTTTTCTTGTAAGGAGTTTAACTCTTGTTTTAACACTTCTTCTCTAAATTACTTTTCTAATATTTATGCGCATTTGGTCATCCATTTCACGCTCCGCGACTAGTTAACTCAAACTTAGCACGTTGTTCATAGATGGCAACTTGTTCTTTATAGGCATTCAATTCGAGATATGAGAATCATCGGGGGCACGCGTGTATTCATCAAAATAGTCATCATTGAGTACGGAGAGATACATCACTTGGTACAATCTCACTTTCACTTTGTGTCACATATTGATCACATGGGACAATGTTACTATTACCCTCATTATCAATATCTGATTCATAAATTTCAAGAGATTGTACCGTTGTATCTTTTGCTCATCAACTTCATCATATAGTTTAAATACCTCTGAGATGATTGATTCTTTGGATGGACCAGCTTGTTGTGGTGAAGAGACCTTTGGAGATACCATAGGTGAGATGCTAGCCATGAATATTGTATGCAGGCGGTGGGTTCATCATCGACATCGAATCAAATGCATCACGATGCGCAACTTGAGGCATTTTGATGATTGTGACATATTTCTGAATTGGTTGCTCATCCACATCGACATCATATGTCTTAGCATTCCCTTACGCAGAAACAATAACTCCTCTTCATCCAAAGCTGCTCCATTATCCTGGGCTTGCACAAGCAACATCTTGTCTACGAGTATTACGCGCATTACGTGGGCGTTTTGGAGATGTGCGAGTTCCTCGCAATATGTCCCTCACCACCAGCGGTTGTAGCATTTGATTGGCTTTGCTTGCCCTTGATTGGCATTTCTTCCACGATTCTAATTAGCCACATATCCTCCACCTACTCGTATTATCATAACACTGCTCCAATCATCCCTTGTTCATACCGTCTTCCTTGCACATTACGCACCACTACCACTATCTCGACGTAAGCTTGATTGTGTGGATTGGATCTTTGTTACGAGGTTATTGTTGGTGTGTGGAGTGGAATTCATATTTTGACTAACCATAAGAGACAGTTGATTGATGAAGTTTTCCATGAGTGTGTTTGAGTCTGCAGGCTTATATCTTTGGATTAGGAATGAGCTTGTAATGACCATTACCCGTGGGTATGACTTGAGAAGCTTTGGTGGTAATTCCAACATTGGTGTAAAAGGTTGGTGAATCATTTGATGAACTTGTTTCTCCCTGTTTAGATTTGAACTGTTCAAGAATCCTTCGTTCAAACATAGCATGTCTCTCATTTTGAAGAATGAAGGCATACAGTTGCTCATAGTTGGTGTTCTTTAATCCTTTGGTTAGCTTCACAAAGGTGAAAATTTTGTGCCATTCGGGATTCATGTTGTTCACAAACTTTGAGTTCAGCTGAATATTTGGCATGGTCATTTTGATGTTCCTCATGTCATTTACAAGCTTGTGGAATCTCACGTAATATTCATAGACACTTTCTTCTGGTTTCATCTTAAAATGCTCAAATTCATTGATATGTGCAAAAACACATATCATTTCTTTATCAAATCAGACCCAATATAACCAAGAAAGAGCCGTTTATTGCTAATATTTGCTGTTTTCTTGAGTTTATGCATGTGCAGGTACGGATATGTCAAAACACACAAAAGATAGCCAAATCAAACAAAAACCCGAGCACGAGAGAAAAAGAGTGCTAAAGCTGAGCCGGAAGGTCAGAATTGTGCATTTATGAAGGTTTTCATGCTAAGAGGATGATTTATGAAAGATATGTTCAAGATTAAAGATTTGGCAGAATCAGTCCCTCAACTTTCAGCATTTGGCAAAATCTACCCTTGAGATTCAGAATTGGCAAAAATGGCCCTTTGATTATTAGAGATTGTCAAAAATGGTCCTTGGATTACAATTTCAGAAATTACACTTTTGGTACCTTGGAAATCAGAATATACAAGATTGGTCCTTGCAAGTATTACATGGTTACCATTAAAGTCCAAAACCAATCTTATTATTACCTTAGGCCCAATCTCATCCAAAAGCCCAAACCCAAGTCTGCCAACCCCATACCCGGTTACCACATAAACCCGGTCAACAAGTCAAAACATTAAAAAATAATTAACTCTTTTACCGCCAAGTTTTTGCCTCAAATTCATTTACCCAGATAATTTAAGAACCCTAAAAAGCCCCTAGCTTCAATCAGCTCAATTACCACAATTAGAGGGCATATTTGTACTTGCGTCTGACACATACTGACACACGGATGCCAGCTTGGCAATCCGTGTGTCATTCCTCTCAAATACTTGCTTCTGATTGGCTGAGCATGCGTGGCTAAATTGATCTAAAGGCTACAATTAAATGGGATACATGGAAGATGATCCAAGGGCTAGAAAGCAGCAAGAGAGAGCACATATGGTATTCTTCTGGATCCTTCCAAAGGCTGAGCTCAAGTATAAATACTCCCCATTTTCCACAGATGGATTTCAGGTAGATTAGGAGTAGTGTAGAATAGAATTTCTGAGTAGATTTAGTGTTTTTAATGTTTTAGTTAAATTTCAGTTATTGTAATTTCATTTTGTACTCAAATTTTATAAATGCAAGTTTTTATGTCAGCTTAAATTCTCTTCAAATTTCTATTACTTTCATTGTTAAATTTCAGCTTATTAATATTACTTTACTTGAGCTTATTCCAAATCATTTTTACAACTTACTCAGAATCTACTCTCACAATTCCTCACAGTCAATAAAAGTCAAAATTCAGATTTCAATAGTGACAGGGTTCTTATTTGCTGATATGATGTTGGATTTGGGATTGATTCATTCTGATATGGGTTGGTATAAGTTTGGTTAGTGGTCATTTGATTCTCAGTTAAGCATGCCATAGTGGCAGGACTCATGTGAGTAATATTTTCTGTTGCATAAACTTGTAGAATTTAATCTGTTCTTTGTTGTTAGTTTTGATTAATAATGTGAACTGTTTAGTTTTAATGTGTTTTTAGTTGTAATTCTCTATCTAGATCATTACTATTATTAGTTGTTAAATCTGCATCAATTTTTCTAATCTGCATAATTTTAGTTATAGTGTTAGTTTATTGCTCATATTACATCACTTAGGATTAATTTAGTTAGCTGAATCTGTTTTAATGATTGCTTGAGCTTAGATCCGTGATTAGCTTTGAGCAGTAGCTTTTTAGAGATCATATCTAGTGTTTGGATTAGTGCATAAGTTTGAGTTGGAGGTTAGTTTGCTGCATAAGTTTAATTGATTTAAGTTTGTTTAGGTTTATTTAACTCAAAATGATCATTGTTTTGCATCTAATAGCACTGTAAGTCAAAATCCATATTAACCTGCTCATCATTACATATCAGATAGAGTAGGACTTTTGTCGCTTGCATTTTAGGAGCATAGTCATCTAGTTTAGCTTAATTTGATTTCATTTCATCATAAATCATCAGTTACAATCTGTTTTGCAAGTTCAAATTTCAGATTAGTCAAACTAAAAGGTTTTCAATAAAAAGTCAAGATCCATTTTTAGTGATAAATTGGTTCAACTTTTATATTTTTAAAATCTTTGATTCAAGTCCATTTGAGCTGAAATTTGGGATACAAGATCTTTGGTTGGTTGTGGATTTCATGATCATTTTAGTTTCTTTTTAGGAATTTTATAAGCTAGCTTATCTAGTCTCATAAGTTGGCACTTGAGGGCCGTTTGGAATAAGTAAGTTAGAATCTGATTTGTACTCAAATGCTTCTTGCCTGTGCTTTTAGGATTCTAATCAGTTGCCTTGAG
Organism: Chrysanthemum makinoi; assembly: GCA_910596185.1. Classification (NCBI taxonomy): domain Eukaryota; kingdom Viridiplantae; phylum Streptophyta; class Magnoliopsida; order Asterales; family Asteraceae; genus Chrysanthemum; species Chrysanthemum makinoi. The sequence goes on from OU343217.1 coordinate 265,600,928, forward strand.
GTTTATTTCAGAGAGTTTAGATTAGTTTAAGGCTGTGGTAGCTTATAGTAGCTTATAGCTTATTTCCCTTAGCATTTCATAATCAGTTGCTAGCCCAAATCATATTTCTTGCACTCCATAGTTGTTTCTATTATTTTTCCTAGATTCTCAGTATTATTTTATAATTTTCTGGAAGTTTTCATATTTTTCCATGCTCTTTTGCTATTTTCTGCATTTAAAATCATTTTTAAGGCTTTTTAATTAGCTTTTAGTCCAAATAATTCAGAAAAAGTTCAGAAAAATACAATTTCAATTTTATTAGTTTTAGAATATTCAAAAAGTCATAGAAAGTATTTTTCCAGATTTTTCTTAGATTAAATAGTATTTTATAACCTTTTAATTAGTTTTAAATAGTTTTAAATTCATAATAATTATAGAAAAAGTCAGAAAAATGTGATTCCAGTTCTGAAAATTCTTTTTAGTTAATTTTGATTTTTTAAAAATAGTTTTGTAATTTTCTTTCATGTTTTCATAATTTTTGGTATTTTAAGTCTATTTTAAATGTTTAAAATTAGTTTTTAATTCAAAATAAATCAAGAAAAAAAAACTAAAAAAATTAGTTTTAATTCTCAAATAATTTTAAAATATCATATTTAGTTGTAGAAAAATAGTAGTTCACTTTTACGGGTTAAAATTAGAGTAGTTGCATTTAATTCGCGTTTTATTAATTACGTTTTTCGCATTTTTAGTTTTCATTTGCGTATTTAGTCATAGTTGCCTTGTTTTCATCATAGATTCAGTAGTATTGCTTGCTTTCCTTTATTATTGTTTGCCTTGTAGTTTAGAAATCATCAAAAAAATCCTTTTTACCCATTCGAATCCCGAATCACGCGACGTGAGTTGTTAAACTCCATTCATCCCTCGTTGGGAAAACGACCCGGGGAAATTACATACCTTTGTATTTCTTCGGAAAATAATATATCTGTACGAAAACGATCTAATCATTCATCATACAGTTGTGATTCTCTGTCTTCCTTGGCTAGTTCAGAACTAGAGAGAAGCATCTTGACATTGTCCCAAACTGCCTTAGCTTCAGTGTTGTGATTGATCAGCTTGTAAATGTCCTTAGGTAAACCACTGAGTATGATGTTATAAGCCCGATTTCTGCATCGTTATCTCTTCTTTTCTTTATCGGTCAGTTCATCATACATTTTAGGTGTCCGGTCCTAATATCATCGTGCCATCAGCAGCAGTATCGAGTATGTCTCTAGTTGTCTCAACTTGATACGGTCCTTCATCAATTGACTTGAGAATGTTGACTCCATTTTCTTTTCCCAAAAAGTACAACCTAATTCGTTGAGCCCATGAGTCATAGTCAGTTCTGTCAAGCATAGGTGGACGAGTATCGATCCAGTTGCTTGAGCGTCCTCAACAACATAAGAGATGAGTGTAGGTATGTTGGTAGACATGATTACAGATTTCACGGGATTTTAAAACTCTATGATTAAGCCGGAAATATATTCTTTCACGGGATTTTAGAATCAAGAAAACCCGTATTAGAAACAAAATCAACCAAGTTGCTATAACCCTTGAAGACAAGTCGCTAAGACACCAAGTATTAAGTAGCAACTCGCTAAAAGCTCAAGTCAATTTGTGAATCAAGTCGCTAGACAAAATCGCGATGAACCAAGTCGCTAAACATAAGTCGCTAAAGCAGCAAGTCGCTAAGCGACAAGTAAGCTAAAGAACAACTTCGCTAAGTAGACAAGTCGCTAAGGAACAACTTGTTGAGGCGTCAAGTCGCTAAGAGTAACTCGCTAGTAATAACAAAGACAAGTCGCAAGAAATAGTAAAGACAAAGTCGATCGTCGAACAAATTAAGCTAGCAGTGGTGTCTCCACTACTTTGTACTATTTTTAGTCTTGTCTCAATAGAAAGTCGCTAGGGCTCAAGTCGCTACTTTTTCAACTACAAGTCGTCACCAAACTAATGAAGCAAGTCGCTACGAAGAAAAATACTCCGAGACTCAAGTCGCTAGGTGGAAAAACTTAAACACAACCTTTTTCAATCCAAAACAAGCCCAACCACAGTGATTCAAGCTTTCCAAATCAAAACCCAAGCACTTACAATGATTCTAAACACAAAAGTACACTCCAAATTCAAACTTTAACACAAGAAATGATCCAAATGATGCAAAAACGACTAAACTTTTTCAAACTCAAAAACCATATAAAACCACTAGAAATCCAAGGACATGTAAGAGAGATGATCAAACCATGGCTCTTGATACCATTTGTAACATATTGGAATTCACAAACACATCAAATCATGATTACAAATAGGCGTATAACTTGAGGTTTTTAGAGAGAGAAAGAGTTAGAGGTTTGAGAACTTAGTGAGAGAAAGTAAAAGTATTATTATGAGCTCCAACCCTCTACCTTGGGAGGTAGAGGGTATTTATAGTTTCTTACATAAATGCCACCTACGGGCTGTGGATCAGGCATACAGTGGGTAAAGACGCGTCCGTCCTCCACGGTGTTACTTAACTAAATACTATCTAACATAAAATAACTACGACTACGAGCTTTCTAACGATTACATATACTTGAGGTGACCGACACTTTAATAATTGGATTTACTAAATCCTAACAAAAGGTCTCTGCAATCATCACCAACGATATGTATCAACCATGGGGAGCCATAGCCACCATCCTCAACCTATGCTTAACCGGCAAAACTTCAAGGTTTGACAGAGTAAGGGCTCCGATTTTACAAATCATGTGGGGAATTGTTAAAAGGGTGAATATCGATTACGCTGAACGCATTTGGGAAGAATTCTCATTGGCTATGGACACATTCATCACTGACATACAAAATTTCTTGAATCAAGTCAAAGGAAGGAAATCCAACAACAAGAGGGTGATTCCTAGCATACGGTTCTCAAAATTAATCATCCAGCACTTGCAGCAGAAACATCTGTTTACTCCAAGAAGTGAGTATGTCCTACATGAGGCTGGTGATGAATTTGTGCTTGGTAACCTGAAATTTGTTGCCAGAGGAACAAACAAAGAGGTCTTTGGAATGCCAATACCTGAAGCTCTTCTCACTGAAAGAATCAAGAAGGCAGATTATTTCAAGAAATACATAAAGAATGCCTCGCACAACCAGATATGACACCCAATCCTACTCCCACTCAACCCAAATCCAAACAATCTGTCTCTACCTATGCAAGTCTTCCTAAAAGGAGATAAGATAGATCTGTATCTGCTGACTCTCTGACTCAAAAGCAAAAAAGGAGAAAGAGAGACGCTGGAAAGGGAAATGAAAAGGGTCCAAGGTACCTGAGAGAGTGATGAATTTAATGGATGAAGACAGTGCACTCCAACAAGGCATCCAACAGAGCCTGTAAAGTCTTGACATGTCTCAAAGACAGCCAGTGGGGGAGGGGGTCATGATACAAGAACCTGAGCTAGTACCACGCCATACTACTCCCGTTGCACAGGGCAAAGGTAATGGAATTGCTGGAGAAGAAGCTGAGCAAGCGGCTCAGATGTTGTTGACCATTTCCACTCCGACTCCAAAAAGGACAACGCAATTTGAGCTCAAGAAAAGAAGCGTTGAATCATCCTCAGCTCAAGAACAAACTGGAGTGGAAAAAGATGTATGCGATACAGGGGAGGAAACTCTTGCCTCTAGTGACACCCGGTCAGAAAAGTCAGGAATCAGCACCTTAGAAGCGGTTCCAGTCTTTGAAACGAGAATGTACAAATGGACAGCTGACAGACGAACCACGAGAGGTTGAGGGAAATGATCTACTGGAAGGTTCACAGGAGATTCTTAAGCCGAGATCTGAGGAACACGTGGGTCTGGAAGAAGCAAACGTGTCTACGGGATCTCTGTCATCACTAAAGAATCTTGAGCCTGACATTACATATGGTGATCAATTCCTAAAGGACAGACCCTCAGATGTCGAGTTTGACAAACAAAACGATGAAGAAGAAGAAGTCGAGTTTATGTTCTCGGTCACTCTCCAGTAAGACACATCTACTATTCCTCCAATGTCGGCACCCGTAGTTACTTCATCAACAACAACTCCACCAATCGTACTTCTACCACCCGCTCCTGCTCAAGCAACCGCACTTCCACCACCCGTGTCTGCTACCATCCCTCCACCTGTAGCCACCATTAGTGACTTTGTCACACCACTGGCTTCACCACCTCCCACTAAGAGTACAAAGAAACTTCTTGAGGAAGCACTTAAGAGAATCGATGTCCTCGAGAAGCACCATTTGCCCAAATCCGTCAAGCATCTTGATCGTCGTGTATCCAAGCTGGAGAACCTCAATTTTGACACCGAAGTTGCAAATGCCATTGAATCAGAACTTAAAGATGCGGTGGAATGGGCAATGAAAGCTCCGCTGCTTCAGAGGTTTAAGGATTTACCTATTTCGGATATGAGATCAGTTCTCTCCGATAGAATGTATGACGTAGATGAGCATTTGGACGAAGTTCATAAGAAGTTATATGAGGCTCGCGAAGAATCAATAAAGCATGATAATCACTTGCAGTTTCTGGAGGACATTCGTGAAAGGGAGGGAAAGAAGAAGAGAAGAGTTGTGATGATGGAGTCCATGTCTAGAGTTCCAAAATCTCCACCACCTCCTCCTCCTCCAACTGGTAGAGCTGGAACATCTGGTATTGGTGGATCTTCTGGTACTGCTGCAAGTCAAAAGACAAATCCACCAACATCTCCACCAAAACCTTCTAACCAAACTGGTTCATCTGGTGGTCAAGGGTCTCATAAAACTTCTACAGTATGGACCACGGTTGATTCTCGGTTTACACCCACCTTCTCCTCAGTCCCAGAAGAGCAAATGTTAAATAAAGAATCTTACATCATGCCAGAGTCAGAATCAGAAGATGATGACGCTTCCACCAAGCATATCCCTAAACTTTATGAAGATGAAGATTGGTGGGATGCTTATATTGAGGGTAAACGCATCAAAACATCTAGAGCTGCACCATCCAAGGATATGTCTCAAAGATGGCTAACCAAGGAAAGACCTCAAACTCCTGAACCTTCATGGGCCATTCCTGAGTCTGACTTGATAATCCTTGACAATAACTGGGCAACCACCATTACAGCCAACTATGAAGCCCCCTCGGAAGATTCACTCTTACATATCACTGGTGACATGGGAAGCTTCAAGAAATGGTTTTGTGAAAAGAAGGGAATCTCGTCAATCACTCCTAAAGATTTTGAAGGTCCAGCCTTTGAAATCGTCAAATTCTTCCATTCAGATTCCGGTCATCTTCAATACCAAATGGAAGAATGCCACAAGATGTTGACTGATCAAGTTGATGAGAATATCAGTCGTTTTAATGTCAACAATCCTCTTCCCCTTGGCGGTGAACCCGGACAGAAGACTAATCAATCAGAATTCTTCTTCAACAGAGATCTGGATTACCTACGTCTTTGGAACGAAGGAAGGCGCATTATCTATTTCCAAGATGAAAGCTGCAACCTACTTAGATCCAGGTCTTGAGCAGATGGTACCTGATCACTTTTGGATTGACAAAGAACAAGTCTATGACATTGCTGCCTCATACGGAATTTCTCATTGGTGGTTCAAAAAGAAGAAATTCTACATTGAAAGACATGGAGCAGAAAAGAAGCGCAAAACAGTTCGATCCAAACTGCGAATTCTAAGTGTGGTCAGTGTGGAAATCTTCTCAATTTATGGCTATGATTATCTGAATAAGATCGTCCTGAGAAGAGCTGACTTGAAAGACCATGTAATTGAAGAAAATGACGTCAAGCACTTGTTCCCAAGTGACTTTGAAGATCTGTACCTTTTGAACCTTCAAGGGAATCTTGACAATCTGCCCATTCGAGAAAAGAAGTCCCTCTTTGTTGCATTCAATCTATAGATAAGGGGGTTAGTGATTCGTCAAAGAGTAGGTGATTTCCAGCTTGGAACGGAAAGCTACCAGACGCAGGTCAACCTCACTAGACCTCAATGGGAAGCCACAGGGTATGAATTCAGACGCGACTACTCAGTGATTGACTCTCCAAGCGGTTATCTTCTGAGATAAATATGGTTCAAGAATGCTACTGAGGCTGTGTGAGCTATACAAGTTCAGTGATGATACGCTCAAGATGGTTGAAGAAGAGTTGGATTCAAGGGTAAAGGAGTTCAAGCTAAATTTAAAGCCTGGGAACAACACAAGGTTCTGGACGGAACAAGATGTGAAATGGTGTGAAGATTTCATTCTTTGGTATCAGACGAAGACTTAAGACAAGAAAGATTTTCAGCAGCCTTGAAAGTTTTGTGGGTGGGAGAGTACGTGAAGGACACTACAAGCTATTTCAAAGAACTGAATGAAGAAATCTTCCTTTAGTAGCTATTTTGTTTTAATATAATGTGTAATGTGGTGACTGTACTATGAACAACAATAACTATAATGTATATAGTAGTGATAGGTTATGGCTTGTAGTTTCCCTCTTGTTCTGAAGAGGAAATTTAGGAGTGTTTCGTTTCAGATCAAATAAAACCGGGCACATTTTTCTCCAACAAGATTTTTCTTACATATTTAAATCACTTGAGATCAAAAATCTCAAAGGATTTGAAATTTTTGATCGGGGGAGAAAATGTGATATAAATATGCAATCTGATAAAACGTGATTTTCAAGACTCAATATATTGGCATCTTTCCTCATATGTGCTAAACCTTTTCGTGTATCGAAGCACACACATTGGTGAGCATTTCGAAAAGTTGACAAAACTATCAAGGTACCAAAAATTAAAAGTTCTTTTCATAAGAGTACCTTGATAGTAACTTTAAAAGGTTTCATTGGCTACAACGATCGTGAATTCTGTATCATATTCCCCCTGTAAGCTCTAAAATATATCAAAAATTCTTCACATCAAAGGGGAGCAATCTTTTGAAAACCACATCCTTTCCCAGAATATCTTCAACAAAGTATTTAAAATACTGATTTTGATCGGGAAAGTGATGTTGATAATTTTAGAAAATATTGATCAAAGAATTGAATTCTTCATTCTTAATCCAAGATTTCTATGTCCTCTTGCCTCCATGTGCTAAAACAATTTCAACTATTTGATGCACATGTTGAGGGGGAGCTTTTTCTAAAAATATCAAAAATGATTCAGTTACAAAATGCTTTGATCTTGTATCACAAGTACCCGGATTGATTTTCAAATGGTTTTCAATTAGTTTCATTGGGAGAAGAACAATACCAAAAGGACCGACCAAATTTACTTTATGCATGGAGATATAAGGATGGTTTGGTTAGGTATTCGTTCCCACGATCCCGCCAGAGCCGGAGGGATGTACCCAGGGACAATCCACTAGATAGTATAGAAGTCCTTAGGTATGATGGAAAAAGGAGAAAAGTGAGAAATGGGAAGAGTGCGGACTGAGATAGAGCTAGAACTGGAATAAACCCAACATGGTTCTAGTTATGAAATTTCAATAAACACTGAATGGGTTGAATAATTAAAAAGAAATGAATGAGAAAAGGGTGAAAAGAAATAGCCCTCCATTATTTCAACCTTAGGGCAGAAACCGGGTTCAATTCATATGCTACTGGTGGTTACTAATGTAACACCGGTATTGAAGACAAGACGTCATGGACCCAGTGACGCACTGCACTACAACTTCTCAAGCTACTCAAGTTCCTCTTAAAAGGACTTGTTTCATTCTCACGGGGAACCTACATAATCCATCAATTTTCTCTTAGAGATGGTTGATATTGAAGAAGGATACCCTCTCCCTAGTCTCCGGCATAGGAAACCAAAAGTGCACTATTGAGTCTAGAGCCAAGAGATCATCAATAAATCTCATGAGGACAAAATCAATGAAGACTCACTGTTTCACACAATGTGGAAAGTGAGAATATATCTTAAAAGTCCTACGCATTATCCATGTGGTAATTGCCAGAACATCTGAGTGATATTTTGTCATATTCACAATGATGATGGAAAACCTTCTAGAGCCAACATCTAACAAGCTCTTAGTGGGTGGCATGTGAGATCTACCCAATACATCAAACATGTGAAAACTGGACAGAAACGATGGGGCAATTCATAATATGAATCAATCCTGGTTCAGGAAATGGATTGACGGATACCTTTGAAAAACCAGTCGTTGTGCTCAAAATTATTTTCTATAACACATCGACTGTGTACTTAATTTTCAAAATCAAAAGGTATTTATGATTGAAAATTGATTTCTATTATAAAACCTTCGCTGTATAGCAAAAATCATTTCTAATAAGCAATACACGATTGTTTTCAAATCATTTTGTTCAATCAGCAAACCTCAATTTCTTTGGTTCACTCACTCCGTGTTGTCTTCTTTGAAACGTTCCGGTTTGAGAACGGCTAGACCAGCTACGAAACCCTGTCAAGGAGATTCTTGAATTCTGTTCTGGTACTTATCTTGTCAACGGGCCGTGGGCCGTGTACCTCAATTCAACAAAAGTGATCAAAGACACTTTCGTGCACTTTTATTGCTAATTGTTGTCTGCAGGAACACCCGACGGTTGCAGCTCATCAGAAATGAGGCTTCAATCCATAGCCGCATGCTCACACATCACATTCATCTCAAAGAAATCATGATATGTGCATATCTTCATCAAGTGACTCTGATATTTCCACTCCATGCTTCTGCTACGCTGCTGCAAATATCATGAATCAACAAAAGCTTCCGCAACTCTGATGAGAAGAAATCATGATCCAGAATGTGAGCATGTCGGTCCAAAAGTCACAACTTCACATGTTGGAAATCATACATCGGATAAATTAGAGATTATGTATTGTTGATGATCTCAATGAAAGCTCCGGATCACATATCAAAGAATCACTACTATTACATGATGTTTAAGTTGATGAAGCTACAAAGTCTACGAGCTCGAGCATCAAAGATTATAGATTAATTGCTAGGACATTTTCAATGTAATTATTGGGCTGACCTCCCTTAGGGGGAGATTGTTAGGATTTAGAAAATCCATGCTGAAGTGTTGGTCACCCCAACGTATGTTTAGCATATTATAGCTCGTAGACGTAACAGTATATTAGTTAGATTATTAGTAGTGTAAGTAACACCGTGGAAGAAGGACGTGTCTTTACCCACTGTATGCCTGATCCACAGCCTGAAGCAGGGCGTAGTCATTTGTATAAATAGCCCTCTCGAGGGAAAGGGTTGGATGTTCATTTTAGGAATCTAACCTTTCATTTGTTTTATCTCTCTAGAACATCTCACTTTCTCTCTCTAGAACTCTAAACCATACGCCCATATTGTGCTTATTTGTATGTTTGTAAAATCCAATATATTACATATATCCAATACGTATATCTAAATCTAACCTAGGACCTCCTTTTATAGGCTAAGGAGTCCTTTACAATATACATTACGTATCCTGCAAGATAACTACACTTTCCATACAATACGACCTACTCAAGATATTCTAGAATATTACAATTTAAACCGACTTAAACAAACTAGCAGTGCTTCGTTACATTAGCAGTGGTATGAATCTTCTACTAGTCGTGGTTCATCTTGAGCAGTGGTTCCAATCCTTCTAGCAGTGGTTTCATTTGTGCTGGCAGTAGTTCCATACTTAGAATAATTCCTTTCAGGAGAACCTAAAACCCAACAATCCTCCCCTAAACTTGATATTGACTACCAAAATCATCAAGTTTCTTTTAAGTCCAAAATCTCTTACTTGGAGGATGAATCCAAACAACTAGCAACCTCTTCTTTCTCCTTGCCAGATCCAGACTCTTCATCAACAGCCTTTGATCTACTTTCTTTTCTTTTCAATCTTCCTTGAGGCTTGCCTTTTATAGCTAGAGGACCTTCCAAATCAGCAATCTTCTCAATTTTTAACAGCAGTAGATTAACCATAGCATTTGTAGGTTTAGTACCCTGCAGAGCAAGCTTACCTTCCAACATTTTTCTTGCTACATTCTTTGTCAATGGGTAGTCCTTATCAATCAATATAAATATCTTCTCTTGTGGAGTCTTAATAGCATGTACTCTACAAGGCTGATATAACATCCATTCTTCAACCTTACAATCTTCCCAAAATTTATCTTCTGGATTAGGTTGAAGCATATTCTTCAAGGTTATCCACATAAACCTAGATAATGTTCCTGTTGGTCAAAACTTACCACATCTAAAATCCATAACCTCACACAATTGTTCCAAATCAAGCTTGGTCAGAGAGAACAACAAACATCCAAAGTTAAAGTATGTACTTTTCAATCCATCTTTTCTAGTAAGCTCATTAATGTCTCTTTCATTCTCTGTGACAATTTTCCAGTCTTCTATAGGATGTATAGATCTTACTAGTGTAGGATTGATAGGCTCTTCTAGTTTATCACACACCATAAGGTACTGACCCAATCTTTCTTCCTCATTCACCTCATCATCTAATTTTTGTCTCTTTGAACTAGACTCCTCCTGTACAACTTCTTTTATCTTTAGTCTGTTCCTTATCATCTCATCTTCTCTTTTAGAATTCATGGGAATAAACTCAAACTTTCTTTTGCAAATGTTGTAAAGCTCCTTAATCTTCTCATAAGAGCATTTCCTCAGGTTTATAGTTTTCATCTCCATATTCTTGATAAATCTCATCATCTGATTCCTTTTTTCTTTTTGCTTGGTTGGAGGTTTGTTCTTCTTTGCTTGATACTCTTTAAATTATCTATCCTGTTTCATCTTTCTCATCTTCTCAACCAGCATTTTAGACCTTGTGTCAATGTCTAATTAACCCCATTCAAACTATGTCCACTCTTTTTACATACTCTCAGAAGCTTGAAAATAGCTCTGTTCATTGCTCCATTCTTCTATAAGTTTCATAGAAGCTTCATCTTGCTCTTTCTTTTCCTTCTCTTTAGCAATTTCCTCAGCATTTAATTTCAGATGTAATCTTAGAGCTTCTTCTTTATCATAAGCCTCCTGCTCCTGTCTACTTTTAAACTTCAAAACTGGCTCTGCAATCCCTTTACCCTTTCCAATATCTGGTTGAGCTACTATTGACTGCACAGGCTCACCAATCTTCAAAATTTAGTAACAGGTTTAGGTGCGGTTGGTTTAAGTACAGTAGGGACAGGTACAGTGATGGTTTCAGGGATAGGCAAAGATTGCTTTAGGTTCAGCAGTTGAATAGCAATCTCGTTTTCAGCTTCTTTAGGTTTTGGTGTTGGTGTTATAACGGTAGTTGTTGTTGTAGCAGTGGTTGCCTCAGCAGTGAATATTTCTGAAGTAGCAGTGGTTAAGACTACTTCGGCAGTGGTTGCAGCAGTGGAATCTGCACCACTAGCAGTGGATGCAGCAACATTAGCAGTGGTTGTTGCCTGCATCACTTCTTCCTTTTCATCAAATGTAGCTTTCAAAGCATCATTTATCACTGCAGCTTTTCCTTCCATGTCAGTCACCAAGTAACCATCACCATTATCTCTACTATCCAAGTCCAAATCCAATTCCTCCCTTGAATTTGTGCCTTTACTCCTCCCCTGTTTGGATGCATCCTCCAAACTCTGAATCCCTGAGGAGCTTGCCTGCTTTCCTATCTTTTTTACTCTCCTGAATGCAGAAATCCCTGGTCTTCTTAGTCTTTCCAGAACACTCACCCTGTACTTCAACCTCCTAATTGTACCAGCTTGAGAGGTTGCCAAATCCTGAAGACCAGTGATCGTAGATTCCATGTTATTGCATCTAGCCGTCAATTCAAGTATAAGTTCCATTGTATCCTCACCACTTCGACCTGTGTCAACTGGTCCGAGAGGTGGATCCTAGGAAAAGTCATCATGTACAAAATCAGTACCCGTCAATTCATTTTGTGGTCCCAAACTACCCTCATCACTTCGACCTGTGTTAACTGGTCCGAGAGTTGAATCATGGGGTGTAGTAAACATGGCATCAGACCTAGCCTGAACATCCATGTCCCCCATATTAGCCAGGTGGCTGGGGATTCCTCCACCTGTGTTGAGCTCAAGAGAACTCTCCACATTAGGACTTGCCAAAGGTTAGGTCTTACTTATGATTCCCTGCCACACATCAAGCATCGAGCGAGGCGTAGTGGAAGCCCTTCCAATCAAGTCACCTCCTACACCTGTGAAAACCTCATGTCCTTCACCACTAACACCAGCCTAAGGTAGCTTGGTGCCCTTCTTCCTCCTTCTGGTAACCAAAATCCTTTCAGGTTGAGTATTAAATAGTAAGGGTTCAGCAGTGGTTGTGTTGTGTGAGGTGGTAGGAGTGCGATCAGCAGTGGGTATGAGGAAATAGTTGAGTGATAGTCCCTGAAAAATTATGGTTCTTCTTTTTCATATGAGCAAACACCTTATGGACCATATGTAAAACATCGTACTTTCTCTGATGCGGAATAGGGTCTACTATCTGACTCTCTACCAACAGTTGAATAAACCTATGATACAAAAAGTATTTACCCTGTTCCTTAACATTCTTCTGTAATCCTTCAAAAATCATTCTAAAAGTCCAACTTCCCTGTCCTGATTGTTCCTCTGCCAACAATCTTGCCTCCCTTTGGATCATTGCCAAATGCCACATATCCTCCATCATAAGCTTCAAAATCCTCAAGGTTTCTCCCATCCCATGTCATGTGCTAAGAGCAACTACTGTCAAAAATTCCTTTATCCTTTAGCTCATCCTGTAAATTGCCCTGCACATGAAAGTAAACAGTTAGTTTCTTTTGTGGACCTAAGCCAATACTGACTTGGGTGCTGCGTGCATCAACATAGTCAAATTTCTTTAAGTCCATTGTTGCACTACTGGCATGATGTAAAACCTATGTTTTGGTTTCCATTGCCCGACTAGTGAGGCCTTTCTGACATAAAATGGCTTCCGACCCTGTATCAGTTATTACCTTAGGCACTTTTAATAAATCATCTTTTGCCTTAGCAGTGGTAACATTTTGCTTAGCAGTGGAATCGTTTTGCTTAGCAGTGGAATCGTTTTGCTTAGCAGTGAAAACAGATTGTGATCTAGTGGTTGGAGCTCCTTTCGGTGCAGCAGTGATTATAGATTTAGTTGTTCCGTTTCTCATTAACACTGCTCTTGGAACCATATTTCTGTTAGGATGAGGGATTGTTTTCTTTGACAAATTTTGATGATTTACCCTCCTCCATTGGTTCCAAGCTGGTGGTTGTTTTTTGTTAAAATTTCTTTGTAGATGCTCAAAACTACCACATTTAAAACAAGCCTTTTTAACACACTTAAACTCATCCCCTAATCTGTTTGAGATTAAGCCATTAAAGTTTCTTTGATTACTCCTAGGTTTGTATCTTCTCATTTGTTCTCTAGGAATCTCATTGTACTGAACAACTTTCTTAGAGATTTGTGATCCAAATCTAGGCATACCAAAGTTAGCTTGTTTTGAATCAACAGTTTTAATGTTTTCTAACTTTTCAGAAGTGTTGACTCAGACCTCTCTTCCTCAGTACCTTACTCCCAATCTTCAATGATTGGACCATCATGACCTATCAGACACAACCTTAGGTGACTCAGACTTACTATTCTCACCTATAGGTTTGTTAAAGCTAAACTCATTACTAAAAGACAACTCTGTTCCAGGTGGTGCATGTTTCATCAGCATGGGTGGTGGCACATCATTGTACCCTATCCCAGAACCCTTTTTCATTAATTGACATCCTATTGATTTATTCACTATGTCAGAAGCAAAAGTAAGTTTCTCAACCCTAACTACATGTTTTTCTTTGTCATCTAGGGCCTCTTGTTTTATACTTTCAGCTTCTTCAAGTTTCTGTTTAAGCACCTTATTTTCTCTATCTCTAATGTTAATCTCTCCACCTAGAATGTTTATTGTATCAACATATTCAAATTCACACTTGTTACAATACCTAAGTTTTTCTTCTACATTTTGAAGTCCAACTTTATAACCTAAGTTATCCAGTGCAAGTCTTTCTACTTCTTTTCTAAGACTCTCATTCACAGCTTTAAGAGATTCTAAAGTATCCTGACAAGATTTATAAGAACAACCATAACTATTTTAATTGTTAGATACCTCAGAATATGATCCAGATGATGATGAAGCATAGGCCATGAGTGCAAAGTTATGCACTTTGGAAGCTTCACTAGCAAGGAAAGCAGCATTGGGTCCTTCTTCAATCTGGTTACTCCAGTCATAGTCACCAAGTCCATCCTGAGCCACCAATGCTGAAGAAGGCTTTGGTTCTTCAGGTGCCTTCTTGAAGTTTTCACCAATCCTCTTTGGAGCCCTACACTCCCTTGCAAAGTGCCCTTCTTTTGGGTTGTAGCACTCCATCTTGCTTTTGTCAAACCCAGCTTTTCTTTGACCATTTTACTTGATCTCTCTTTTAGTCCTCCTCAAAAATCTCCTAGCTTGCAAGGTGAGCATCGCCATTTGCCACTGAAGATTGATTTCATCAAGATCATCAGGATCAATTTGATCCAAATCCTGATTTAACACTGTAACACTTGTTGTGAGATCAGATAGAAAAGCACAGATAGCACCATCACTAATGTTGTCATAAGCAGTGGAAACATTAGTATTAGCAGTGGAAACTTCATAGGTAGCAGTGGTAGTTTCTTGAGTGCTTTTGTTGTTGGTAGACACAAAAGCAATGTTATATGTAGATGAGGATGAGCCAGCTATGTTCTTTTTAGACTCATAGACCTTCAAGTTGTTGTAGAAATTGTCCAAGGTCATCTTTTCAAAGTCATCTTTGTTTCTCCAAACAACTGTATGCATAGCCCATTCAGGTGACAAGCTTCTAATGAATTTGAGATTGATGTCTTCTTGAGCCACCTTATAGTCCACCAATTTTAAGTGGTATGAGCTTCTGTAGTCTGTTCTAGGTTCCATCAAGGCTTTCTCCACTGAGTGAAGTTTTCAAGATGATGCTTGAGCATATTCTACCTTGATTTTCTGGTAGCATCATTACTAGCAAATCTTTGTTCAATGGCATCCATCAACTCTTTAGCAGTCTCATATTCTTGGAAGTCCAATGCATACTCATTAGGTATTCCCATACTGAGAATACAATGAGCCTTGATCTCCAACTTCCTTTGAGCCTTATCAATCTCACTAACAATTCCAAGCTCTTTTCCATCAGCACACTTCTTTGGTAATTGATCACCCTTCTCAATCACCTCCCAGATGTTGTAGTCAATCATGCGAATGTATTTCCTCATTCACATCTTCCAAACTTCATACTCTCCCTGCTTCAGCATGGGCACCTTAGAGGCAGTAACCATGTGAGTTTCGTCAGACATCTTGAACTTGTTGAATTAGAACGAATTTGAGTAACATAACTTCTTCTTGATCACAGCTTCTAGATCACAAGCTCTGATACCACTTGTTGATCCCAGTTGAGCAAACGATCTAATATAGAAGCTGACTTAAACAATATAACCTGTTAAACACTACGCGGAATTTAATGTTTAACCTTAAGAAGAATAACAATGATTATCACTAAAAACCTCAATATATTATTTATACGAATACTCTGAATAGTATTAGGGTTTTACAACCTTGAAGTTTATCGACTCTTAGATGTATCCAATACGTATATCTAACTCTAACCTAGGACCTCCTTTTATAGGCTAAGGAGTCCTTTACAATATACATTATGTATCCTACAAGATAACTACACTTTCTGTACAATACGACATACTCAAGATATTCTAGAATATTACAATTTAAACCGACTTAAACTAACTAGCAGTGCTTCGTTACATTAGCAGTGGTATGAATCTTCTACTAGCCGTGGTTCATCTTGAGTAGTGGTTCCAATCCTTCTAGCAGTGGTTTCATTTGTGCTGGCAGTGGTTCCATACTTAGAATAATTCCTTTCAGCAGAACCTAAAACCCAACATCTTCCATGAACGTATCAAAATACCGAAGTACTAGAAAATGTTTTGGAAGAATTTGTAAGGGTCCACTTTCGCAGGCGAATGGTAAAGGGCCATTTATTTGTGCACTGTTTTAACGGGACCAACACTCGAAGAAGATTAATTAATTCTTAAAACACACCATGGTTGTTCTGATTTTTCTCGCTGAGGAACGCAGTGTTCATAAAGAGCATGTAATTGTGTATAATCAAATGGTTTAACTAATTATTTTTTGCTCATTTTTAATCGACTCTCCTCTTTCTGTTCCCATTCTTCCTCACAGTAATAAACAATTACATGCACAACAGATGGATCAAACAAGTGGTTAGCACTATACAACTTTGGATTTTCTTTGAGAATTGTGTGAAGAAAACGTGGATTGTTGTATCCTAGAGCAAAACTTTTTGTACCATCTGATTTTGTTTTAAAGTCAACTTGTGGTATCCTAGAGCAAAACTTTAGAACTTAAATTAGATCCGCACTCATAGCTCTTGAGACGACCTCGGCTTTACCAATTACTACTCTACACACGACCGGGTACGCTACCCCTTAGTGCATAGGTAGACCTTAGATAGACGAAAATTATAAATAGTAAAACCTGGTCTGAAATCCAGCATCAAGTTATTGGCGCCACTGCCTGGGAGCTACTTCAGTATTTTATTTAAGTTTTAAATTTTTGTTTAGTTTTTCATCATCTTACGATTTCTATTTCGTTTGTTTCAGGTACCATGGGTGAAGTTGACATTGATATGCTTACCCTCGAGGAATACCTCGCTTTGACATGAGAGGAACAAGGTCCTGGTATAGTTAGGACAGTTATTGAAGCAGATGTGCATTTTGAGAAAACAAAATCAGTTTATGCGGTAGTTGGGAAAAGACCCATTTTCCAAAAGCAAGATAGAAGATGCTCACGAGCATGTCGACAATGTCTTGTACATCGTGAGCCTTTTTAATATACCGGGTGTTTCTCACGATGCGGTTATGCTCTGAGTGTTTCCATTGACACTCACTGGTGCCACAAAGAGGTGGATTGATAGGTTGCTCGCAGGAACAATATACAAATGGGATCTCCTCAAAATTCATTCAACATTATTGCCCTCCTTCAAGGATGGCAAAACAACTCGAGGAGATCCACAATTTCAAGCAAGATGGTGACGAGACATTGTACCAAGCCTGGGATAGGTACAATGATCTCCTTTACAAGTGCCCAACTCATGACCTTAACAAGCAACAAATGGTAAATATCTTCTATAAGGGTCTTAACATTTCCTCAAGGCAAATGATAGACTCTCAGGGGCCGTTCCCTGGGATGACTCATATTCGAGCCCTTGAAGCTATCCAAGACATGGCAGACCATTCACAAAAATGGCATGATGGAGGTAGTAGTAAAAGTATGGATGGTAACATGGATGGTATTTCGGTGATCACCAACACACTTGGGAGTCTTGGTAGAGGGATGAAGAAGTTAAAAGAAAATGTGCATGATATTCAAGTAGGATGCGAATAAAAACTTGTGAAGGAGCCCACCTTGCTAAAAATTGTCCATTGGACGAAGAAGATAAAAGAGTTGAAGAAGTCAAGTATGGTGAAGGTAGATCTTTGCAAGGAAACAACGGTAATGGAGGAAAATACCGTGTAGGGGCTCAAGGTTATTATTCAAGAATAGACAACCGACCTACTTACGAGGAAAGGAAACCTAGCCTCGAAGAAATCATCAACAAACATATTGAAGATTCCTCTAAAAAGAATGAAAAGTACCAAGAATGGATGGACAAGTTGGAGGAAGACACGGATAGGAACCTGCATGATCAAGAAGCTGCCATTAAAAACTTAGAGACTCAGATTGGGCAGATAGCTAAAGATGTACAAACCAAGAGAACTGAAGCAGCAATTAGAGCATGCAAGGTCGTCCTCACACATGATGAGGAAAAAGAAGCTCAGCTCACTCCTGATTGTACTAACGAATTTTTTGTAATCAATTATTTGCAGGTAAATGAAGGAAATAGACATGATGAAGGAATACTTTGTCAACTGCCCGAGAAGGAGTCCAATCCGGGAAGCTTGTTGTTGCCTTGCACTATTGGTAACTTTGATATGTTTGCTTTAGCTGATCTAGGAGCAGGTGTCAATGTGATGTCATTTTCATTATTCAATCATTTAAAATTAACTAACCTTTAGGAAACAATAATGATGGTTGAAATGACAAATATGACTAGAAAAGCACCTAGGGGGACAGTTGATAATGTGTTGCTTAAAATTGGTAAATTCCTTTTCCCAACCGACTTTGTGGTTATAGATATGGTTGGATAACAAAATAATAACATGATCCTGGTAGCAACATCACATGCACATATTAAGGTGTTTGAAAAGCAAATTTCTTTAGGAGTAGGAAATATCGAATAACATTTAATATGGATGGGTACTTAAGCCCCTCTCCCAAGGGAATTCATATGATTGGGACCTCTAAGGAAGAAGAAACTTTTGATCTATTAAGTATTGCTACTGATTTATTTTCTTATGATTCGCCTTTATGCTTAATGGACGATTATGAGTCTAAATCTAACAAATGCAGTAGAAAGGAATCTGGTTATTATGGGTGGTAAAAGGTAATACATGACTAAAGGAAGGACAATATTGTTGAGACAGGAACAATTACTTTGACTAATCACTATTATAAACCAGTGATGATCAATAATGAAGGATCCGTCCAAGCTTGGCCTTCTTGCAACTCTTTTCTTGACAAATGTAATGGGGGCCAATTAGGAGAATTGGATGCGAGCGAAAGAGTTCCTATGGAATGGACTTGTTTCCATGGTGTAGAAAGGCGAGATATTGAGTTCAGGAATCTATCTTTTCATGATTGGTATAAGGTGAGGTACAGAAATGCAGTGATTAATGAAAGCACTGTTAAAAGGTTCCAGTGCAATTTTGAACGATATCATCTCACCCAGAAACAGGTTAAAGCTGAGTTACTTGACAGTTGCGCTGTAACTAGTACCAGTGATGAGAAAGAAAGGGAAAACGTCATAGAAAAATGTCTTTGTGAAGGTAATCATTTCCTGTTCTCGATCAAGGTGGTAGGAGAGAGTTCTAAAGAGAAAAACACCCCTTTACTCAACCTTCTCCCAAAAGATAGGCATTGTAAGATTGAAATATTTAATCGAAAAAGGAACTTAGGAGGCGTAACTTTTCATTTGAAAATTGGTTGAAGAATCAATTCGGTACTTCAAATATTGATAAGGAGATTAAGAGGAAAGTGATTGTTGAATGGATGATCGACAGCTATCCGGATGGTTCAGATACGCCTGAAGCAGAAAACGACCCCTATGATTGAAGTTTTGAGAAATTTATGTCAGAATTTAAAGGGGAAATCTTGCAGTTACTTGATGAGTATGAACTCAGAATAGGCAGAAAGGGATACATTTTGCAAGACATCTGGGAAAAGTGTGAAAGTACCTTTCATGAAACACAAACGTTTTGGTATGAGGATGGATTGGAAGAGATAGAAAGAAATAGCTGTGAAATGGAGGGAGTTAAATATGACCCACCAGAAGTCAAGATGGAAACATTTAAGGTGCGGAAGTATACACTCAACGTATTGGGAAACTTCATATGCACAAAAAAGAAAAAGGAAAAATAACTACCGGTTAGTCGGATGAATGGAGAGAGGTTTAAAAATATGATCGGGGATGAAATGAACACCGCTGCAGGTGTGGGTAAAACTTAAGCCCCATGACCTTGAGTCTAACTTAAAGACTCGTTAATAAACAAAAGTGCTTTTTCAGGAGACAAATCGAATTATCCCTTTCCTTCCTTTTTATTAATGTAGTTTGGTTTGGTATGCTTTGTTATAACTTTTTGCAGGTATTGAAGGAAGAAGGATGGCATTGAAATGCACCACGAATTTTTTCACTCTTGGATTTCGTCTCAGGAAGTTTCTACGGCGTAACTCTTTGTTATGCTTACGCCGTAACCATCCTCAGACATTTGCAATTTTTTTAGGTCTAATTACTTATGGCGTAACTCAATTCATGAGTTTACGCCGTAATCTGTCCCTATACGATAAATTTTTTAATTTCTATTAACTTGCATTCCATAACCTTGTATTAGTTTTTAAATGAACTTTGTGGGTGTGTTCCCTATAAACCCTCACGAGACTTCACTCATCCACTCGGGACACCGAGTGGTTTAAAAGGCTTGTTGCATACGCTAAATGCAACCATGATTCCTTCGAAAGCGAGTTAGGTTTTTATTTCTCCTTTTTATTTTTTAGATTTATGCTTGTTGGTAGTGTCATGATTTCATGGATTTGAAGTTTGCTCATCGAGTCGAAGTAAAGGCACGTCTTTTCAACGTGATCCTTCTACCTTTTTTGGAGCAAATTTCAGGGTAGTTCTCATTCCAATTCTACTTTTCTCTCCTTTTGTTATTACATATTTGCTTACATAAGAGACTTTGTACATTTCAAGTAGGGGAACGGGAGTAGAATTACAACTTGAACTTTATTTGCCCGTTTTTCTAGTTTATTTTGAAAATTTATGCCTTTTTGAAAAAAATTTAACATGTTTTTCTTAACCGAACTAGAATACACCTTAGCCGAGCACACTATAACCCTTGATTTCATTGGTGAGGTTTAGCCTTTCATTTTCCCCATATTACTCAAATCCACCAAATATTGAGTGTGCCGGTAGTATTGTAAACTTTAGAACTTGGCCTTTACATCATTTTGAGACCATAGACGAGTAGTGTATCGAGTTAGCTTGATACATTTGGGAGGGACAGTTCGAGAAGGCAATGTTTTAGGATTTACACCAAATAGCTCATTTGTGTATTATTGTGTGTGTTTATCAATTAGTCACTTCGACTTTTCGACCGCCGTGTAAACCCTTTTGTTGCACTCACCTTTAGTGCAAGATACCCTTAGTTACACCCTTTCGAGCCATTCTTTTCATTTCTTAACCCATATTTTGTATTTATTTATTTTTTCGTTACACCTATTCGCCTTAGCCTACCGTGTAATGTTGGTTTATGATTGGGAAGTTGCCATTTGCCTAAGTTTAAGGTTCGGGTAGAGAGATTCGAGAATCACTCCCACATAGAAGACATATTTTTGATGATCATTGAAGACTCCCCATATTCCTCATATATGATTCATCTCAAGTAGGGGATGACTTATTTATTTGTTTGTAATTATGAAAAAAAAGAAAAAAAAAATGGTAGTTTATTGTTTATCGTAAAAGGATAGTGCAAATATTATAAGACTAATCCTTAGAAGCTTATTTGACTAGTATCGAGGAGTTTACCTCGGTCGCATTCATTTGAAGAAATGAGTTGGTTGAAGACCAAGTTAGTGTGCACACCATTATATGACATTTATGGCACACTAACTTGTTACATTATGATCCAGTTTTTGCGTCTTGAAGATTGGATTTTGGATGGACGGTGGGCGGTAACGACTTGGTTGTAGGCTAACACTATTAGCTTGTTATTTTTATTTTACACCATTTATGTGCATCCCAAGTCTTATCCTACCCTTTAGTCATGAATCGTGTCTAGGTGAAGAAGCAAGCAATCATTGGTTTCTTGGCCATGGATTTGGTCATGTATCAATGGTTTTGTCCCCTTCGTCGTGGCACGTTAGTAATGACAATTCACCCTAGCCTATTAAATTTGTTCACCAATGTTTCCTTTAAGGATTATCTTAACCTTATCTCTAATGGTGGAGATTTTTGTAACCGCCAAGCCTATGATAGAATACATACTATATCTGTGCAATGAGTGACCTTCCTTGAAATTGACACTTAGAATAGAGAGAGTATGAGTGTTTTGTTCCCATTTCGTGAGGTGTTCGGCTTTGATAAATTCAAGCATAAGAAAATTTTAAACTCATATTTTCCAAGTCATTTGGGAGATATATTTTTAAGAATGCTTTTAATAAGGTATACTTGAGGACAAGTAGAGTTCAAGTGGGGAGATATTTGGTAACATCAAATAGTCCTGATATTTCAGTGTTAATTTCCCCCTAATATGCTCATCATTTTTAATATTTTACTTGAAAATGTACTCTTATTTCTTAATTTATCATGTTTAGGTCATTAATGAGCATAGGAACAAAGAGACGTGGATTTGGAAGGTTATTAAAGTAAATATACAAGAGTATGCTGGCCAGACAATAGTTACGGCGTAATTCTATACTCTACTTACGCCGTAACAAGGATTTACACTAAAATACCAAAGTCAACGCAATTCAAGGTTACGGCATAACTTCACAACACAGTTACGCCGTATATAATTCCAGACTTAGAAGAATTTTTATGGTCAAGATACTTACGTCGTAACCCATTTGAGTTGGTTAATCTTGTCATCATTAACCAAGCCCGCATAACGCACAACATAATCGATTATAATCTATCTAGGGCATGATTTAAATCCTAGCTTTATTGAGGCTTTACCAACTTATGGCCTAATAGTTATCTATATACTGGTAGCCTATAATCCACCTAACTACCAAAGGAAACAAAACGTTATTTACAGTCTTAAGAATTCTTACTCTATTATTCACTTAACCAATAATAGAAATAACACGTTATTAATAGTACTAGTGATCTAGTCATATAGATAAACAATATGTAGTATTTATCCCGAATTCTAGTCTATAATCCACTTAACGATAATTATGGTAATGATAAAACAAAGCATTATGTGTAGTTCTAAACCTAGTTACGAGTCTAGTCTATTATCCACTTAACACAATTATCTTTTGGTTGTCGGTTATTAAATGCTTATTTGGTTAATTGTTGTATGGTATTCATACCTGTGGCAATTGGTATATGTTGGTTTTGGTTTGGCTACATTCTATATGATTAATAAATGGAAAAAAGGGTTTTTGAATGCTAAAGGGAGAGGGAGTGGTAGTGGGGTGAAGGAGAAACGTCGTTCAGCTGGTGATGATACGTGTATGTTTCCATTAGTAAAGAAGGTGATAAGGGTAATCAGAGTCGGAAATCTATTAATTTTCGACCATTGTTTACGCCGGCTGGAAATGGTGGGGATGTATACTTATCTAAAGAGTCAGTTAGTCTTTGTGAATGATCGGTTTAACAACATTCTTTACGGGTTCTTTTTGGGTAAACGTGTGGCATATCATGTGGTTGAGAACTATGTGAAGAATACATAAAGTAAATTTGGCCTTGTTAAATCTATGATGATTAAAGATATGTTCTTTTTCAAATTTGGTTATAAAGACAGGATGGAAGCTATGTTGGAAAGTGGTACACAGTTCATTCGCAATGTGCCATTAATTCTTAACCAATGGACACCAGATGCGAATATTATGAAGGTGGATGTTTCTAATATCCCTATTTGGGTGAAGTTCCATGATGTCCCCATTACTGTATTTACAGAAGATGGTTTGAGCGCTATTGCAACCAAATTTGGTAATCCGATGATGTTATATTCTTACACGGCTGCTATGTCCACTGATTCTTGGGGTAGGGCTAGTTATGCAAGAGCCATGTTGAGCTTAGAGTTGATGTTGAGCTTTAAGATACTATTGTGGTGGATGTTCCCAAATTGAGTGGTGAAGGGCTCACTACGAGCATTATCCATGTTGAGTAAGAGTGGACACCTCTCAGGTGCTCTAGTTGTCAGGTGTTTGGTCATGTTTTTGATGAACGTCCTAAGAAGAAAGTATCGGATGTGGTGAACACTTTGAAGAAGCCTAGACAGGCCAGTGGACAGGCTAGTAGAGGAATTCCAGTTTGTTCGAAGCCTAAGTCATATTTCTTTTATCAACCGGTCTAGTCAACAAAGAAGAAGGATAAAGCTCCAGTGCAACCAAAGGTATCTAAGGTTACTACTTCAAACCCTTTTTATGTTCTTGATACTTTGGTTGATGAGGGTGAATGTGGGGGTTCGAACCTCAAGAGTACTAACGATACGATTACATTGGTGGATGAGGATGAGGAAGGGGTAAGCAGACCCATATTACAAATGTCATTCCTGTTGTTGCTAGTATTTAAGACCTTGAAAGACAAATGTTGGAAGGGAAACTTGTGCTTACGGATGATCATGGAAAACCGTTGGAGAAGAAGGTAACAAATGATGCATCGTCTAGCAAGCCCATTACTTCTCTGGGGGGACCAATTTGAAGAATCTGATGATGATGAAGTTGAGTTTCCTGATGACAAGACTTCTATATATATGTCTTCGACTAGTGGAGGAGGATTCTTACAAGATGATCTTGATTACTTTTGTGATCAATTTGATATCCATCTTTGTGGTTGTGTTAGGAAGTAATTTTCCTTTTTTGTGTTTAATTCATAAGATTGGTATGCCTCTCTTATGATTGGTTAGGTTTGAAACACAATTGGTTCGTTTGTCTTGCCTTTTATTGGCCTGAGATGATGGATTTCACCCTCATTCTATGTTCTTAAACGTTTTTTTGGAGTAATATATTTAACCAGGGCTCTTACCCCTTTACCCAAAAAATTTACCGGACTTTATTTATAATCCTAAATCAAGTTGAATGATAGAAGAAAACATAATCAAGCACATAAACGGGTATGAAGTGATAAACATAATCAATATGCAACGAAAGAGTAAACAATCGATATAAACAAATCAAAATATTAAATTATCATAAACTTGGCTAATACCTACAGGTATTAGCCCATAATCTCTGTAACAATACACGATATCATATTCGGAACAATACGCTAACCGAATGATTATAGCAGAGTATAATGATTACAAGAGCTTTCCTATGGAATGAATGCACTTGCAGGACCTTCTGATCTTCTAAATTCGCGTATGAGTCGTATTTGATGGCTAAAAGCTCTCCTAAAACCAAATGTTAGGTTTTCTATATGTAGTCTTTGAAAAAAGGATCGATACGGCGTATTGGAGTGGTCCAATACGGCGTATCGTGGGTGATTAGTGTGGGCATCACGATTATTATATTCCAGAATATTCACTAATCGTCCTTATATACGGCGTATCATGGCATCTGGATACGACGTATTGATATCTTCCCGTAGTGGATGTCTTGTGAAGTTAGGGCGAAGATACGTCGTATTTACTTAGGTGAATACGACGTATTGACATTAAAATGTGTCTATTCTTATTATAGACCAAGGTTTCATATATGGCCTATTGTGGATGTGGATACGGCGTATGCATAAAAGTCAGGCAATGGTATTGAATTTGTCTAAGTCTTGGGATACGGCGTATATGTCTAGAATGATATGGCGTACTGGTGTCAAAATCAGTAGACTTCTTGAACTTCACCGTTATAGCTCCAAAACACATCATTCTTTCTAACTTTCATCAATTGCTCGATAATAACTGAGGTTTACATAAATAAGCAATTAAGTATCAAGTCTCATATAAAATGGTATAAAACGAGCAATATAAACGGGATAAATTATGCAATAATTTAGTCTTTATTTGATACCATCACCTACACATAGTCAAAAGGAATATATAAAGTTAATAATTATCCAACACGGAACCTATTAAATCAAAATAATCGAATCAATAAACAACTAGAGTCATAACTATGCTACATAAGGGTGTTAGCCTATAATCATAGTTAATATAGCAAAAGTAATAACAAATAATAAACATAAAGAGATCATAGTGAATTCGATGTGCAAACTGAACGATTAACAAGGTTATGATGATAAGGGATGTTCTTCGTGGTTGTGTAGGTTTCAAATGATGTTCTTCTATTGTGGATAAGCAGTGGAAATCGTCTGGGAATAAGAAAGGTAACCCTAAAATCGTTTTTAGGGTTTTATCTATAAGCAACCTAACCTGGATACGACATATCTAGAAAGTGGATACACCGTATCAGATAAATAATGATTATCTGATTAATTAATTAACTTAAAATCCACGTGCCTCTTTGACTTGGGATATGACGTATCACTAAAATCAACTACGTTGTATCCACCTAGAAGTTGACCTCGTTGACTTCTGACATCTTTTATATGCGACGTATCCACATCTTAGATACACCATATCAAACGTTTGTTACATTTTCTTCATTTGTTCTTTAATCTATGCCACTTTTCGTGTCTTTTCACCAATTGCACCTTTTTGACCTATGATACGAAAATGAGTAATTAAATATCAAATCTTATACAAAAGCATTACAAAAAAGCAATTATCATGAGATAAATGATACACAATATATGTACTTATTTGATTATGTTAGGCAAAGTATTGCTAAAAAGTTCATATTAATGAACGTAAATTGATAAAGATGATAAAAAAAAAACATACTGAACATATATTGATAACAAAAAAAACTAACATACTGATAAACATAACAAACATTCTTTTTGATGAACATTACTTCATAAACCTAATAAGATTGTTGAGCTATTCAAAACAAACACTTACAAACTCACAAAAAACCAAATCACAACACTCACATCCCCAAATAACAACTTCAAACTCGGTCTCTTCACAACCAAACATTTCAAATCCTACTTCGTCAATCGCCGAACACTCTTATTAACCCTTGCATCTAGTTACTCCTCTACTCAAACGTTCTGTGATGAACACCTGCAAACTCTAAAATCATAAAATTATGGTATTATGTAATGAACACTACTTGAAACTTTGTTTTATGTGAAAAGCAATTTGTAATCAACACTTATTTTAATAAACATTATGTGATGAACACTTACTTGATGAACATTCATTCATCACAGTTTTAAACATTGTTCATCATTTTTAAAACATCGCACTTTGTTATTTAAGGGACAAAATAAATTAAATAACAAACCAAATTGATATTCATCGATGTTTTAAAGGTTGTTCATCATAAGTAAAAACTTGTTCATAATACTTTATCTATACTATTTAAAAAGGAAAAATGGTCAAAGTGAAAAGTGAAAAGTCAATAAAAGTGAAATGTGGAAAATATTAAAAAGGAAATGTTGAAATAATTAATTATAAACAATTTCAACTATTAATACACATATGTTTCAAAAGGAAACTATTAATACACATCGAAAACCGGTTTGACACAGGACGCTTCAAACCTGGCGGGTTGACCCGGTTTAATTTGACCTGTTTTTTCGACCCAATCCGTCGGGTTGACCCGGTTTATATTGATCCATTTTTTGACCGGAACGGTTCAACCGGTTGAACCTCCTGGGTTGAACCGGGTTTCAGAATATTATGTTTAATCCCCAATTTCTCAAACTTTTATTATTTTTTGTTTATAACCCATAAAAAAATTTTATCACTAAAACTATTTGCCGCTATAAAATGCCGTTGCTACGCACAGGTACTCGTCTAGTAAAGAAAAATGGCTTTTTTGAGAAAAATACCATTTTTTTCATAATTCACTTACATTTAATATCAGACCCTTTATAGACTTTGTAGAAAGTGGGTTTTTCTCTAACTTTCTACACGATCGCAACTCGACATATCGTTTAAGGTTATGCTACCTGACGTTTAAAAAAGGTCTGTCCTTAAGTTGGACATTATTATCTTACATAAGACAAAGAAAGTTTTCTTTATAACACATGAAACCATCATTAGCTAGTTAACAAAGGTAATTACATGCCGTTAATGAAACATGCATGAAAACAAAAATAATCCGTGATGCACGTCCTGGCGTGTTAGTGTTTACAGTTGATCTCACTTAAATTTGAAACCCTGTTTAAGGAAAGCCCCAGAAAGCCGTAGCTTCAAATTTGGCGGTCTTTTATCAAATTCGCGTGCGGCAACCTGTATATTTTTAACACACCGATAATTACTCATCAAAGTTGACTGGAAAGATTATTATATGGAGTTACAAAGTTGAACTTACTTTTAATGTGAATGTTAACACATAAGTATCTCCAACGGTTGCCAAATTCGAGCTCTGAACCTGAAAGCCTGTGATTGACTCAAGTGCTTTAAGAAGGGCCACCGCAACACCTCGGCCTTTGTTGCAAACTACTTTCAAATAGTATCCTTTTTCTTCCACATGAAACATTTCTAACTAAAACCCCACAAAAAAAAGGAAACAAATTAATACTGGATTCATGTGATTTATTAGTTGTTTAAACGACTTCTTTTTTTTTTTTTTTTTGTCTAACCTTTGATATCTTCTTTAATATTGGGAGGGAGTTTGATACATGGGTCATGTTGGAACTTTGTGAAGCCTTTTTTTGTTTACTAGTCGCTTCAATTTTTGCAATCTCGGACCTTAAATTCCTTGCTTGTGCTTGAAGATCTTGAATGTATCGTGTTGCATCCCCAACAATCGAAGCTTTATCCATCTAAATACGAAGAAATTTATAAATCAAACGTTTGAAACCCTACAGAATATACTTGATATCCACAAACACAAAAAAATACTGTACAATCTTTATATGTCATTGTCTTACTAAATTACATATATAATAAGACACACAGACTCGACATAAGTTACATTACAATATAACTATCTTTCTACATGGATCACAATTAATTTAAAAACAAGCACACTAAAATAAGAACTTAATTATATAACCTTTTCGTATACGATATACTCCCTTCATCCCAAAATAACTGTTTCCGAACAAAAAACACACAGTCTAAAAAAGAACATAACTATTACTGCTTTCGCTTTCTTACTTTTAGCAAAATGACAATTTTAACCTTAACAAATTAATTAATGTTTTCTTTAAAGTTTGTAATAATAATTTCAAGTAAAGTAATATGATAAACTCGGTCAAACTTCCAATATTATTTTTAGTAGCGACAATTAAATTGGAATATCGAGAAAAGAAAACATGAATTATTAATTTGGGACGAAGTGAATATTAGTTATGAAAGTTTGCGGCTAAATATAGTAATAAGGATACAATAAATAATCCCTCCGTCCCTAAAAAAGTATTCACAAACAAATTTTGTGCATTTTATGATATGTATAATAAATGCAGATTCGATTTAATGGAATGTTATTTTACCTATACATTTAACGAATCAATTAAAAGCAGATTTTATGATAACGAAATATTTAAAAGTAAAATAGATAAAGTGAA
Organism: Chrysanthemum makinoi; assembly: GCA_910596185.1. Classification (NCBI taxonomy): domain Eukaryota; kingdom Viridiplantae; phylum Streptophyta; class Magnoliopsida; order Asterales; family Asteraceae; genus Chrysanthemum; species Chrysanthemum makinoi. Next base: position 265,629,865 of record OU343217.1, read on the forward strand.
TTTTAATTTTTATTTATAGCAAGTGACAATTTCTTTTTATATTTTTATAACAAACTTAAATATAAAGGTAGACACCAAAAATGAGACAGAAAAAATAGTTATATACATTACTTAAGAGATTAACCTCAAATAGTTATATCTTGACTGCAAAAAAGTTTCACAAATATCACACTAGTATTTGTAACAAAAAGAGATTAACCTTAGTGATGTTGGGCACCATTGTGCGCAGTGTGTATAGCTTCTCCTTCATCCCAATTCTCCTCTTCCTCTCGGAAATCAAAGACTTTGTACGATCACCTTTCACGCCACCACCACTCCTTCTTTGTGTATTTGGATTACGGGTAGTCACTGTCTCAGTGGAATCACCATCTCCAGATGCTTTCACATCATCCTCGTCCTCGTCCCAAATCAAATACAAATCCGGATCCAGGTCTTCATAACAACCAATGCCACTATCAGTGCCATTATCAATATCAATACCAATAACATCAATGGCTTCATTGTGGTCATACAAATTCGGATCCATCTCATCATAAAAACCGATGCCATTGACAATATCATTACCATTACAAATACCGCTGCCCCTACCACTACTAATATCAAAATCAACACCAATATCATCAATGGCTTCATTGTGGTCATACAAATTTGGATCCATCACATCAAAACAACCGATGTTAGGATCATTACCATTACAAGTACCGTTACCATTATCAATATCAATGTCAATATCAACATCAATATCAATACCAACACCATCAATGGCTTCATTGTGGTCATACAACTGCGGCGACAACTGGAAGACCGTACATGCATTGGTAAAGTGATTGCATTCTGAGCCTACACAAAAAATGTCATTAGGATCCTTGGTCTCACATTGAATGGCAGAAAGTAGGTTTTCGAAGTCAGTTTCTGGTATGAAATCGGGTTGGAGTATGTTAAAGTTGCTATTATTGGAATGGCCAATGGAGTACTCAAAGGATTCCATTTTCGCGAGATTAATTTGATGTGATGAAATTGAATAAAATCACATATACTAGATACATGCACTATATATAACATAGCTTATAGACTCGTGGAATCACGGGGTTTTTAAAGAAATTATGCATCCAAAAATTAAGTGCGTGATTATAGTAAGAAACAACAACGAACGTAAACGCTATGGAATGTTATTTTAACGGAATAATAAGTTATAAGTCAATGATACTATAAACTACTACGCTTGTAAATATCTATGTAATAAACGTCAATTGCCTCGCGATCTCCAATTTTGATGGTCTTGAGAAGCAAATGTATGTAGTGATCATTGTAACACTTCAACCCAATGTCCATTATGTGAACACCTAATTAGTTTTAAAAAAATGTGTAAGTAAAAGAAGTTTACGATTAATAATAAGTATCTATATAAAAAATGGCATAAAACATGTCATATGTATATTGTACATACCTATTGAACGTTAATCATAGATCTTGAATAACTTCTTTATAGACTACATTGTAGTAGTTTTTTATAGATTACCATCCACATAAAACAACAACCTTCAAATATTTTTGCTTTTGACCGTGTAAGAGCCACGTGAAGCTATCCATGTGTCAAAACGGGATATGGTAGGTACAAACCAACTTTTGAAAGCGATTGCCCTTGGCTCTTGTTTATTGTTATGGCAAATGACCGACACAACATATTGTTTCCTCGCGATCTTTAGAGGTAAAAGTTTATTAGACGGAGTAATTCTCAACCTTGGTATGATATTTCCAAAATGTGTTCCACTAATTACTTGTACTTGAATAGAAGTTCTTTTTAATCGAACAACTTGCAATCGTGTCCCATTACATAATCCATTTGATTGATCAATATATCTAAACAACGTGCGTGAATAAAGTAACAAACAACAATGAACGTACGTGTTCATTATTTTTTGAAGGTATTAATAAGTAATAAGTCGATGATACGATAAACAATTTGGTTTGCAACTATTAAGAAAATAAACGTGCATGTATTATCTTCTTTAATTTGTATATAGTATTGGAGAGCAAATTTGTGCGGTCAACATCAAACAATTGAGTAGTCTATGTTTATTCCCTTAACACCTAAAAAGTTTAAAAAGCGTATACAACATGTCATTTATATACCTATACACACAAGTTGGCGCACACAAATTGGCATCAGATGCTAATATATCCAGAATTCCAATCAAAAGCTACAAACTTATAATACAATTTACAATGTATAACAAATATCTAGTTCATGTGACTTTTAACTAAAATAAGCATATGACCAATCTTTGCTTTAATATAAAATTGTTTAAGACCCGTGTAATACATGGTATTAGTTTTGTTTTGTTCAATTTCATCACTGATGTGTGTGCGCCTACCTGTTATTCAACCACTTTACGCGTTATGATTCTAATTTTACATAAATATAGCTCCATGGCCACTTACATGAATCTGTAATGATATATTTCTAACCCTTGCGGTATTATAAACAGTGTTTTGCAGTCGGGTAGGATGCTAACCGGAAATGGTAATGGTACCTGTTATTCAACCACTTTATGCGTTATGATTCTAATTTTACAAAAGGATTGTTTTTATCGCTTATTTCTACATGATCAGCCATTTTTCTTTTCAATCTAAAATGGTAAGCATAAAGGCATTCAAAATTGCATATACATTAATCTCCTTCGAGCAACTTATGTAAAGTAATTGAAAAAGAGTGATTTATGTCCAAATGCGTTACCTTGTGTGTTCTCATAACATGATCATTCACCATCGACCCATTTGTTTCTTCATAAAGCTGAAATACAACGAATAAATTATCGATTAAAAGCATGTGTATCAAGATAACATAGTATTACCCAATTACCCTATTGAATAATTAGGTCTCAACTGCGTCAATCTCTTTAGTTGTCACTTCTTGGAAGTACATAGCAAGCAAAATAGGTACATATTACTCTTTGAAATCAAAATCCAGGATAACATAATGGGAATATCCTTAATTCTTTAATCAAGGCGAATATATTAAATCGAATTTGCACAAAATCAAATTGACAATATAAAAAAACACATAAAAATTGTTGTAGTGTGTGAATCACATCTAAACCATAAACATAAATCTGTATTATATAAATGGAATAACATAAACATATTAACATAATGAATGGAATTATATCATATATTTGAATCGAAACAAAATAATTGAATTAAACATCGAATTAAACATCAACCATAAAGATCAATAGACCTAAATATATGCACTTAGGTGTAATCAGTCATCATTCATTATTCAAACATATATAATATATAAAAACAACTTTTAAATAGACCTAAATACATACAATTAGGTGTAATCATTCAAACATATAATCTATAAAAAAAAATATAAAACAAACTTACAATCGAAACCAAAATTTGATTTTGCCTTCTATCTTATAACATTCTCGATTTTGAAGTGAATTACCGTAAAGATGATTTATTTTGATATGCTTAATTGGCTTTTTTGAATTGGTTTATGAGATTCAGTTACAAAGGTGTGATTCAAATGAAATCGTATGAAGGAGGAATAAATGACATTAATTGGTTAACAAAAATCTGAGAGGGTTTTGAGGAATGGATTTAATTGATAGCAAAAATAGAGTATGTGTGTAGTAGGCTAAAAGTGGTGCAGCTAAGGTGTTGTACGCATTAAATTACCAGCCAATCAGAAGCGAGACACATCATCGCATTAATTGCATTAGATGCTTCAAAGAGTTGTAACATGTAGCTGTTTATTATATAGTATAGAAGATAAAGTTGATATGGAAACTGAAAAACGAACTATATGCATCTTATGTCGATATGCATCTTATGTCGTAATGGTTATTAAAAAATTGGGAGATGATGCGTTGACATGGACATCTATAGTTTGATGTAAGGGTGAGCAAAACCGCCCGAAACCGACAAGGCCCGACAAACCGCCCGAAACCGACAAGGCCCGAGCCCGACCGAATACTAAACGGGTCGGGAGTCGGTTGTTATTTTTGCATTGTATCGGTATCGGGTCGGGTCGGGCTAAAAACCGACTCCAACCCGAATGAAGCCCGCCCAAAAAAGAGGCCCGATTAATTATTAGGTATTAGTCAAAATATCCGCCCCTTTTCTGTTCTCAAACACAAAATACATCTCTCAAACAGAAAACTCATCTCCCAAACACAAAACGCATCTCATAAACACAAAATACGAATCAAGCGAAGATATTCAAGCGAATCAAGCGAAGATATTCTTTGCCTACATACGAATCAAGCGAAGTAGTTTTGTTTACAAGATCGGTAACTGAGCCGCTATTTGTATTTGGTATTTTGGAGGCATGTGATTTGGCATGATTTGGCCTCAATATTTGGTTTTGTATAATGGAACTATGGAAGCAACATCAGTGTCTTGACTGTCTTCAGTAGCATAATCTGCTGGGATGGGCCTTGAAGACATTGTCTTCCTTTAATTTTGCTGGGCTGCTCCTTTAACTCGGGCTAGGCCCGTTTGTATTACCAACCGAAACCGACAAGCCCGATTGGGACCCGATACCGAACCGACACAATCGGGTCGGGACTCGGGTATAACTTCTGACTTTAATCGGGAGTCGGTATCGTCGGGTCGGGTCGGGACGGGTCGGGCTACGACCCGATGCTCAGCCCTAGTTTGATGCAAATAATCGGGGGAGTATAAGTGGTGACACTTATATAATAAAATGTTTGTTTGGATTATTAATATAGTTCCAATTATCAACTACCGTTTGTCGTGATCTGGATCAAAAATTAGTTTTAAAGAATCACAAGCTACAAAAAGAAAATATCAAAATATATTATATTCCCTTTAATTTGGTTAAGTAAAACTTTTAGTAACATGAAATATGAAAGGTAGAGAATGATACAATACACTTGTCTAGAATTGCTTATTTTTATGCCTTTTTCTATTTCTTAAGTTGAAAAATAGTATTTCATCCAATAATGCCTGCTTTTTTAGTTCTCTAAAACAAAATACACAAACAAGTTAGGAGTTGCTTATTTCGCATTATTTATTTGACATTAAATGAAAATTACTTTTTTACTCTTATATTTAACCTAAAATATTTTATAAATAATATCGATTGAAAATTTCTATTAAAATTATGATTTTACAGATATTAATGCTTTTTTTGTAAAATAAGCAAATCCAAACAATATTTCCCAAAAGAACTTATATTATAAGTGCTTATTTCTAAACAGAAGCATAAGAAGAAAAAGTAAGCAACTCCAGACACCCTCTAAATGGGATTTTTCTTTCCTCATGTCCAAATAACAGTCAAGAAGCAATTTAACAAAACAAAAATATGTTATCTTTAAAAATAATTTTTAGCAATCCACTCGTGAATTGCTCAGGCCAACTTGTTACAAGCTAGAACAAGCCAAACTAATTAGACGAGCTCGAGCCTTATTTGGAGCCCGTTTAATCAAAGTGTACGTGCATGATCTTTATACTCAAAGCTCGATTAGACTCGCGAACCTATACAAAGCTAAACATGCCTAAGAATATGTTTACGTTTATATGTGTAAATATACATCATATATGTATAATTGTATACGTGCATATGTATACTTATATATAATGAGGATAATAAACGAGCTTGAACCTAATGTACTTAATCAAACAAGCTCGGGACAAGCTTTATTTCGTTTGAGCCTATCGTAAAAGTGAATTGATCCAAGCTTGTAAAATATGTCACAAGTCGAGCTCAAACTAAAAGCATATCGATCGAAAACGAGCTTGAGCCTTATAAACTTAAACAAGCTGATTTCGAGTTTTGCCAGGCTTGTGTTTGACTCGGTCGTTTTTATCCTCATTTGACAGTTATAACACTAAACAGAATAACTTTGAAGATAACGCATTTACTTTTTTTGGTTAAGTTTCTAACGGACTTAACTATTAAGTGTCATAGTAGTGTAGTAGAAATTTCATCTAAACAAGTTGTTGTATCATGCTTCATCAATCATCACTAATAATTTAGAGTAATAAAAATTCATTTAACCAAGTTGAGAGTACTAAACTGTATTTTGAGAAGAAAAACAAACAACTTTGAACTTGCCAAACCACAAACTAGAAGGAGAGTACGTTCATATACTTGTGATCGTTCGAAGGATATTGTAATAGTCATAAAACCTATTTTTATAGTTTAATTAGTCACTTTGTGATAAATAACAACAGCAATATTACCTTATCTTGTATGACTATGTCTAATAAAACCCTAGTTTAAATTGTCATATTTTGAACTACAATGTCATCTTGGTAAAACAAAAACAAAGACGTGTATACTACTATAACTTAGACGCCAATACCACTATGTAACCGCAAAGTTCCGTTAGTCGTAACTCGTTGAATGTGTATATACTCGTAAAACTATTAAACTACTATGATAGCAATAGTACTCATTTAACATTATTTTTTTGGAATTAGTTGTTAAGATGAACACATCTAAATAAGAACAAAATGTTAAGAGTTTAGATAACTTATTCTAACATCATTCCCGTGTCAACGTCCATGGACGAATCTTATTTGGTGTACCTAAATCGATGGTTAGAATATTGACAGCTCATGCAAGCCACTCTTGAGGTTTTTATATTCAAGGGTTATCTTTACTATCTAAAATGGAAAAATGGTAAAGGGGAAAAGTGAAATATTGAATATTGAAAGTTGAAAAAAAGTCAAGCTACCCATGTGTTTGAAATGTGCAATGATATAATGCGTTTGAAATTGCAACGGAAAATGAAACTATGACCTTCAAGCTTGAAAAACAACTTCACATATAAAAAAGTTGGACAAACATTGTCCTTCAAGCATACACGGAATATGGTATTATGGCAATATATGGCTGTCAAATTTTGAATTATGTATACGAAAGTTGAAAGGTCAACTATACATCTTTTCCTCATTTACATGCCTTTCAAATTAAAGTATTTGCATGGTAATATGGTTGTCAAACATTAAAACAAATCACGAGCCATTACAAATCACGATCACAGTTAAACAAATCAAAAATTAAAGTATTTGAGATGGAAATTATAAATAGGAAAGATTTGATATATAGTGTTTCATTGCCTATATAAATGAGGTAAAATATCAAACCAGACTTACTAATCAAAATCGAAGTCGAAGTCGAAATGAAAAATGAAAGAAATGTTGATGACGATATTGAGATTAGAAATGCTGCTTCGTTGTTCCACATCCTAATCCGTTTTTCAACCCTAACTTGATAAACTGGAATTGGGATGACATTATTGTCATCTCAAATGATGACGATGATGATAAAGAAGAAGAAATTCCAATGCCAATTGTTGAGAGCCGAGTATTCATAATTGGACGGAAAAGAGTTTATAGCTTGATTGATGAAAGTGACAGTGATAGTGGTGAAGAATAGAATAATTGTGTTGGCTTTTTGTTTAAACATCTTGTTTAACAAGAAGTATAAACGATGTATTGGTTCACTTAGTTTAATTATTTTCCCGTGTTGCACTTTGCTCTTTTTATAAATAAATTATTATTTGCCGTTGGAATTTCTTGTTCCAGCGCATTAATGTTTGTGATTAGATAGAATTGCAAAGTGTCTCCTATTTAAAACTGGACTTATCACCTATTGTTTCTAAGTTTTAGTGCTGATACAAAATAGCATGTAATATTATTTTTGATGTATCTTCGTAGTTTGGATGCAAATTATATAATTCCATCCATATTCCAATTTACTGTCATATATGATAACTATTTGTGTTGTAGGCATAGAAAGAGTTTATTATTTTGTTTATTGCATATCTGTAGATGGTTGTCTAAAAGTACTCGTGCCCTCCCAAAAGTGATCTTGAATTTTTAAGTCAACTTGCTATGCTTGCTTATGTAATTTAGAAATATTTTTCCTCTCAATCTCGGCAGTTACATGCTAACTATGACTACTTCTAACCAAAATAGCGGGCCTTGAAGATGGGTTGGACAAGAACATAAATGCCAACTTAAGCAATGACGATGGGCCATTATTATAGTATGCAATCAGCATCTAAAATTGCAAAAATGCAACTGTAAAAATCATGCTTAGAATTTGTCTATAACTTGTGATTTTTCTACTAGAATGTTAAGTATATATTTGTTTATATGTTGAAAAATACACAAGTTCATCTACAAATCGTTTTGGTCAAGTATAGGAATGATTTTACAGTGTGCAAATCGTGTGCAAGTAAAAAAATATTATATAAAAGTAAAAAATATAGTAACCTTAATTAACTCTAATATGTCACTAATTAAGTTAGTCAATCAATCACTTTTAAAGAATTGTTTTATGAAATGAATATTTTGTCAATGAGTTAATTTAAGAAAGTTAAACAAATATTTTAACAAACCTTCTATCATTTTTAAGTTATGCAAAGACTTTCGTAACAAATTTTCTAAAGTGTATCATTTTATATTGTGCAAAAATATAGTTTAATACGTCAAGAAATAAGTTAGCCAACCAATCAGTTTTAAGGAATCATCTGCGTCTTAACTTTGTAATGACTATCAATAAAGCTCAGGGCCAAACAATGCCACAAATGTGGGTGTCTATTTGCCCAACTATATTTTCTCGTATAGCCGACTTTATGTTACGTTGTCTAAAGAGATATCACGTAGAACTACCAATGTATTAGTGAAACCAGTCAAAGAGTTCGTTGCACCAAAAGTTTTACGCGATAAGTGCGTGTATTGTTAGTTATTATCTCATAATTGATGTAATGTGTTATTTTAAGTTTCACTAAATGTTTTTATGTGTTCTTTAAAACACGTTAAAATTTTGCTTGAGTTGAATGCGCATGTTACAACCGTTTGCAATTACATTTTCATCTTTTCACGTTCTAATTTGAGCGTTACATAAACTTACCGCAATATCGCATATCATTAATTTGCCGCTAGGAATTTCCGTTGCTTGCGGTGCTACGCCTATATATATATATATATATATATATATATATATATATATATATATATATATATATATATATATATATATATATATATATAGATTCTATATAGGTTTTGATTCCATTAAAAATATTATTAGATTAAGAAGGTTGAGAAGCAATTTGGACCATATAAATTAATCACTTTTAATGCATTGTACAACTCATTTATCTAAATAAAAAAGGGTAAAACAGTAATTGAATCATTTGAAAAATTAAATGATGACTAAAGACTCCTACAATTATAGCTTTATTAATTGTAATTTTATTGCATAATTTTCCCTATACGTTTTTTTTTGTTCCTTTGTTTTATGAATCATTTGTTTTTTAATTTATTACCAATAAAAAAAACATATTATGAAGCTTAAATTTTGAATATCAGAAGACCACAATTAAATAAAATCTTGTAAAACACATGATTCAAGTTTTTAAATGTAACGTGTATTACGATTTTTGAGTTTTCAATCTTAAAACATATTAGCTTTATAAATAGTGAATCTTTAGAAAAACAACTAAGTTCAATTCGAATCATTGTCAATATGTGAATCGTACATAATTTATTTGGGTTTATGAATCATAATAGAATTAGTGAATCAGTAAATAACTTGTTAGTGTTTTGTTTTAAATAATATTCGGATTAATTAATCAAAAGTGGGTTATTTTTTTCTGTAATACATTTTGTTTTGAATCACTCGTTGTTGGTAATAATTCATTTTTTTTTTTTTTTTTTTTTTTGAATCCTTACTAAATGATGTTATAATAGATAACTGATAAACTGTATCGAAAAAAGAAAAAAATTATTACTTAAGATATGAATCCACATATGCGCCTCACGTTGACAAAGATTAAGAAATGAAAAAGTTTAATGAATCGGTTATCTTTTAGGAGAGGAGGGTAAATCACATGTATGCATTTAAGTAGTGTTAATGAATGTTAAATATAAAATTATTAATACCTATCATGCCCCTTCTATTAGCTTAATGAGATAAATAATCAAAATCACTTCTCATTCTTCTCAATCACAAACTCTTCTCAATCGATCCGGATTATATATATATATACTAGGCGAGTACCCGTGCCTAGCGGCATCGGTTTCTAGCGGCTGACAATTAACGATATGCGATATTGTGGTAAGTGTTTCGTATAACGTTCAAAATAAAACGTGAAAGGATCAAAATGTAATCTACGAACCAAGTCTACCCATATCCGATCCATTTGAGTCGTTGTAGCTCCGGCAAGTTGTTCGACATGAACATGAACATCAATTGGAGAGTTTGTGTTTGTTTCCAAATTTGTCTATAAAACAATAACATGATTAAACAACACGAAAAGTAAAGAAATCGTAAAGTAAAAATTACCCAAATAGCATTAAAACAACATAATTACCGTGCCATTTGTTTCACTTTTGCATGCATGTTGACATCTTGATTGTGAGGAACATGTGCTTCATGGTTTGACATTGCAGTCTAGTGCTAAAATTTTGAACATGAAGTATATTATAATGTGTTTGTGTAGAGGTGGCAAAATGTGCCCAAAAGTAAAAAGATGGGCTAAATGGGCAAATTTTTAAAAGATTTGGGTACATTTAGCCCCCTTCTTTTTTTGAAATGGGCACATATAGCCCATTGAAAACTTAAATGGGCACAAACGGGCACTTTCTTTTTCTCAATTGTTGAACATTAACGATCGTTTTAAAGATTTTTTTTATATAATATATTTAAGTTTTTTAATATAAATAAGATATTACGTTTAAGAAATTTATTTCGTTGTTTTAGGTTTTTTATTAAGCGATTTGTATAACATGTGCCGTTTGCTTTGTGCCCGTTTAGCCGTGCCGTTTAAGCGGGCCGTTTTAGCCCGTGCCCGTTTTAGCCCGTGTCCGTGCCCGTCCGGCCCGCCCGTTTTGACACCTCTATGTTTGTGCTATATTTATAGAGGTCATGTTACCCCATTTAATATGAAAATCTCGTTTGACTTTTTTTTGCTATAAAACATCTTGAGTACAAACACCTTGTGTAATATCGTTTGACACCTTGACTTTTTTTATAATATCGTTGACACATTGCCTTTTTTTTTATAATATCATTTTTTTAAATATCGAACACTGTTACCAATCATGTTATCTTCCATTTTTTTTGTCCTTCTTGATTACCAATCATGTATTATTTGTCCACTGTCATCACTTTTTTGACTTTGATAGTTCAATGTGGAGAATAATTGTGATAAGTCCAAAAGTCCAAATTTTCTAATTTGTATAAATCAATTTGGATCTTGTGTATCTCGTAATTTATGGGATCTTGTGATAAGTCCAAAAGTTCAAACTGTTAGGAATTTTTGATATCATTAAATTTATTGTCAATAAAATATCTGATACATTAGAATACATGATTTACGAAAGTTATATTTCATGAACCTCCCGCAATGCACGAGTAGTCTCCTGTAATGCATATTGCATGGCTGAGTTCGGCTTGCTAGGATTCTAAATCACCCGAGCTTCGTTTAGCATTGTCAATAACCAATCTGACTTAAAATAATGATGCATCTTATTCTTGTAGTAAAAGTGCATGTTCTAACAACCAAAATGAAAATTATGTTGTGTCACTTAAAATTAGCTTCATTTAAACCATAAATTTACTACAATATACTCCGTATATGTTTCACTTTTGAGTACTAATCTTATTTTTTTATAGATTTTTTGAAAACAAACTCACAAATACAGATATTATATTATACAATACAAGTGATACTGTTTGTATCATAAGTTGGACAACTTTACTTTCTCTTTTACATTTGGAGAAGTTGTTGATAATTGTCATTGTGTATTTCCCAAGATTGATTAATACAATACCAAATATCATGCCCTTTTGTTAAAAAGTAAGTCAAACAATAGCTGGCTACATTTGTTTTTTTTGACATTTTGTGTTTACTTTTTTTTTAACAATAGCTAGTTGGCATATGCATTCTCGAGAGCCAAGATTTATTTTCTTTGTTCTAAATAGCTGGTTACCATTTGCATTCTTCAAAATCAAAATCAATCTACTTTTTTCTTTACAAATTCATATCGAGAAGTAAAACTAAAATTTTTGAATATAAAGATCGGGTACATAGAAATATCTCAAATGACAAAATATACAATCTCTAATAAAAATGTAATTCCAAAAAACTGATAATGAGGCCATTCAAACATTCATCTAAACACATATAAAACTTGTTCAACAAATTAATATTTGAGAAATTCAAAAATTTTCAAATTTTTAAATGATTCCAAAAAAAACTTTTAAATCAAAAGTTGAACTTACAAAAATTTTGATTTTAAGTTTCAGATTTCAAAAAATTGAACTCAAAATATTTTAAATTGCAGCTGTGAACTACTTTATTAATTGAAAAAAAATCTAAATACAACTTTTATAATTTCTCAAAATAAAAATTTCAAACAAATTATCCAAATAAAAATAAGCAATTTATGCAACATTGCTTAAGATACAACAAAAAATGTTCCAACAAATTTTACACTATATACAAGTTATATTAACTAAAAAATTGCTAAAAATGGAATACTAATTCAGCGGCCACAAAGAGTCGGATTCCGGCGACAGCGGTGCCAGGCGATAGAGAGTCAGATTCGGCGACACATGAGTTGAACCTGCGGCGGCCACTTCAGTAAACCCTAAAAAATTGTTTAAAATGGATTACTAATTCAGATCTATAAAATGTAAAGTTATAAAAAATAGAATCCCTTTAAAACTTTAAACATATAGATCTAAAAATAAAATCCCTTAAAAATAAAAATATTGTCATAAATTTTATACAAACTCGAATCTGTAAAATATGGTCTTATAGAAACTCATATTTGAAAGAAAATATTGATATAAATTTATAAAAGAAACATGAAATCTTGAAATAGATATAAATCTAACAACAATAAAAATTACATATATAAAAAACACCACAACATGTTTTTAAACAACACCAGCAGTAATGACAACCTTTTCCCGGCTTGTTGTAGCAATAGTTTCGGCGACAAGCGTGTGTGTGTGTGGCGGTAATTTAAAAAAAGTAACAAAAATTTATTAAAACTTAGATCTACGAATAACATCTACAAATCTTTAAAAGAAACCTTCAAAACTTGATTAAAATACAAAATCTACAAAAACACGGAAAAAATACCTCAAACTTTGTGGTTCGTTTTAGTGATGGTGGGGTTCGATGGGTTGTGGGTTGTTGGATGTTTCATTGAGGTGGCTATGGACAAACGAAACCACCACCAACAACAACAAAAACCGGACGGACTACGAAAACCACCTAAACCATCGAAAGATGGTGGCAATTTCGGCAATCGGTGGTTGTGATGTGGTTAATGATGGTTGTTTGTTTATAGAGAGATGTGTCTGTTTTAGGTTAGATAAAATGAGAGAAGAGAAAAGTAAGAATGAAATATGTGGTGTGAGTGTGAAAATCCATTTATATACGAATGATAGTCAATTTTAAGTTTTTACCATTGACCAATTATAAGTTTTTCACTTTTTTTTCTTTATAAAACGTGTAGTATCTTTGCTTTTAAGTGCCAATATACTCACATTACAAAATGCAGCTTGATCCACCTTTCCAAAGACTTCCACCTTTCCATACAACTGTGTAATACCGGCTAAAATCTTAAAAAAGAAATACAGTGTGTGATTAGATATTTCGAATTCAAGAGTTGCCAAAATATACTACATTATTACGGTGATTGACCATTTCAATATTCAAGTTTCAATTTCAATTTTCAACTTTCAAGTTTTCACATTTCCTCTTGAGTGTTTTTCCATTTTAGATAGTAGATATATATATATATATATATATATATATATATATATATATATATATATATATATATATATATATATATATATATACTACATACTACATATAATAGAAAAGCGGTCAAAGGTGAATGAAAAGTTGAAATTGGTCAAATGAGAGATAAATGCATAATGTAATTAATGCTCTTATTAAAACACCTCATTACTTAAAAAGTACAATAATTTATTCACATTGTACAACCAATTAAAAGCACAACTACCAAATTAAAAACAACAAATTAAAACACCCCTTACTAAAAAGTACAATAAAATTTTCATAACGTACAATTTAAAGAAGCTACAACATAATCCAAAATATAAAATAATTAAACACGCTAATTAATGATATTTTTAAAACACCCTAAAATGAAAAGTACATGTTATTATACACATTATACAAATTAATAAAACACACAAAACTTAATACAAGCTGTCACAATTCTCAATTTTCGGTCATTTCTTAAACTCAATATTCATCATATTAGTTCATGCATGATTTTTCATTTCACGATAAACGCATAATTTCATATTAAATAAACGTTATCGCGTAAGTTATTATTTTGAACATTTAATCCGATACTTCCAAAAATGATCCCGATATATTTTTATACTTACATTTAGTTTATAAAAACAATATTTTGAGTTTACCTAATGTTCTAAATTTATTTTGTATATAAATCGTTAAATTTATATTATTACGACGCTTTTCTTAAAAACTACACGATAATTATTATTTCACTCAAATTTTGCAAGAAACATATTTTTACAATTGTTATAACTACAATATATTTTACTTTGGCCTATTAAAACTTATTTGTAGTCAATGCTACTCAAATTTCACCAATATATACAAGTTACAATATCTTGTACTTAACCACATTTTACTTACATCTTTATATATGGCAAAAAAAAAAATTTTTGAGATACATCCCCCCCCTAAAACCGGCCATGTGGGGAGGGTAACTCATTTATGAGTTGGTAACAATTTCTTACTTAAATTATATCTACACTCCAACTCATTCTTACACTTCACACATTCAATCAATAATTCAAGTGCAAAAGTCAAGATAGTTTTCTCTCCTTTTTTTCTTATCTCAAAACCGGCCAC
>OU343217.1:265644897-265718944 GCA_910596185.1 Chrysanthemum makinoi
AGGAATTTACCACTTTCTAATAAGAAAGACATTTCATCTTAATGTAATGAACCTATGAAATCTGCTAAGTTTAATGAATCTGTTGAATCTGTTTGTTTAACTGGCAAGAAATCTTTAACTAATGTTCATGATGATTGTGTTTCTAAGAATGAGATTGTTAAGCCTGTTAAGAAGAATGTTCCCAAAAGAACTTATGCTAAACGAATAGGAAGACTAGTTACGAGACTTAGGCTTTACACTACCGAGATAGGAGCATAATGTTTACTATAGGGATGACATTTGGAAACCCACGGGTAGAACTTTCACACTCGAGAATGGAAGAATGAGTGATGCACCTGTCTTACATATAGACAACTTCTTTGAGTGTGATCAAGATTTTACCTCTAACCCAAAGGAACCAAAATCAAAACGGTTTCCAAAATCTTCTTCTTCGTTATTGGCGGTTTATCGAAATATGTCTTTGGATCGTCGACTCGGGTTGCTCCAAGCACATGACCAGAATCTCAGCCGATCAATTTCATCCGGAAATTCATGGGAACCGTACGTTTTGGAAATGATCATGTAGCAGCTATCATGGGTTATGGAGATCTACCTTTTGGAAATTATTTGATCACTCGGGTTTACTATGTCGAAGGGTTGGGACACAATTTGTTTTCACGCGCCTTCGGATGCGATTTAGAGGTTGCTTTTAGGAAAAATGCTTGCTTCGTTAGAAACTTGGATGGCACCGATCTCTTAACCGAATCGTGATACAAATTTGTATGCTATCGACATCAATCAAATGGCCTCTTCATCACCAATATGTCTTATGACACGAGCATCCGAACACACCGGTTGTGGCAATGCGACGGTTATCCCATCTCAATTTCGACACCATCAACAAAATTGCCAAAGACAACATCGCCAACGGACTTCCAAAGTTCAAATACACCAAGGATCACTTATGTCCATCATGCGAACAAGGAAAAAGCAAAAGAGCATCATATAAACCCAAAACCGTACCTAGTTCGAAAGCTAAGTTGCATATGTTGCACATGGACTTATGTGGCCCAATGAGAGTTGAAAGCATTAATGGGAAAAGTATATTCTTGTCATCGTCGATGATTATTCGAGATATACATGGGTTAAGTTTCGAGATCAAAAGACGGCACCGTGCATCATCATCACCTTTCTGAAACGTATTCAAGTACTTCTTCATACTCCAGTAAGGGTTGTAAGAATGAACAAACGCACGTAATTCACTAATCGAGTTAAGAGCTTATTTTGAAGATGTTGGAATCACACATCGACATCGTTGTTAGAACTCCACAACAGAATGGGGTAGTTGAAAGAAGAAATAGAACTCTTGTGGAAGCCGCTCGCACAATGCTAATCTATTCTAGTGCACCGTTATTTCTATGGGTCGATGTCGCCTAACGCTTGTTTCACTCAGAATCGATCCCTAATCCATCCTAGATTCAATAAAACCCCATATGAGCTTGTGAACAACAAAAAACCGGATATCTCTTACTTTCACGTATTTGGCGCTTTGTGCTATCCTACTAATGACAGAGAAGATCTAGGTAAACCGAAAGCAAAGGTGATATTGGAATCTTCATTGGATATTCAGATAACTCGAGGGCATTCAGGTGTATAACAGAAGAACTAGGAGGATCATGGAGACGATGAATGTGAAGTTTGACGAACTTTCACACATGGCTTCGAGAGACTCTCTAGAACCCGCACTAAACCGCAGACTTCTCGGACATCGGTCGGACTCGTACCTCAAAGAGCTCAATCAACTTCGTTTGACAATCCTAAAGAACAAGAATGGGAGAATTTCTTTGAGTTAATGTTCGATGAATACTATGGTGGAACTTCGACAAATGCATCAAACCATCATTCACGCACCGCCAACATCATCCTCCAACACCAACAGAAGATGCATCTACAACGGTCGAAACCAATGCACCAATTCCATCTACATCATCTACATCTACTACAGTTATTGCACCCGCTCTACCAAAGCCAGCTTGATGAGCAAAATCAAAACCAGAAAGATGCAACGTTAGATGAAGACTTATTTGAAAACCCGCTTGCTACGAATCACCGAATCATCTTCATGCTTACGAGAACCATCTAATTCGCACATTATAACCAACGGTATCCTTCTACTCTAAAGTGGACAAAAGACCATCCGATTGAACAAGTTATTGGTGAACCTTCAAGGCCAATTCAGACGAGACACCAACTTGCCACCGATTGCGACTTGTGCATTTACCTTTGCTCAATTAGCAATATAGAACCAAAGAACATTCGCGAGGCAATGGCAGAACCCGCATGGATAGAAGCAATGCAGAAGGAACTTCTCCAATACCGTCTACATGACTCTTGGGAAATGGTTCCAAGACCCATTGACGTTCGAGTCATTGATCTTAAATGGTTATGGAAGAACAAACGGGATGAAGAAATGACTGTTATTCGCAACAAAGCTCGCCTTGTGGCCAAAGGATACGCACAAGAGGAAGGGATAGACTTTGAAGAGTCATTCGGCCGGGTAGCTAGACTAGAAATTTTCTTAGCCTATGCCGCCACAAAACATCACGGTTTATCGATGGACATTAAGACCGCGTTCTTGAATGGAACTCGAAAGAAGAAGTGTACGTGAGTCGGCGTAAGGCTTCATAGACATGAATCATCCGCACTACGCCTACAAACTCAAAAAGGCAATCTATGGATTGAAACAAGCTCCGAGAGCGCGGTATGACGAACTGTCCTCTTTCCTTATCCAAAACAATTTCACCAAAGGCAGCTTGATCCTACCTTGTTTACACAAAAATGCAAAACGACATTTTGATTGTTCAGATTTATGTGGACGACATCATCTTTGGGTCCACTAATCCAAATCTTTCAAAACATTTTGAAAATCTCATGAAAAGTAAATTTGAAATGTCCATGATGGGGAACTAAAATTCTTTCTTGGTTTACAAATACATCAATCCCCTCGTGGAATTTTTATAAATCAAGCTAAATACACAACCGAGATTTTGAAAAATCATGGTATGGATAATTGTGACTGGTTGAACACCAATGGTAACATCACCAAAAATTGGAGCCGATTTGTTTGGGAAACCTATTGATCCAAAGAAATATCGGAGCATGATTGGTTCTCTCATGTATCTTACCGCTAGTCCACGATATTCATTTTGTCGTTTGCTTATTAGCACGGTTTCGTGCAAAGCCTACCAACTCGCACCTCAAAGAGGTTCAAAGGATCTTTCGGTACCTGAAGACATCCATTCACATGGGACTTTGGTATCCGGCGAACCGGATTTGATCTAATTGCCTTTTCGCATGCACCACGCAGTGATCAAGTTACGAAAAAGTACATCCGAGGAGCACAATTTTAGGGTGAAAAGTTAGTAAGTTGGTCTTCAAAGAAACAAGATTGCACTGCACTATCAACCGCTGAAGCCGAGTATGTGTCTCTATCTGCGTGTTGTGCTCAAGTTCTATGGATGAGAACACAACTCACGTATTATGGCTTTACTTTCGATAAAATACCTATGTATTGTGACTCGAAAAGTGCCATAGCCATATCATGCAATCCTGTTCATCACTCAAAGACTAAGCATATCCGTGTCCGCTATCACTTCATCAAAGAGTACGTCGAAAATGGTATTGTTGAATTATTCTTCGTGAAGACAGATTACCAACTCGCCGATCTATTAACTAAAGCCCTTCCAAAAGAAAGGTTTGACTATTTAGTTCGACGAATTGAATGCGGCCCAACCCCCGAGGAGTTAGAACGCCTTCTCAATCTTCTTGAAAATGTTTTTCCAAAAGCTTCACAGAAATATTTTTGAAAAACATAATACAAAATTTGAAAACCAACAAAAGCAAAATATAAAAATATAAATCTTTCAAAAATACAAAAACAATATAAAATCAAAAATCCAAAAATATTCTTCTCACCATGTCTCTCGTGATAATCGATATTCAGACGCTTCTAGAAATGTCATTCAAACAATGATACAGGTATGTACAGATGCTTGAGCGAGAGTTCTTTATTGTTTTCTAAAACATGTCGCTCTCAAAATTTCAAATAATGGCTTTCGTGATACTCAAGACGAAACCCGACTAAAATGATGACTTTTGATTATTTCAAATCAAAACTCGTGTTTTCAAAGAAAAATGTAGTGTACTCTAAAAGATTGCACTACATTTAAAAAAAAATGGTGAGAAATCATCATCATCTTGAGCACCTTTTCAAGATTGTTCAAAAAGATTTTCAAAATCTTTCAAAATATTTTGTGCTCAAGATAACTCCTCTAAAACCCTTTAATTGATTATGCTTTATTAAAGGGGAGTATAAAACTAAAATGTTCCAAATTCATGCTTAAATCAAATCCGCTTGTCTCCCCAAAAGATTCTAAAATGTTGTTTAATCCGTTGATATCAAAAATATCACGAATATGCTATTTTTGAGGGGAGGAGACGTGATTAAAATGTGATCAAAATGTTTAATGATCGATGTTTGAATCTCAAAATGAGCTCGACTCAGACGAAACCAATGAATTGACGGGAATCAAAGTCATAAATGTACCATCTCGAAACTTTGATAGATATGGACTTCATGGGTCTAACCTCCTTTTCAAGGAGTGTTTACAACTTCATGTTAGTTATTAGAGCTAGTTGTCACCTAAAAATTGACAATGGAACTCTTTAACTAGGCAACGTAATCCGTGTCCGTGGAATTGTCTATCATGAGCCGATCAATTCAAAAGTGCTAACTCTACCCTATGTGCAGATTTCACAAAACTTATAAGCACATGTGAAGGGGAGTGTTTTTGAAAATATAAAACTCTTAGAGTGTTCCAAACATGTTTTCTATCATAAACACTTTGAGAGATTTTCAAGAAAAATGGTTTTATGGCAACAATAGGAGTACCATGGAGTTATAAGGTGACTAAGGATAGGAAACTCGTCCTATGATCCGCCAGAGTCGGAGGGATCTACCCAAGGACAATACCCATAGTTAGTATTAGAAGTCCTTAGGTATGATTGAAAAAGGAGTAATGTGAGAAAGGAGAAAGAAGGGGTTGAAGAATTAAAAAGAAATTAAATGAAAGGGTGAAAAGAAATAGCCCTCCATATTCAACCTTAGGCGTAAAACCGGGTTCAATTCATCTACACTGGTTGTCACTAGATGACACCGGTATTGAAGACAAAGACGCCATGGACCCAAAGGACGACCGCACTAAACCTTCTAGCCACTCAATTCCTCTCAAAAGGGATTTGTTTCATTCTCACGGGGAACCCTACATAATCTATCGACTTTCTCTTAGAGATCGTTGATATTGAAGAAGGAGACCCTCTCCCTAGTCTCCGCCCAGGAAAACCAAAATGCACTAATTGAGTCTAGAGCCACGAGATTCATCAAAAGATCTCATAGGAACACATGACATGACACGCTTGTTGTTCATTAAGGCACAAGTGATATATACTAGAGTCCTACGCAGATCTTAGCAATCTGCCAGAACATTTATGAGAAGTTTCACTTCGCGGATCTTCGTGATTGAATGGAAACTCCCGCCAGGTCATCAAGCACCGACAAAGAGGTCACTTCGTAATTCTCCCGGATTACGCTTAGTGTGTCTCAAACGGCTCTATAGCGGGGTGATGCTTCGTGTACCTCCGACTCATCCGAATCAGATGTATTTCGGTATATCGGTATCTCACTTGTGGGACTCCAGTTCGTGAACGCCTTTGTGAGAATTAGAGACGTGTTTTCACACTACGCTGTTAACACCCTCGAAATTCAAACTTGTAAGTGCCGGAATCCGCTTATTACTAACCTGCTTTTATGTTTTCTTCTTATGGAAGCTCCGGAGCGATGGATCGTGCGCATCGCCACATGCTCATACCACCAACACATGAAAGTTCTCATCATAATCAAAGGCTACACAAAGTTAAAGATGATTCTTCGTCAATGAATCTAAAGACTCGAGAACTACATCATTGGTAACCAAAAGACAAATAGAAGTGTGAGCATGGTGGAGAAAGACGGAGATACCTAACCAACGGTTGACAACGCGCACAACCACATTATCTGAACAAAGCATGAAGGAACAAAGAATCAAGACTATTCTATATCTACACACAAAGTTCGAGCTCAAGAAAAGTAAAGACCAAATCAAGTGGAGCATCATTTGAATGACCACCCCTTAGGGGAGATTGTTAGCCTTAATAGTTTTATTAGAAGTGATGGTCATTCACATTTAGGAACTTTGTATCGCGGTGTTAGATATCGTGATAGAATAGTCAACGGGCTCGTGGACTGGGCTAATCTAATTGGTTAAATGTTAGCGTATGCTAGCCGTATGCTTTAAGCATCCCAAGCCCAATCCAAGTCCACGAAAAGCCCATAGGAAAGCCTTTTAGGTTTTCATGTATTCCACCTATAAATACCCCTCAAATGGTCATTTGAGGGGTGTGCTTGAAAGTGTGTGTGTGTGTGTTTTTCCTTTGAAGTAATACAACATATTGTGTTTATCTTATCCACATACACGATTTACATTTCATTCAAGTCACCATCTTCCTTTCTTTATTTCATCTTCTTATACGTATATGTGTTTGGTTTAACGTGTTCTAAGCAAAACGTGGGTATTGGTTTGTGATAAGGTTGATAGATATAAGGTCCTACAGCCTTTGCCACGAAAAGGTGTCCTATGCAACATGGTATGTTAAGATTCCAAGGGTTCCCAAACATGATCCTAGGGCTTCTCCTAAAATACATGTGACGGAGGTCACGTACTAAGTGTGGGTGGCGAGATAGTTCTTCTTCCGTAGGAAACTTATTGAAATAGTCATTGTCTACTTCATCTACTTCCCCATTTGTTTCATTCCTAGGTGTTTCACTAACCTCAAGTATCGTTTCATGGTTCGCTTCGTCATTTGTTCTATTAGGTCTCACTAAGGTGATGGTAATGACGAATTGAACGTGCTTAGCTAACTTACTTGGGTCCTTAATCTCTATACCTAGCTTCTCGAAGTTGAGATAGCATTAACCTTCCTATCACTATTGGTCATGACTTTCAAGAGGTTATCTATCTTCCTATCCATCTCGGCTTGTTGTTGGTTAAAATAGTCCGAGAGCTTAGCTATTTGAGCTTCGATGCTTAACTAGGTGTTGCAACATCCCTTCTATGTTTTGTTAGGTAGGGCCATGAGATGGGGGCCATGAGAAATCATTGGATGTGAATTCTTTGGTTTGTCCCCAATAGAAGTCGGTTTACCCTTCCAATTTCAAGCGTCATTGAAAGTCCTAGGTCCGGATGGTGTAGGGAATCTTCCTCCCGTTCCATTGGTACGCGAGGATGCGTAGTCCACGGAAGCTTGTTCGGGGAATCTTGTGCAAACATGAGTGTTATGAGGACCACCACATGGCTCACACACGAGGAAGAAACTTTATTCACTCATGAAAGACTTAGGATTTTCGTAGGAGCTCATTAGAAATTTGACTTGATCTTCAAGCTCGAGCATCCAACGGTCGGAAGGTTGTGAGTCAAGGGAAGGCAAGGAGATTGCCTTTACGATTTTGGGCAACTCACGGGGGTCATTCCAACTTTCGTTGTCATAGAGAGCAAGTTCCTCTATTATACCCCACGATTCTTCCACGGTGAGATCACTAAGTTTTCCACTGGCCGCTTGGTCAATGGATCGCTTAGTGGGGAAATTGACATGATCGTAGAAGATTTGGACTTGAAGCCAAAGATCAATGCCGTGATGAGGGACTTTATGGAGTAAGTCCTTGAATCGAGTCCATGCTTCGTAGAGAGATTCACCTTGACGTTGTTGGAACATCAAGATATCATTCGTAAGCTTAGTAGTTCTCCCTAGTGGGAAAAATTGGGCAAGGAAACGAGAGGTGAGATCATCCCAACTTGAGATGGAGCCGGTGGGAGTCGCTCAAGCCATTACTAGCTTGGTCTCGTAGAGAGAATTGGAAGAGACGCAGACGCGTGGTCTCCCGAGAAGTAGCATCGAGGTCGATGGAATCGACAATTTTAAGGAAATCCTTAAGATGCCGATTAGGATCTTCAGAACGAAGTCCATGGAATGCACATCCGCTTTGCACCAACCGATAGTGTCGGATCGCAGGTCCGAGTTTGGGCGATCGGGAAGCTCAATGGTGATCCTATAGCCTAGGTGGCTTGGTCTCGAGTATTCACCAAGAGTACGGGCTCTAGGCGAGTCATTTGGTGGTAGGTTGATGAATGGTGGTGGGTTATCACCTTCCATGATGAAAAGTGATGGGGTTTATGAACAAAGGTCACGAAGAAGGGGGATAGACTACGAGGAAGCTAAAAATGGGAAAAAGCTTACTTGATAGGAATCAACCATGGAAACCTAAACGAGGTGAACTCCTAACTAGCTATTCTATTCCCCAGCACACAAAAACTTGATACTTACACAAATGCTGCGGGTCAAAGGAACTCTCTTTTCGCCGAAAGTTTTTCAACACCCTAGGCAATGAACCTAATCGTTGTAGTGTAGTATTAGGGTAAGCCACGAGAATTGATATAGTTCTCTAGGGGAATAGGAATGCTAGTGAGAAGTTACTACGCTAAGTTGGGGTTGAGGAAGATTATTTTTTATCTTTTTATGTTTTTTAGGAAATTGAAATGTACGAATCTTGGGGTTTGGATTTGGGGGTTTGGTATTTCTACCGATTACTTTTACTATCTAATTATCTAATTAACTAAGGTGAGTCTATGTCTATTGTTGTGTGCTCGTATGATGATTAAAAATGTATTTGCTTAGGCTTTATTACTCCCTAATTATCTCCGATTGATGGTTGAATTGTTACGTCCTTATTCTTAATCGCATTGTGTCTCTAAGGTCGAGGGTATGCTTATCCGTAACTCTTTGAAGCTACCAAAGGTTAATGACTACAAAATCTCTAGGATTTATAAACTTTAACTCTAAGGTATTCTTTGGATGTATAGCCTATAATTACTCTAGGTGATTATAAACTAAGGTTCAACAAAGATTAATCAAGCATTAACAAAACAACGAATGACCTATCGCAATACTAGGTCAATCACAATTAAGATAAGAGACAACCAATCAATATTCAATAACTAAGTTTCATATTACCTAAGCAAACACACAAGTAAATTAGCCGGACATGGGGAACATGCAAGCATACACACAATCAATTGAAGACATAATTAAATTAATGAAGTAAAACACTTATCTTGATGTAAGATAGGTATGGAACCCTAAAATACTGCATAAGACATCCTTGGTTCGTTTAGGTTTTACTCCACAAACTACACACCGAAAACTAAAAATTAGTATTCTATATATAAGGTTACAATCGCGACGGCGCCACTCTTAATTCAGACGCCGTCGGTCGCCAATAAGTTTTCGTCTTGGCCACGCACATTGTGACGACGCACCTTATGCCCGTGGACGCTTATCGCCTTTAGTCCCCGACGCCCGTGGATCAAATCTAGGCCGTCTAAGCTGCGACGTTACTACTTTTAAAACCCGATGCCGCACTTGATAATTAGAATTTCGCATCGAGCCGTCACAAAATGCATGAGCTGTCACCATTCTCCGTAGTGACGCCATCCCCTTTTAGTTATGACGCCTTCTCCTTCGCTTCAAAGCATTGAGTGTCTCGATTCTTGACTTTGGCCATTTTCTTCGTATATTCGCGCTTTTCGTCCGAATAAGTGTCATTCCAGCAATTTTCCTTCAAGAGACCTAAAAAGTGAAAAGGAACGATATTAAGTAATAACGGATACAAAAGTGATCAAATAAGGGCTTAAATGACCCCTCAAAAAGGTACATTTTAAAACCTTATCAATATCGTAAGATTTGCACTGAAAAAGTTGACAGTATTTGCTCAAAAAATTTCCTTTATAAACTTCCCAAGTAGTAATAGAACCAGAACGTTCATTCCTTATCCATCCACTTGCAGTTCCAGTAAGTGTAATAGGGAAAACACGAAGCATGTGTTGTTCCGGAGTCATATTAGGAGTAGTAAACAAATTAACAATTTCAAGAGCTCTTTCACTGTGTTCATTTGCATCTTCATTTTCCGACCCACTGAAAGTATGTTCACGCAACTACTTGAGAAATTGCCCCTTCAACACAAATCTAGCTTCCTTATCAAATTTTGGTCTAGCAACACCCGTGTAACGCCCCGACCCGACAAGGGTAAAGGAATCACAAATAATGGTGTCATATCAAAGCAAACATAAATATCTGCAAAGAAGTCTTAACATAAATGCCGAATAATTCAAGTCAATGACTTGAATACGAGAACCCAATGGAAGATAAATCTAGCTAGAATAATCAAATATAAACGTTTAAATGGCATCATAAAATAAAAGCAAAACTCTTAAAGTGTAAGTCCATCATGCAGTTAATCCCAAAGTAAAACCAACTCCACGCTTAGATACCGCTTGGTAGTAAGAATCGCTCTGAAGCTTCAGTTCAAAGTGAATGGGATATAAAGCAAAGCAAATAAACGATATCGAATACAAAATATAGTGAGCGAAAGATAGCAAAATCATAATCATTTTCGAGTATAAATCAATTATCGAATAAGGTTTATAGTTAACCACCACGAAACCGTATAATCATCATAATCATTTCACGCACATTTGCAGGAGACCTACGAGTTATGAAGGGCGTGCATGCAGCGGCATCAATCACCGAATGCATGGATATCAGCTTCAGCAACATTACATTGATTGGCCATAACATATAATGTATAAGAACGCAGAACATCACCTCACTCTGCCCCTAGAGTCATGTCATAGGTGCATCACCGACACGGACATGGAACCCCCATGACTAGTGAAATATTTGGCTCGGGTGTCAAACTATCTTAGGTCAAATCGTAATGTCAAACCGGAATGCATCATACTTTATCATAAGGTTAATCATATTTACAAAATCAGAGTTTTCATATCATATAGTTCAAAATCAGATGTTTCATAATTCAAATCGGTTTCAAAAAGCGTCACTCGAACAAACAGAATGGGGTTCATAGCAAAGGCTTAGGAAACCCTAATATAAAGGCTAACAAAAAGAAAACGTTATAAGGAACCTTTACTGAAAAGGTCAGAATATCTGTACCTTATTCCAAAGCGAACGACCAAAAAGCAAAAATACGAAAACCAAGGGATTACTCCTTCTTCACAGAACCTATACACATTAATGATCGTACATATTATTTATGATTCCATACCGTCAATTGATCTTTTAATATTTGGTGTTTATACTTAGTGTATTCAGTGATCTTAATACTTTAGAGATTTATGATTAAATGAGACTTAAGTGTTTTATACCCAATATTGTAGATTAAGGTTCATTATGTCATTTCTTAGAGTTTATGGTTAAATGTGAAAATAGTTTAAAAGTCATAACTCACACATGAAATAATGAATTAACACACTTAGCTTCAAACCCTAATCGACTCTCATTTATATTGGGTTTTCCAATCTTTTAATATCATATTAATGTGCATTTACTTTACATGTTACGTCATTTATTGACTCACATTTTGATTCCAGCATTATGAAAACAACCTTTCTTTT
The DNA here is from genome assembly GCA_910596185.1 of Chrysanthemum makinoi. Lineage (NCBI taxonomy): Eukaryota > Viridiplantae > Streptophyta > Magnoliopsida > Asterales > Asteraceae > Chrysanthemum > Chrysanthemum makinoi. The sequence continues at coordinate 265,656,498 of OU343217.1, forward strand.
CATGCTTCACCATGCATGCACTCACACATGCAAAATCCCAACTTAATCACACGTTGTTTCCGAATTTACAAAACAAATCGACACAAACCAAACTACAACATAAAGTTAACGTGACTCTTACATAAATACATTCATGACCTAAACCATACGTTAATTATACACATAATACGTCAAGTTTATGATTTTATGTGACAATATACAAATTACTTGTTATCCGATTTATACACATAATCGATACATATTTATATAGGTTTTAAACATGAATACGTAACATCACACCGACAACGCTCACATGTTTCATTAATACTTGGTTGACTCACTCATGTGTTTTTACGTAAATCATACCTCACGGTTTACACAAGTTTTAACGTTTCATTCATGTGGTTCGGTTATACATGTTGCTTGACTCACGCTTTAAGGGTTTACGTTTGCATGTTTTACAAATACTCAACGCATGACTCACGTTTATTCGATGTTTATTTTTTATCCCAGCGGTTTGTTAGCCTAACTACGTGTTTCATGTTTTAAACGTTTACATGCAAATATAAGTGAGACGAAGGGAGGATGTTATACCTTAGCTTGCCCGGATCAAACACACGCGAACCCAAGGATGTAGCACTATCGATGGAAAAAAAAAAAAGAAAAGGGAATGCATAAAATTTTATGTGTCGTGACTTGTATAACTAGGGTTTCAAATTCGAGTTTTGTGTATTTATACCATGTATACCGATCGGTCATGGTGGGGGTTTGTGTGTGTGGTTTCTCGGCTCAAACCCAACCCATCCGATCCATGGGTCTAAGCTAGTCGGATCACCAAAAGAATAAGGCACGAGTGGCTTGTTGCTCGGCTTACCAAAAGAAAACGAGGCCCAAACATTTACACGCGTGACTTATATTTTCGGCCGCACAAAGTGGTTATTTAATATACTCGTTAGGTTTTAAACATTCATACGTTAGATCTTTAAATTTCGTTAAATGAATATAAATGTATTTTACGTATTTTATAATTTCAATTTCAAGGGTATTTTAGTCTTTATTTTATGTTTCAGATTTTCAGGTTTTACAACCCGAGCCATATTCCTCTCGGGTATTCGTCATGTACTCCTCCATAGTTGGTTCCGTCATTGTTTCAGTGATTTCTTCTTCAAACTGACTTTCTTGATCAGAAAATAACTCGAATAATGGTGAACTCGAGTGATCAAAACTAGTTGTCTTGAAGAGCTTTCTTAACGAATGTAACACTTGCTCAGGTTCGTTGTAAGGCTCAATGAGCTCTTTATTCAAACTCTTGGTCATGCACTATCTAAAAACAAGAGTTAAGTGTCAGAAGGATAGGTTCAAAGAAAGAAAATACAGAAAACTAAACATGAACATGGATCACAAAAAATTAAAAATGGAGTTGTATCAGATGATCGATACGCCATATTCAGTAAACTCAATATGTCGTATTGATGTTTCATGACGAATATGTTGTATAAGTTTTGAAAAGTTGATATGCCATATTCAAAGTGATGAATATGCAGTATCGAGTATTCGAACAGAATGGTAACAACATGTTTCAGTAACGGGCAGTGTACCCGATCAAGTTTTACTATTTATATTTTGTTGACTTTACCTATTAACTAACACTAACGGGTAGTGTACCTGATCAATTGTAGGTTCGTTGGTAAGTATGGTGTCGATCACTAAGAGTGAGTGTTAATACTTAATCTACTACTCCCTACGTCCCAAAATAATTATCCACAGACAAAAAACACAAAGTTTAAGAAAACATCATCATTACAACTTTCTCTTTCTTACTTTTTGCACAAAAGATAATTTTACCCTTAACTAATTAATTTATAACTTCTTTTTTGTTAATTTTTTATAGTCTTGATTATACTGATCTATTTTGATTTTGGTCCCGAGGAATGTGGACTATAAATATGGGACGGGGGGAAGGAGTAGTATTCTAATTATCTAAATTATCTAATTTATCCTAATTATTCCTAAAACTAATGCAAATGGGGGTTTTCAACCTGTGAGACTGGCACGAGTTTTGGCTTAATTCTAAACTAATAATACTAATTACACACACAAGCAGCCAAACAAATGATAAAAAAGTGATCAAGCTCTTATGTAAGGAAAACATATTAACCAAGTTTATTAGAAAAAATACTATGATTGGCCTACGTGTGCAATGATTGTACTACTTTTCTTGGTGATTTTACTAATGAAAACTAGGTGGGACTTCTCCCAAGACTCGAGGCTTATGAGTTGGTTAATCTTGTTACCATTAACCAAGCCCGCATAACGCACTACACAATCGATTATAATCTATCTAGGGCACGATTTAAATCCTAGCTTTATTGAGGCTTTACCAACTTATGGCCTAATAGTTATCTATATCTTTGGTAGCCTATAATCCACCTAACTACCAAAGGAAACAAAACGTTATTTACAGTCTTAAGAATTCTTATTCTATTATTCACTTAACCAATAGTAGAAATAAGAAGTTCTTAATAGTACTAGTGATCTAGTCATATAGATAAACAATATGTAGTATTTATCCCGAATTCTAGTCTATAATCTACTTAACGATGATTATGGTAATTATGAAACATATCGCTATGTATAGTTCTAAACCTAGTTACGAGTCTAGTCTATTATCCACTTAACACAATTATCTTTTGGTTGTCGGTTATTAAATGCTTATTTGGTTAATTGTTGTATGGTATTCATACCTGTGGCAATTGGTATATGTTGGTTTTGGTTTAGTTACATTCTATATGATTAATAAATGGAAAAAAGGGTTTTTGAATGCTAAAGGGAGAGGGAGTGGTAGTGGGGTGAAGGAGAAACGTCGTTCAGCTGGTGATGATATGTGTATGTTTCCAATAGTAAAGAAGGTGTCTTACTTGGTATAAATCCAACTCCAACTAGTGTGAATTCAACTTCTAATGGTAATCCTTCAACTCTTGTTTCATTTACTACATTGGTTAAGGGTAATCAGATTCGGAAATCTGTTAATTTTCGACCATTGTTTACGTCGGCTGGAAATGGTGGGGATGTATACTTATCTAAAGAGTCAGTTAGGTGTTGTGAATGATCGGTTTAACAACATTCTTTACGGGTTCTTTTTGGGTAAGCGTGTGGCATATCATGTGGTTGAGAACTATGTGAAGAATACATAAAGTAAATTTGGCCTTGTTAAATGTATGATGATTAAAGATATTTTCTTTTTCAAATTTGGTTCTAAAGACGGGATGGAAGCTATGTTGGAAAGTGGTACACGGTTCATTCGCAATGTGCCATTAATTCTTAACCAATGGACACCAGATGCGAATATTATGAAGGTGGATGTTTCTAATATCCCTATTTGGGTGAAGTTCCATGATGTCCCCATTACTGTATTTATAGAAGATGGTTTGAGCGCTATTGCAACCAAATTTGGTAATCTGATGATGTTATATTCTTACACGGCTGCTATGTGCACTGATTCTTGGGGTAGGGATAGTTATGCAAGAGCCATGGTTGAGCTTAGAGTTGATGTTGAGTTGTAAGATACTATTGTGGTGGATGTTCCCAAATTGAGTGGTGAAGGGCTCACCACGAGCACTATCCATGTTGAGTAAGAGTGGACACCTCTCAGGTGCTCTAGTTGTCAGGTGTTTGGTCATGTTTTTGATGAACGTCCTAACAAGAAAGTATCGGATGTGGTGAACAATTTGAAGAAGCCTTGACAGGACAGTAGACAGGCTAGTAGAGGAATTCCAGTTGGTTCATAGCCTAAGTCATATTTCTTTTATCAACCGGTCCAGTCTACAAAGAAGAAGGATAAAGCTCCAGCGCAACCAAAGGTATCTAAGGTTACTACTTCAAACCCTTTTGATGTTCTTGATACTTTGGTTGATGAGGGTGAATGTGGGGGTTCGAACCTCAATAGTACTTATAATGATATGATTACATCGGTGGATGAGGAAGAGGAAGGGGTAAGCAGACTCATATTACAAATGTCATTCCTGTTGTTGCTAGTATTTAAGACCTTGAAAGACAAATGTTGGAAGGGAAACTTGTGCTTATGGATGATCATGGAAAACCGTTGGAGAAGAAGGTAACGAATGATGCATCGTCTAGCAAGCCCATTACTTCTCTGGGGGACCAATTTGAAGAATCTGATGATGATGAAGTTGAGTTTCCTGATGACAAGACTTCTATATATATGTCTTTGACTGGTGGAGGAGGATTCTTAGAAGATGATCTTGATTACTTTTGTGATCAATTTGATATTCATCTTTGTGGGTGTGTTAGGAAGTAATTTTCCTTTTTTGTGTTTAATTCATAAGATTGGTATGCCTCTCTTATGATTGGTTAGGTTTGAAACACAATTGGTTCGTTTGTCTTGCCTTTTATTGGCCTGAGATGATGGATTTCACCCTCATTCTATGTTCTTAAACATTTTTTTTGGAGTAATATATTTAAACGGGGCTCTTACGCCTTTACCCAAAAAATTTACAGGACTTTATTTATAATCCAAAATCAAGTTGAATGATAGAAGAAAACATAATCAAGCACATAAACGGGTATGAAGTGATAAACATAATCAATATGCAACGAAAGAGTAAACAATCGATATAAACAAATCAAAATATTAAATTATCATAAACTTGGGTAATACCTACAGGTATTAGCCCATAATCTCTCTAACAATACACGATATCATATTCGGAACAATACGCTAACCGAATGATTATAGCAGAGTATAATGATTACAAGAGCTTTCCTATGGAATGAATGCACTTGCAGGACCTTCTGATCTTCTAAATTCGCTTATGAGTCGTATTTGATGGCTAAAAGCTCTCCTAAAACCAAATGGTAGGTTTTCTATATGTAGTCTTTGAAAAAAGGGTCGATACGGCATATTGGAGTGGTCCAATATGGCGTATCGTGGGTGATTAGTGTGGGCTTCACGATTATTATATTTCAGAATATTCACTAATCGTCCTTATATACGGCGTATCATGGCATCTGGATACGACGTATTGATATCTTTTCGTAGTGGATGTCTTGTGAAGTTAGGGCGAAGATACGTCGTATTTACTTAGGTGAATACGACGTATTGACAGTAAAATGTGTCTATTCTTATTATAGACCAAGGTTTCATATATGGCCTATTGTGGATGTGGATACGGCGTATGCATAAAAGTCAGGCAATGGTATTGAATTTGTCTAAGTCTTGGGATACGGCGTATATGTCTAGAATGATATGGCGTACTGGTGTCAAAATCAGTAGACTTCTTGAACTTCACCGTTATAGCTCCAAAACACATCATTTTTGCTAACTTTCATCAATTGCTCGATAATAACTGAGGTTTATAAAAAATAAGCAATTAAGTATCAAGTCTCATATAAAATGGTATAAAACGAGCAATATAAACGGGATAAATTATGCAATAATTTAGTCTTTATTTGATACCATCACCTACACATAGGCAAAGAATATATAAAGTTAATAATTATCCAACACGAAACCTATTAAATCAAAATAATCGAATCAATAAACTAGAGTCATAACTATGCTACATAAGGGTTTTAGCCTATAATCATAGTCAATATAGCAAAAGTAATAACAAATAATAAACATAAAGAGATCATAGTGAATTCGATGTGCAAACTGAACGATTAACAAGGTTATGATGATAAGGGATGTTCTTCGTGGTTGTGAAGGTTTCAAATGATGTTCTTCTATTGTGGATAAGCAGTGGGAATCGTTTGGGAATAAGAAATGTAACCCTAAAATCATTTTTAGGGTTTTATCTATAAGCAACCTGACCTAGATACGGCATATCTAGAAAGTGGATACACCGTATCAGATAAATAATGATTATCTGATTAATTAATTAACTTAAAATCCACGTGCCTCTTTGACTTGGGATATGACGTATCACTAAAATCGACTACGTTGTATCCACCTAGAAGTTGACCTCGTTAACTTCTGACATCTTTTATATGCGACGTATCCACATCTTAGATACACCATATCAAACTATTGTTACATTTTCTTCATTTGTTCTTTAATCTATGCCACTTTTCGTGTCTTTTCACCAATTGCACCTTTTTGACCTATGATACGAAAATGAGTAATTAAGTATCAAATCTTATACAAAAACATTACAAAAAAGCAATTATCATGGGATAAATGATACACAATATATGTACTTATTTGATTATATTAGGCAGAGTATTGCCAAAAAGTTCATATTAATGAACGTAAATTGATGAACATATATTGATAACAAAAAAAACTACATAACATTTTGTATTGATGAACATATTGATAAACATAACAAATATTCTTTTTGATGAACATTACTTCATAAACCTAATAAGATTGTTGAGCTATTCAAAACAAACACTTACAAACTCACAAAAAACCAAATCACGACACTCACATCCCCAAATAACAACTTCAAACACGGTCTCTTCACAACCAAACATTTCGAATCCTACTTCGCCAATCGCCGAACACTCTTATTAACCCTTGCATCTGGTTACTCCTCTACTCAAACGTTCTGTGATGAACACCTGCAAACTCTAAAATCATAAAATTATGGTCTTATGTAATGAACACTACTTGAAACTTTGTTTTATGTGAAAAGCATTTTGTGATCAACACTTATTTTAATAAACATTATGTGATGAACAGTTACTTGATGAATATTCATTCATCACAGTTTTAAACATTGTTCATCATTTTTAAAACATCACATTTTGTTATTTAAGGGGACAAAATAAATTAAATAACAAACCAAATTGACATTCATCGATGTTTTAAAGGTTGTTCATCATAAGTAAAAACTTGTTCATAATACTTTATAAAGAAAAATGGCTTTTTTGAGAAAAATACCATTTTTTTCATAATTCACTTACATTTAATATCAGACCCTTTATAGACTTTGTAAAAAGTGGGTTTTTCTCTAACTTTCTACACGATCGCAACTCGACATATCGTTTAAGGTTATGCTACCTGACGTTTAAAAAAGGTCTGTCCTTAAGTTGGACATTATTATCTTACATAAGACAAAGAAAGTTTTCTTTATAACACATGAAACTATCATTAGCTAGTTAACAAAGGTAATTACATGCCGTTAATGAAACATGCATGAAAACAAAAATAATCCGTGATGCACGTCCTGGCGTGTTAGTGTTTACAGTTGATCTCACTTAAATTTGAAACCCTGTTTAAGGAAAGCCCCAGAAAGCCGTAGCTTCAAATTTGGCGGTCTTTTGTCAAATTCGTGTGCGACAACCTGTATATTATTAACACACCGATAATTACTCATCAAAGTTAACTGAAAAGACTATTATATGGAGTTACAAAGTTGAACTTACTTTTAATGTGAATGTTAACACATAAGTATCACCAACGGTTGCCAAATTCGAGCTCGAACCAGCCTGTGATCGACTCAAGTGCTTTAAGAAGGGCCACCGCAACACCTCGGCCTTTGTTGCAAACTACTTTCAAATAGTATCCTTTTTCTTCCACATGAAACATTTCTAACTAAATCCCCCCAAAAAAAGGAAACAAGTTAATACTGGATTCATGCGATTTAGTAGTTGTTTACACGACTTTTTTTTTTTTTTTTTGTCTAACCTTTGATATCTTCTTTAATATTGGGAGGGAGTTTGATACATGGGTCATCTTCGAATTTTGTAAAGCCTTTTTTTGTTTACCAGTCGCTTCACTTTTTGCAATCTCTGACCTTAAATTCCTTGCTTGTGTTTGAAGATCTTCAATGTATCGTGTTGCATCTTCAACTATGGAAGCTTTATCCATCTGCATATGAAGAAATTTATAAATCAAAGTTTGAAACCCTACAAAATATACATGATATCCACAAACACCAAAACAATGCAATCTTCATATATCATTGTCTTACTAAATTACATATATAAGACAAAAAAAAAGTCGACATAAGTTACAATATAACTATCAACATGGATCACAATTAATTTAAAAAACAAGCACATTGAAATAAGAACTTAATTTTATAACCTTTTCGTATACGATATACTCCCTCCGTCTTAAAATAATTGTTTCCAGACAAAAAACACATAGTTTAAAAAAACATAATTATTATTGCTTGTGGTTTCGTACTTTTAGCAGAATGACAATTTTAACCTTAGCAAATTAATTAACGGTTTCTTTAAAATTTGTAATAATAATTTCAAACAAGGGTAATATGTTAAATTTGATCAAACTTTAATATCAATTTTTAGTAGTGAAAAATTAAATTGAAACATTCGAGAAAGAAAATTTGGACTATTAATTTAAAATGAAGGGAGTATTAATTAAGAAAGTTTCAGCTAAATATAGAATTAAGGAAAACAATAAATAATGGGTTTAAGCTATTAAATAGCCACGTACTTTCTCAAATGTCCTGATATGGTACATGTACTTTTTTTTCAACCTGGTTAGGTAGTGTACTTTTTTTTCTGTGTCGATATGGTCACAAACTTCCTACGTGGCATATCAAGTAAATAGATTGAACCTCACGTGGAATTTTTCTTGTTTTTCTTTTTTTAACGCATGCCAACAATAAAACCTTCAGCCCCACCTCACTTACCCCGCTTCACTTTCCCCCTAATTCACATGAACCCTAATTATGTAATCATAATAATCAAAAAATTGACATAATCCATGAAGAAGATATCACTTGTTATTCATCACGAAGGTACATCTATCACGATCCCTGTCTGCAGCGAAGGTGATGTTGATGTTGTAGAGAATGCGGATTTGGGTAAATGCAACCATGCGAGGCTTTTAAAAATTGTCAAAGATTGCTGTTTGTTTCCGGTTGAAGGTATGTACTACTGTGCTCCTAAACAAGAGTTGGGTAAACATTTGAAATATGATAGTGACTTAGAAAATTGTATCAAATTAGCTTTTAATAATGGATGCAAGGTAGAGCTCTATGTTCAACATCATGGATATGATGTTATAGCAGAGGGTGTAGATGCTAGTGCTGAGGTAGATGAAGATGATGAATGTGATAATGAAATTGAGTTTGAAAATGTAGAGAATATGTAGGTCCGAACATGTAGGTGAAGATGATGTACGTTCAAAAGTTTGAGTAAGGATAGTTTTCTAAGTAAGCTTGTTGATGGTAAGTTCATTAAAGATGATGCTAGGCAGCCTATACCCAATTTAGGTACAAGCTCTTCTGTAAGGCACGGGAAGAAGCGAGCAAAGAGAGATTGATGATATATAAGGTGAAAGAGGGGTTTTCATATCCGTTTGATCCTAATATACCATGGAATGAGATGAAACCATTATTGGGTATGATTGATTTGACCACGAGCGGTGAAAGAGTGTTTGATTAACTATGGGGTTGCCCATGGTTATCTGTATGTAGTATAGAAGGAATGACTATAGAAGTGTAGTTGCTGTGTGGAAGAAATGTGAAGAGGGTAGGTGTTCTAAAGGAAAATGGAATTTGGATGAGGACACAAGTAAGTCTAAGTCTAAGTCTAAGGAAATCCTTGTTTATTCACCTAAGTCTAAGTCCAAGTGTAAGACACCTGATTTAGGTAACACTTCACAAAAACAGAAAGGTTGTTCATTTAAATGGCAGATGGATGCAAGGTGAGACAACTTTTCAGATCAAAACATTGATTTCTAAGCACTCATGCTCAAGTAATTTTGCTCTTGGATCATTGGTTACTTACAAGTGGCTAGCTAAGCAGTTTTACCGGAGGTTATTAGGAATCCAACTATATAGGCGATGCAAATAGATGTTAAGCAAAAGTTTTTATTAATGTAAGTATTGGGATGTAAAAGCAGGCGAGCAGGGCAATTTATGATCATCAAGGAGGTCCTGGTAGAGCACTATGCAAAGCTCGGGATTACGAGAACAAGTCTTGGTAACCAATCTGGTTCTTCATTGCACTTAGATGTGGACACTTTGGATGGTGGAAAAATTCAATTCAAAAGAATATATGTATGCTTCAAAGGTAATATGTTTTAGAAATATAACATTTATTTAACACTTGGTTTCTAACATTGAATGTAGTCTAACATTGTTTTATTCCATAGCTATGAAAGAAGGATGGGGAGGATGCAGAAGAGTTATTGGTTTGGATGGTTGTTTTGAGATCCACTGCAGGTGAGTTATTAACAACCATGGGAAGAGATGCTAACAACGGATGTTTCCCATGGCTTGGGCAGTGGTAAGCATTGAAAACAATGAGAATTGGATGTGGTTTGTGAATCACTTGTCTGAAGACTTTAATCTTGCAGTTGGTTTATACTTGACAATCATTTCAGATGGTCACAAGGTAAATACTAGGTGCAAACATATAGTACAATCTGATTAGCACATGCTGAACAACTAGGCAGCATGTTTCTTTCCTTTGCCCTTTTTGTCTGCAACTGGTTCAGATGGCTTTGTGATTCCAAATTTCTTACCTTTGATATCCTCCCAAGTCTGATTAGCAGCTAGTCCTAGCACTATAATTCTTTTACCTGCACTTGGGCCACTAGCTTCTGACTTTTGACCTTTTTCATCAATTGACTTTTTGGCTTCAATAGCTAGTGGCTTTTGAACATCATCATAGTAACCAGGAGGAAAGTAATAACTCCAAGTCGGTGGAGCTATTAGTCAAAGACTTGATCAGATTATCGTGTAATCGATGAAATGTATATCACGATTCATCGTTTGGAGCTCATTGTTAAGGTGGATTAAAAGGGTTAATCACTTGTTTGACTTTCTTAATTCTGAAAATATGAGGTGTGTTATAGTGTGGATATAAATGCCAAAGAAACTACCCAATGTATTAATGTCTCACCTACAATGTAAATGTAATTGAATGTTGATTTGGTTATCTACGTTTGACTTGCATTGACCCTCACTTATGACCCATAACAGTAAAATATCTTTGACCCTCACTTTTGACCCACATAAACACATAACTTACAAAACACAAAAGCATTATCACAAGATTCACAAAAGCCAACTGCATTGTCATTGATACAAGATTAACTACATCCATTACACAATCCTAACATCTAGATTCACAAAAGCCTACCCTTGACATGCTTAAGACACAATCCTAATGACTAGATAAAGCCATACCAGCAAACCTTATCATCATTAAGTTAGGAAATACATAACAAACACAACAATAGTAAAGAAAATCACTGCTTTCTTGTAGCATTCACCGGTGCTAGTTCTCTCATTGAGTTCCACCTCCAGTTCACGAATTGACCTATATGTGAATTCTGCACTTGCATTTCTCGCCTTAGTGTTGGACTTGAGTGTAGAGACTATGCATCTCGGCTATAGTAACCATAACGGCTCGGGATCAAGAAAAAAGTAAAATCGGCATTGCGTTGGAATCCTATAAACACAAAAATTAGCATAAACACAATGTAAATAACAAAAAGATGAATGCTTTTTGCTTACACTTGGATTAAAGAAATAAATCTTCTATGTGGTCAGGTGCGAGGTTCTCTCACCTACGCAAGTCACGAAATTGTGAGTGGAATTGGTCTAAGCCAGTTGGAGGTTGAAGATGATGAAGACATGATTCAATTGGGATAAAATTTGATTTGGGGGTACAATTTAGGGTTGGAAAGGTAGGTTTTTGTGTTTATATAGAGGTAGATGATGTGGCAAGCGGATAATTCAAGTTTAATGGCCACGTCACACACCCACAACTGACTTGGCAAGACACGTAGGTGACGTGTAGGACAAGTCTTTGGAAAAATGAAGTATAGGTACCATCGACACGAAAAAAAAAGTACACTACCTAACCAGGTTGAAAAAAAAGTACAGGTACCATATCGGGACATTTGAGAAAGTACGTGGCTATTTAATAGCTTAAACCCATAAATAATCCTTCCATCCCTAAAAGAGTTTTCATAAACAAATTTTGTGCATTTATATATATGTATAATAAATGCAAATTTGACTTACGGTGTGTTTGGCAAAACTAGCTGTAAGTTATATGCTGTAAGCTGTAAAATGTAAGCTGTAAGCTTTTAACTGCAAAGCTGTTAACATGAGCTACAAGTTGTATCTTTTTTTTCATTAAAAATGTTTGGTAAATTAGCTGTTAACTGTAATTATAAGCTGTTAATAGTAATTTTACGTTTTAACAGCTCCAAAAATCTTAAAAGCTTCATGAATAAACTTTTCTTTTTGGAGCTATTTGTTTAAAATAAAAGTTTGAAGTTGATGTATCCAAACGAAGCTACTTGTTTTGGAGGAAATTATTTTTTTAATAAAAAGCTTACAACTCTAAAAAAGCTGCGTACCAAACAAACCCTTAATAAAATGTCATTTTACCTATACATTTAATGGATCAATTAAATACAGATTTTATGATAACAAAATATTTTTAAGTAAAATAGACAAAGTGGTGAATTATAATTTTTATTTATAGCAAGTAGACAATTTTTTTTAACAAACTAAAATATAAAGGAAGACACCTGAAATGAGACGGAAAAAGTAGTTATATACTACATTAGTTAAGAGATTAACCTCAAATACTTATATCTTGACTGCAAACAACGTTTCACAAAAATTGCACTAGTATTTGTAACAAAAAGAGATTAACCTTAGTGATGTTGGGCACCATTGTGCGCAGTGTGTATAGCTTCTCCTTCATTCCAATTCTCCTCTTCCTCTCAGAAATCAAAGACTTTGTACGATCACCTTTCAAGCCACCACCACTCCTTCTTTGTGTATTTGGATTACGGTTAGTTACCGTCTCAGAGGAATCACCATCTCCAGATGCTTTCACATCATCCTCGTCCTCGTCCCAAATCAAATACAAATCCGGATCCAGGTCTTCATAACAACTAATGCCACTATCAGTGCCATTATCAATATCAATACCAATAACATCAATGGCTTCATTGTGGTCATACAAATTCGGATCCATCTCATCATAAAAAACGATGCCATTGCCAATATCATTACCATTACAAATACCGCTGCCCCTGCCACTACTAATATCAAAATCAACACCAATATCATCAATGGCTTTATTGTGGTCATACAAATTTGGATCCATCACATCATAACAACCGATGTTTGGATCATTACCATTACAAGTACCGTTACCATTATCAATATCAATATCAATATCGATATTAATATCAACATCAATATCAATACCAACACCATCAATGGCTTCATTGTGGTCATACAACTGCGGCGACAACTGGAAGGCCGTACATGCATTGGTAAAGTGATTGCATTCTGACTCTACACAAAAAATGTCATTAGGATCCTTGGTCTCGCATTGAATGGCGGACAGTAAGTTTTCGAAGTCAGTTTCTGGTATGAAATCGGGTTGGGGTATGTTAAAGTTGCTATCATTGGAATGGCCAATTGAGTACTCAAAGGATTCCATTTTCGCGAGATTAATTTGATGTCATGAAATTGAATAAAATCACATATACTAGATACATGCACCAACTTAGCTATATATAACATAAAGTTGATATGGAAACTGAAAAACGAACTATATGCATCTTATGTCGATATGCATCTTATGTCGTAATGGTTATTAAAAAACTGGTTGGTGATGCGTTGACATGGACATCTATAGTTTGATGCAAATAATCGGGGGAGTATAAGTGGTGACACTTATATACACTTATATAATAAAATGTTTGTTTGGATTATTAATATATATAGTTCCAATTATCAACTACCATTTGTCGTGATCCATCTGGATCAAAAATTAGTTTTGAAGAATCACAAACTACAAAAGAAAAGATCAAAATATATTCTATTACCTTTAATTTGGTTAGGCAAAACCTTTAGTAATCTAAAATATGAAAGGTGGAGAATGATACAAAACTTGTCTAGGATTGCTTATTTGTATGCATTTTTTATATTTCTTAAGTCGAAAATTAATACTTTTTCATCTAAACTGCAATGCTTTTTTTGATTTTCTTAAATCAAAAAAGCAGTTTTTCACAAACAAGTTAGGATTGCTTATTTCACATTGTTTATTTGATATTAAATGAGAATTACTTTTTTACTCTCATATTTAACCTAAAATCTTTTATAAATAATATCGATGGAAAATTTCTATTAAAATTATAATTTACAAATATTAATGCTTTTTTATTTTTGTAAAATAAGCAAATCCAAACAATAGTTCCAAAAGTACTTATATAGGATTTCTAAGCAAAATTACCTATTCATCTACGTGAATTGGATGTGGATTATGGCCGTACGTCGTTTCGTTTTTTCCATTCTTGGTTTTCCAAGAAAGGTTTTGATAAGATGGTGGAGGAAACATGGAAGAATTCTGATTGTATGGAATCGAATAGTATTATTAAATTGAAGAAAAATTTGCAGGATCTTAAGTCTTCGAATAAACAATGGCTTTCTGAAAACAAAAAGAAGTCGAATGCGGCTAAACAATCTATTCAGGATCGTCTTATTGTTTTGGACAGGACCATAGACCAGGGAAGGTGTAACGAAGAGATGGTAAAAGAAAGGTCCAAATTGTTAAAGGAGCTTCACGATCGTAACTCTTTTACTTCGTTAGACATGGCTCAAAAGGCCAAAATTCGGTGGGCAATAGAGGGAGATGAAAACTCCAAGTTTTTTCATGGAATTATTAACAAGAAACTCTCTCAGTTGGCTAAGCCTGGGGTTTTAGTAGAAGGTGATTGTATTGTTGAGCCTTCTAAGGTGAAAAATGAGTTTCTTAAGCATTTTGCTAATCGCTTTGTTGAACCGGTTACTCATAGTCTTACCTTTGAGTCTCAGTTTCCTAAGCGCTTGTCTTCATATCAAAACGAAGACCCTGAAAGAAATGTTTTCTAGATGAGATTAAAAGAGCAGTTTGGTATTATGGAATTAACAAATCGTCTGGCCATGACAGTTTTACCTTCGTGTTCTATCGTAGATATTGGAATATTATAGATCAAGATGTTGTGGTTGTTGTTACCCTTTTCTTTTCTTCAGGTTCTTTTCCTCCCGGATGTAATTCTTCATTTATTGCTTTAATTCCCAAAACGCATGAAGCTAAGGTGGTTAAAGACTTTCGTCCTATTAGCTTGATAGGCAACGTGTATAAAATTATCACCAAAATATTAGCCAACCAGTTGAGCCTCATTATCTCGGATCTTATTGGTGATGTCCAATCGGAATTTGTTTCTAATCGCCAAATTCTTGACGGCCCTTTCATCCTTAATGAGCTTCTATCGTTGTGTAAGCACAAAAATACCAAAACCATGATCTTTAAGATCAACTTTGAAAAATCCTTTGATTCGGTGAGATGTGATTATCTAGATGTAGTTCTAAACAACTTTGGATTTGGTCCTAAATGGCGTAGTTGGATTCAAGGGGGTCTTAATTCTTCTATGAGGTCTATTTTTGTCAATGGTAGCCCAACTTGTGACTTCAAATTATTTAAAGGATTGAAACAGGGAGACCCCCTATCCCCCTTTCTATTTATTCTGATTATGTAAAGCTTGCATTTGTCCTTAAAAAATGTGGTGAATGTAGGTCTTTATAAAGGTATTCATATTGATGATTATTTGACCTTATCCCACTTGTTCTATGCTGATGAGGTTGTATTTCTTGGTAAATATAATTTATCAAATTTATCTACAATTGTTAACATTCTTAAGTGGCGGTTTTTTTTTTGAGTCTCAAGATCAACCTTCACAAAAGTAAGTTCATGAGAATTGGTATTTCTCATGATGTCGTGATTTCAGCAGCTAGGTCTATTGGTTGTTCAATGAATCACACGTCTTTTAACTATCTTGGGGTTAAGGTAGGTGGTATTATGTCGAGACTTAGCTCTTGGGAGGATGTCGTTGCAAAATTAACTTCTAGGCTATCAAAATGGAAGCTTAAAACCCTCTCGATCGGCGGTCGTCTCACTTTAATCAAATCTGTTTTGAGTTCCTTGTTGTTATATTACATGTCCTCCTTCAAGGTTCCTAAGGGTGTACTTAGTAAAATGGAATCGACTCGTAGGAATTTTTTCAACTGTGTGAAAAATTCAGATTAAAAGGTGTCTTTGATTTGCTGAAAGAAAGTCTTAGCTTCTAAGAAGAATGGAGGACTTGGTGTCTCTAGCTTTTTTGCTCTTAATCGTGTGCTTATTTTTATTTCTAATGGTCCTTCCTTATGGTCCCGATTTATTATTGCCACTTATGGTGTTCGTGGAGCTCTTGACAAACCTCTTACTTTTTCTAGACGATCTCTATGGCTCGATATTGTTCGCTAATTCAGAAATCTCTTTAATAATGGTATCGATCTTCTTTCTTTTGTTAAAAAGAAAGTGGTGAATGGTGATTCAACATCCTTTTGGGATGATGTGTGGCTAGCTGATTCTTCCTTGAAGCAACTGTACATGCGGCTATATTTGTTGGAATCAAACAAGCAATCTAGTGTGGCTACCAAGTTAAGAGATCGTACGCTTACTGCTTCCTTTAGAAGGTCTCTTCATGGTGGTAGTGACGAGGAGCGGCTCCAATCTTCTTGTTGCAAGTACTTCATCTATTATTCTTCCTAATATTAGTGATAGATGGATTTGGAGGTTAGATTCTTCGGGAGTCTTTTCGGTAAAATCATCTTGTGGTTTTATTGATGATTCTTTTCTTCCGAAGACGGATTTTCCTAGAAGATGGGTTAAGTCTATTCCCATCAAGATTAACATTTTTGCGTGGAGAGTTTGTTTGGATAAGCTCCACACGAGGTTGAATCTTTCTCTTCGTGGTCTTGACATTCCCTCTATTATATGCCTGCTTTGCAGTATTACAGTGGAATCAACTTCGCACCTTCTCTTCTCTTATCATTTAGCTCGTCAGTTAAGGCTTAAGGTAGCTCGTTGGTGGGAATTAGAGATTCATGACTTTCTCTCATATGACGATTGGCTTCTTTGGTTAAACAATCTTCGAGTTTCTAAGCGGTTCAAGGATGTGTTCGAAGGTGTATGTTATACCACATGGTGGGTTATTTGGAAGTTTCGTAACCAGGTCTTGTTCGGGAACAATCACCCTCGTTTAGATCTCCTTTTTGATGAGATTGTTCATTTGTCATTTACTTGGTATTCTAGCCGATGTAATTCTACTTTCGTTTAGGGCTCTTGGATGAAAAATCCTTGTTCCATTAAATTGTAGTTTTTTCTAGCTCGTTGCTAGTCATTAAAAAAATTGCCGCTAAAAAAAAAAGAAAAAAGAAAAAATGGTTTACTCAAAATTTTTAGACAAACACATAATCATAAACAACAACCGCAATATCATATCTTGTTTGACTATGTCTAATAAAACCTGAGTTTAAATTGTCATATTTTGAACGACAATGTCATCTTCGTAAAACAACAAAGACGTGTATTATAACTTAGATGCCAATATTACTTTGTAACCGCAAAGTTCCATTCGTAGTAATTAACTCGTTGCATTTGCAAATACTCGTAAAACTACTATGATAGCAATAGTACTCATAAAACATTGTTTTTTGGAATTAGTTGTTAAGATGAACACATCTAAATAAGAACAAAATGTTAAGAGTGTAGATAACTTATTCTAACATCATTCCCGTGTCAACGTCCATGGACGAATCTTATTTGGTGTACCTAAATCGATGGTTAGAATATTGACAGCTCATGCAAGCCACTCTTGACGTTTTTATATTCAAGGGTTAGTACTTTTTTTGTAAGGACTGCAAGGGTTATTTCACTACGAGCTTTATAACAGCATTAAAGCTATTAATGGAAGGGTTTGTCCTCTAACAGTATTTAAAGCTATTATTGGAAGGTTTTCCCTCAGGGCTTTATTTATGTTGTATTAATTCATCTCCAACATGTTAATTTAATTTGTAATTTACTTAAATTAGTTTTGATTTTCAATCTAATAAAATTTGAAGTTTTCTTATTTGATCATCTAAACTAGTGCCTTGAAAGCACTGTTTAAACAAACCCCATGGTGTTTTTTAAGCATTCCACATGTATAAAAAACAAATTTAATGAACTCATATATTTTATAAGGGTTAATGGTCCAAAAAATACATGAACTTTTCACATTTTTATGTGATAATAAATAACTTTTATTTTTCTATTAAACAAAACTTTTATTACTTCTATGTAACAAAATTTGCCACGTGGCACCCTTAATCTTTCCACATTTAACTATTGATTAAGGGTGCCACGTGTCAAATTTTGTTACAATAGGGGTAATTAAGAAAGTTTTTGGTTTTAATAGGAAAATTAAAAGTTTATTGTCACAATAGTAAAATGTGAAAAGTTCATGTATTTTTTGAACCATTACCCATTTTATAATAATATGTATCTAATCATTTTAAACATGATATGTGATGTTAAGTATGAAATATTTGGTGATCATTAAAAGATAATTATGTAAACATAAAATACTTAAACAACACTCGTGAGACTCATAGGTTGTTGTTAAGAGATCCCTTTTATTAAATCAAAACTTTTTTTCTTAATTAAAAAGATGCACCTAATACATATTAATTAAAATTAAAAGTTACCACTTATCTGTAATTTTTAATGTAATTAACATAAAATTTTCCAGTTTAATCATCTCAGTCAATCAATGCCTTAAAAGCAATTATTAGATAAACTCTTATAATTTATATCATTCTGTGACTAACCTCTTTGTGATCTTTTATTATTGAAGAAATTGATGAAAGTAAGTTTTTTTTTTTTTTTTTATAAAGATTATTAAGTTTGAAAATTAAGGAACTTATTTGTGTTTCTTGTTTTCAAAAGAAATTTATGATATCAAAATCTCTAAATTAAGTTAAATTGAAGTTTAAAATCCAATGACACGTATGTTATGTGGGAATGCTATGCCTTCAAATAATTATGAGTTCAAGTTATGTTTAATACATGTAAAACAAATTTGCAGTTTATATATTATGATATAGTTAGTTGCTTTAAAAAAATATATTTTTTATACAACAAATGAGTTACGTTTTTCTGTTTCTTATATCATGATTAATTTCTTTTATGTAATACAAAAAATATAATAAAATTCAGACTGAAAAATTGCGTGAATTGATTTTTGAGAAAAAATTAATGATTTTCTCTTTACATACATGATATATGTATATACGTCAGATGAGTAGACAGCGTTATGCGTGAAAGAATTACCAAAATCTACTTTTGTTGATAAATAAGAGAAAAGGAATAAATTACTGCTAACGAGCCGCTAGAAGAATGGTGGATTCTTATAAACATTATGCAAGATGTCTTGATGAACAATCGATATTATCTATATTTTTTAATGCAAACAAGATAGCAAATAAATGAGCTTTTACGTAAACTCGCAATAACGTATGAGCCTAGTTTTATCGCTTATACAGATTTTGAGGGGGAAAATGTGCGAAAGGTATAAATGCTTTTCACTTTTATGAAGAAAAAAAAAAGTGTATTAACACGTTGTCAAAGTATATATATGTATATTTTTTTTATTCCTTAGATCAAGTCATCCTACATATTCTATGTCAAAATTGACAGAAGTGAAACACAATATATATTTAAATACATTTCAAAACTGAGAAACCTTCGGAAGGCTCTATCAAACAAATATTTTACTAAAGGAGAAAGTCTTATAACTAAACCTGATATTAAAAAATAGAGAATGGGACATTATATTTATTTTACAACAATGATTGGTTACTAACTATAGAAAGTCAAGTCCCATGCGTGTAAGAATATTTTGGTTGTTTCAACTCATAATTTATCGATAAGGCATGAATCATACTGTTGTAGAGGAGGGTATTTGGGCTTCACGACAGGGTTTCGTGGTCTCGATCAAGTGTGTTATGTATTAATTTTATTATTATAAAGGACACAAAATTGTTGATGCTGAAGCTAATTATATGTTTTAGCTCAACCAATTAACATTTGTCTGTGTTTTTAGATATTAAGAATACCCAATGTGGACACCTATGAGACATAAAAATGATACCACAACTCAACAAACAAGTTGTAGTTAAAAACTTTATCTGCTACCATGAAAAAGGAATCATTGGATTTCTTTACTAACTCAGGCTTGTCGCAGTCGTCGGTTTTGACATCGGTTGGGCAACATTTTTTTGAAGATTCGACCGATGTTAGATCGAGTGCTTCGGATGTGGAGATCGGTCTAGAGATCGGTTGTGGCATCAAGAAAATGAATATCGGTTCGATTCTCGACCGATATTCACTTGCTTTATCTTTTTTTTTTTTTTTCTTTCTTTTCTTTCTTTTTCTTTTATATAAAAAAAAAAAAATCTTGGGTCGTCGACAGCATTCGGGTTGTCCCAGGTCGCTGGAGAGAGAAAGCTGACGTGGCGCAGGTTGTCCCAGGTCGTCTCAGGTCGCGACTGGGACTAGCCTCACGGATCTCGTTGTTTATATAATGTCTTTCTTTATCTTGAATAAATACAAAAGTGTCATAACAGAAACTAATAATGCCGGTACTTTATGGAGCTCAATAGATCATATATGGCTTTAGTTGTAGTTTCTTTGTTAGTGTGTGGATCTTATTGATAGGTCAGATCTAGAGATAGACAGATCATATCTAGAGATGTAAGTATACAGATCATATTCTAATTAACTGTGAAAAAACTAGCACCAAAATAATCTAGTGGTTAGCCAATTGATGTCCTCACAAAAGGTCTATGGTTCAAACTTTACTAGCTAAATGTTGAGGTGGCCAAAGAAATTGCGAGAAACAGTCACGGAAAATACCCCGTTTAAAGCTCGTCCGTTTACTTGCTTATTCTAATTAAGCGTGAAAAGGGAATCAATTCTAAAATTTACAATCTATAGCAATGGCAGATGAAAATAGTTTAGCACTTTTATAAGTTAAGTTATTGATCATTGACCAACAACACTTTTGTTAAAAAGGTATGTAACGTGTTCCATTATTTCCATTTTCAATTCTTAACAGATGAACTATGGGTATAGCACACTATCCATACAGAAAGTCCCCAAAATAAAGTGTCAAGAGCAAACTTATTGAATTAATGCCACTCCAAGAAAAACAACCTTTTGTGACCACTCATATCTCGTCAATAAAGCCGTAAAGTCGTGACTAAAGTTGTTTAGTGACGAAAATTAAGGTTGTCACTTGTCGTCACAATAGGTCCGAGCACAATACATCAGCCACAACATGTGTTAACAACCTCAAGATCAAGAACACAATAATACATAATACCAAAATCGAATGCAGTAATAACGCTCGTGATAGTATGCATGTAATTAGAACTTTAAACACGATATATATAACATGTATCCTGATTTAATAAACACACAATAGACACTACTACACAAAATGGTTTTTCCCACAAACATTTCCTCACAGAAACAAAATTGTTTGAAATTTCACGCAGGATACCAATAAATTACACACCAAATTGTTGACCAAATTTCAGTGGGAAATATGTAGTAAATTTCCAACGGATTTCTCACTCTTTACACACTAAATTGTTGACCAAGTTTTTGTGGGAAATTCGTCGCAAATTTCCCACAGATTTGCGACCATATTCACACTATTTGTGTTTTTTAGACATCCGTGGGAAACTTGTGGCACATTTCACACATATTAGCCACGACCAAAAGTATGTGGCAAATTTTAGTTCCATTACTCACGAATTTCACACGGTATTTTTTTATAAATTAACTATTTAACCGGTCTGTGAGAAATCAGTGGGTCACTAGCCACGTATTTCACACAAAATGTTGTGCTGGTGTTTGTCGTAGGAAATATCGACATGACAAACCATTGTATATGTGTATATGTGTGGACATCTACACGTGTATGTTTATGTTTGTTCATGACTTTCATTGTATCTATAGATGTTTTGTATCTAGGTATGTCGATGTTTGTATGCGTGAACGTGTAACAATATATCAAAAAAGTGAAAGAAAACGATTATGTCCATGGGAAATATGTGTGTACTTTCCCACAGATTACCTACCAATTTAATAAATCCGTGAGAAATACGTGTGTAAAATACCCACGGATGTCCCACAGCAAACTATCATTTTTGTATTTTGTCTACTTACACATTCTCACATTATTTAATATGTCTTCATATGTGTTTGTAGTTTCATATGTCTTCGTATGTTTGTTTATGACTTTCATTGTATCTATAGATATTTTTTTATCTAGGTATATCGACGTGTATATGCGTGAACGTGTAACTATATCAAAAAAGTAAAAGAAAACAATTATGTATGTGGAAAATATGTGGGTACGTTCCCACAGATTACCTACCAATTTAATAAATCTGTGAGAAATACGTGTGTAAATACCCACGGATTTTCCACAGAAAATATTATTTTTGTGTTTTGCCTACTTACACATTCACACATTACTTAGTATGTCTTCATATATGTTTATAGTTTCATATTATATGTGTTTATCTATCAATGGAACTATTTATGTCAGTATCACAAGTGTATGTGTAGGTTCAAGTATAACCTTTTTCTGTAACATACCGTTGTATATGTGTGGATGTCTAGACGTATATGTTACATATCTGTGTTTATGGCCTTCATTGTATCTATAGATGTTTTGTATCTACGTATATGGACGTGTATATGCATGAACGTGCAACTATATCAAAAAAGTAAAAGAAAACATTATATCCGTGGGAAATATGTGGGTACTTTTCCACAGATTACCTACCAATTTGATAAATCCGTGGGAAACACGTGTGTAAATACTCGCGGATTTCCCACAAAAGTACCATCTTTATGTCTATGCATACTTACACATTCCCACATTACTTATTATGTCTTCATATGTGTTTTTAGTTTCATATTATATGATTTCGTTTATTAATGTAACTGTTTATATGAGTATCATAAGTGTATGTGTAGGTCATGTATAACTATTTTGTGTATCAAATCAATGCATATGGATGAATATATACGCGACTATATTTTGTTTGTCCGTCATGACCTTCATTGTATCTTTAAATGTTTTATGTGTAGATATACAAGTATGGGTTTCTGCATGAACATCTAACTATATAAAAAAAGTAAGAGATTGACTAGGTCTGTGGGAAATTCGTCTGTAATTTCTCTCTGATTACCCACCAATATTAGAAGTGTGTGATAAAGTGGTGGGTAATTACCCACTGATTTCCCACCTAAAATCAAATTTGAGTTAACGAATTCATAACTTTTAGTAGAGACATGCTACATGTACGAGTTCTAAAGTCAATAATTTTATTCGGATCAATTCGGGTCAACTTGACTAACCTGAGTTCTAATTAATATGGTCGGCTTCGGGTATTTTTTTTAGCCTCAACCCGAATTGACCCGAACCTGATCAACCCGACTCGACTAACACTTTTACAATGTAAACATATTGAAGTAAGCAATTTTTTTAATAGTTTTTCTTATATTCGGGTTGCCCGAATTGACCTGAACCCGACTAACCCGAGTTCTAAATAAGGTCGGGTTCGAGTATGTTTTTTAGCCTTAACACGAATTGACCCAACCTGAGTTGACCCAGACCCGACTAACACCTCTACTTGCTACTAATGATCAACTTAATATTAAACAATGACCTTGTCATTTATATTATATATATATAGCTTGACTTTGTATTTAAAGAACGAAAAGTCGTTCACCAAACGGACTACAACATTAAGCCCACATTCCGAGTTTTATGGGCTGTGAAGTCATGACAATATTTTATTACACTTTTTATCATATTATGTAGGGGTGAGCAAAATAAATCGAAATGACCGAATAAACCGAAACTGAAAACGGAACCGAACCAAACCGAAAACAACCGAATCAAACTAATAACATAACCGAATTTGCTAAAATCGAACCGAACCGAACCGAACTACTAATTCATAAGGAAAAAAAGGTCCTCAAAATACTACACATCTAAAAATTCGAACATTAATTTTCGGTTCACTCTAAAAATTCATTTCCTTGTGTACGAAGTGTAAAAATTCTTTACTCACATACAATTAATCCCAACCATATACAAAACAATACTACTACACATCTAAAAATTCAAACATTAATTAATTAATCTAGCCTAAGCGACGACATCCCAACCACCCAAAACTAACCCATGGTATATTGAAACAATATAAAACTTGTTAAAAAAAAAGAATACAAAACGTTTCATTCATCTTCCCCAACAATTAACCAAGAACCTGTGAGAACCATCAAGATCCCCACCAAGCTCCGCTCGACCCCACCACACGGCTGCCATAATCACGAGTTGCCGGAATTAAAATTTGTGCTCACCTGTCCGAATTTTGGGTATTTCTTTTTTTTCCCAAAACTGATATGTGTTGTCCGAGCATTGATAAAGCTCAAAACTTTCTTGTATTATACATGTAAATGTGTTTCTCTAGTATTAATAATGTTTTAGGATCTCTTTATTTGATACAGTATGTATGAATTTTTTTAAATAATGTTTCAGGGGTGTTTGGGTTAAGGACAAAAAAGGCTATAGTAGAGCACTGGAATAAACCATAACTGTCATATTTCATTAGTTAAGTTCAGGGGTGTTGGGTCGGGTTGGGTTTAGTCGGGTTCGGTCTGCCCCATTTAAAAATCACATAAGTTAAGTGTTTCGAATTGGAAGTTGTAACATTAAACAACTAAATGAAATAGAAAACAAATGTTACAGTCACATTTGTTATATTTGTTTGATGCTTAAACTTAGAACTTGCGCTAAGGTTTTTGGAAAATTTGTAGAGCTACAGTAGATAAACAACTGAGTAGAAATATCAAACTAGAAGAGACATAGTGCAGCCATGCAAAGAAAGCTACTTCTAATCTATATTATGCAACAAATTCCATACTAAGTAATGTAGAATAAAAAAAAGTAACGTATAATTAGAAGTACTAGAATAAAGATATATATAAATAGTTACCAAAATAGAGAAACTTTGTTGATTTGTTTGTTACAGTAGAGTGGGTTGGTGCAGATTTGAAAACTCAGTAGGCATGTAAGAAGAAGAGTACGAGAGTTATAAATTATGCCATTCAAATAACAAGTAGGCAAATATGTCCTCATGTCCGTTTTGGCCTGTCTATTATAATCTAATATGTCGTAATAATGTATAGTTTATTTTTCAGGTGACGCCTTTCCATCATGCCAAGATCCAGAGGTCTATCTAGAGGTTCTCATCCCAAGTCACCTAATAGCAGAGCAACACCTAAAGGAAGAGGTAGCAGTAATATTGTTGGGCGTGGTAGGGAGATAGCAGATGAATGGAGCCCAAGAGGAACAGGAAGCAACGGTACTAGCGGGAATGGTAGGGACATAAGAGATGAATGTAGCCGGGAGAGCCCGGATCAAGTGGGAGTCCGGAGTTTGTTGATCCGATGTCTAAACAACGAGTGGTAACTCTCGAAGAATTATTATATGATATAATGAAATTACTTATGTGCATTTATAAATCTTAACAGTTTTACCAAATTTTAAAATTGTCGGTTTTACCCATTTTTCATTACTAATATATTATGTTGACTCTATGTAACAGGATGAATATTCAAAGATTATCCTAGAAAAGCATTTAGAGAATGAAGAGAATGCCTAGATTGATGAGAATGGGCCCAGGTCCCCACCAGATGATTTTGATGTTTGGAAGGGCGTGCTACATCGATGGAGGTCACGCGCTTGGTGCGGATCGACGAACGATCCAGCTTTTGTGCTAACAGGTGTACCAGGATCCGGGAGTATCTATGGCACACACACATGCTCACCTTATGAGGTTTGTCTATTTTCGTTATTCTCGCCTCCTCTTAATAGATTTTCGTCATTCTCACCTCTTCCACGTCATTACTTTGCATTCCCGCCACCTATTTCGCACGTGTTTTTTTTACTTTAATTTCTCCTGGATATATATTCTGTTTAGGAATCGAGCAATTGTATGTTTCCAGAACCAGGACCTGATTTTGGGTAGTTATTAGATAGACCTAATTTGGATAAGGATTGGTGGATAAAGAGAAGTAAAAGGTATGCTGAAACCAGCTTAATATCTACATGTGTATTTGAAAATTTATCATTAGAAATTAAGGATTTTTTTTTTTTTTTCCAAAGTAAAGTGTGGCACAACTGAATAGCAGAATAGGCAAATAAAGTGTGGCACAGCTTTTAGGGTTGAGAAAGCATTGTCTGTTGGATCAAACACCGTCATCCCTTGGTTGGAGTTGTTGAGTTGTGTGTTGATTTGATCACTTAGTTGTGTGTTTTTCATGAGTCGCATTAGGGTTGTGAATTGACCTGCTTTCTCGAGGATCTTGGTTATGTTGGTTGGCCCAGATGGTGCTTAGTACGGTGAATTATTAGTTGGAAAAAGAAAATTTAAGAGAGTTGCATAAATGATGAAATTAAAGAGTAGGTGCAATGACAGGTTGTTGTTTTCTTACAAAGAGTACGGTGAAATTAAAGAGATCATTACAACTACGGTTGCTCCAACAGAATCAAATTAGTTTATGGTGTCTGCTCCTGCTGTTGCAACTACGGTTGCTCCAACAGAATCAGCTCTGGTGTTTGTTCATTCAGTTTTTTTTACGAAAAGTCTTTAAATTGAAGCCCTCTGGTGTTTGTTGTTATTCATAATTTATAACATCTTTATAGTTTTATGCATCGAACATAAACTTTGAAGGTTTCGTAAAATTTCCACGTTTCTTTTTTTTTATTGTAATGGAGTAATGTGTGATCATTTTTATGAGCTAAGATTTTAGTCCTTATGCCTTGGCTTCTTTTTTCATTTCTTGGCATTCAGGTTCTTGTTTTCTCATATTGTTGTTATTCTAATTGAGTTATGTTTAATTGGATGTAACAGGAGATACGGATTCTGAAAAAGCAAAACGATGATTTGAAGACAAAGATGGAAGATGAGAGGCATGGAGGCTCAAAGAGCAGAGGACATACAGGCTTGGCATAAAACACTCAATGATAGGTTGGAGTCTTTTGCTCAAAATTATCCTCCCCGAACTGCTGAATCGGATCCTGGTCCTAGCTAGTCTAATTTGGCATTAGGCTTTAGTTTTTTTTGTTAGAACTTTTGGGTTGTAGTATCTAAAAAACAATTTCGATGTTGCGTTGTTCAATAACATGTTGCTAAACTATGTCTTTTGGATTACGGATTTATGTTTATTGGCGACACATTTATGCAATTTGGATAATGGATTTGTTTATTTTTTGTGATCTATTAATGTTTTTTATTGTTTTAAAAATATTATTTTTTTGTATTTACAGGTTCATAAAATATATTATAATACAAATACCACGGAATTTAGCCACGTGTTTCCCACGAATTAATCACAAAATTCCCACAGAATTGTTTGGGGAATTTTTTTTTTTCTGTGGGAAATCTGTGGTAAAACCGTTAGAAATTGTAGTATGAAAATTGTTGGAAAACTGTGGCAAAAAAACCACGGATATGTGTGGAAAATAGCTACTAGAAATGGGAAATCTCGTGAGAAAATCTGTGGGAAAAATTGTAGTGTGAAAACCGTTGAAAAACTGTGGCAAAAAAACCACAGATGTGTGTGGAAAATGGCTACTAGAAACTGTGGGAAATTTCGTGAGAAAACTATGGGAGAAATTGTAGTGTGAAAATCGTTGGAAACCTGTGGCAAAAAAAACCACGGATATGTGTGAAAAATGGCTACTAAAAACTGTGGGAAATTTCGTGAGAAATCTGTGGGAAATTAAACCCACGGATTATCCACAATGAAATTCGTGGGAAATAAGTCAACGCCCCGTGGGAAAATTAGTGGGAAAATATTTACCCACGGGGTTTTTACAAACAGAATAATTTCGTGTGAAATCCGTGAAAAATGGCCTTTTCCCACATGATTTCCCACGGATTTTACCGTGGGAAAAACCTGTTTGTGTAGTAGTGAGAAACTCACATTGTTTATTTTGCTTGGAAATATTTATTTACTTTTTGGGTAACAACCATAGTTTTCAGCCTTTTGGCCGACTAATCCACACGGTTTGAACCTACTGCCGCCACACAGACTAAAACCAAGTAAAGGCCACCCTTTTCAGGAGGTTGGCAACTTGGCGTGGCCATTTAATGGAAAGTAAACAAGATTCTCAGTAACAGATAAATCTCCAGATCATGGATCAGTTGTACCTCTCGCGTGCATTTGCTTGTACATTTGTCCAATCTACAGCTCCATGCTTTCTTTCTTTTTGATATATGTATGGACGTAAGAATCGGACAAAGAGCATATTGGATGTTAATTCATTAATCCATGTTTAGGGGTCATTGTGTAATTAGTTTAGTGTTTATGTATGTTAAAAGTATTATGGGTCGTATTTGTAAAAGGCTTTATGTAAATGGGTTGGGTTAAGGCCTTAACCCAAACAAGCCTGTAGAAAAGTAGTTATTATGGTTAACGGTTATGACAGTTAAGTTTGTGAAAGGTTGTGTCAGCTTGTATAGTTATACCGGTTCATAGTGTCGGTTAGAAAAGTATAAGTACCCGTGTAAACCAAGTCTGTAAAAACTAACGATTGTTTTATAAAAGTAAAGTTAGTATATTTCTTGTCGATTGTTCATAGAGATAAGATACCAACAGTGGCATCAGAGCCAAAGGTTCGAACCAGAGAGAACGAAACAGATTGATTCAGGGAATCAATCAAGAGAACAAACAGACCGTGCGCATACCGGTCAATCAAGACAGAGAAGAGTTTTTTTTTATTCAGAAGAATCAATAAAGAAAGAGACACGACTCGATTAAAAGAAAGATCGAATCAGAGAACACAAAAGAAAGGAGAAATAAACGTACCCGATTGTGCGAAGAAGAAACCGCCGCCTTGTGCTTGCCGGAGAAGAGAACATACAAGAATAACCATCATTACTGGAGAAAGAAATTGAAACACCGATTAACCACCACCGTTTGATTAGAAAGAAAACCAGAAGAAGGACGACGATTACAGTTGTGCCCTAACTGCGTGTAGAAGAAAGAAGGAAGGAAGTAGAAGCGGACTTTGTTTGGGTATAAGAGAACGCAGTTTATTAGTTGGGTATAAGAGAACGCCACTTTTTAAAGCCCACAAGAATTGAAAAGGCCCAAGGGAAATTATAGGTTTTAAAATCTTCGTTACAATTCGCATTAGGAAAACGTTAGAATTGTTTGAGAATTATTGTGGTTAGATAAGAAAATTTAAGTTCGACTATTATTAGAATTATATTGGTTTTTAGAAGAAAATCAAATCGAAAGATATGACGGGAGATAAAAACGAAAACAAAGTTGTTTTCACTACATCGTTACCATCATATCAATGCCCAGTTTTAAGCAATACAAATTATACATTATGGGCATTAAGAATGAAGAAGATACTATTGGCAAATGGAGTACGGGATTTAGTAGAAGGAATAAGTACATCAAAAGAGATTGATGTAAAAAGGGATAGTTCTACATCAGCATATCTATTTCAAGGGTTACCAGAAGATTTGCAAATGCAAGTTGCGGGATGTGAAACATCGAAAGAAATTTGGGACTCTCTAAAGTCCAGATTTATTGGGACAGAAGATGTATAACAGGCACACTCGCAACAACTTAAATCAGAATTTGAGAGACTTGTGATGAAAGAAGATGAATCAATAGATTCATTTGCCGGGAAGTTGACGAGTATTGTTACAAAGGCTGCTACATGTGGATTAACGTTTGATGAGCAAACGAAAGTACGAAAAGTACTTAGTACAGTACCAGATAAATTCGTACCAGTAGTAGCAACCATTGAAATGCTTGTTGATTTTAAGACTGTAAAGTTGGAGGAGATTCTTGGGAAACTTAAGACTTATAAAGAAATGCTTAAGTTTAGAAAAGGAATTGAGGAAGATAATAGTGAGAAGTTGTTGTTCACACATCAAGGGAATAACAGAAATTATGAACGCAACTATGAAAATGATAGACGAGGAGGTGGTAATCAGACACGAGGAAGAGGCCAAGGAAGATTCCCAAGGGATAGTAAGAATGAAGATAGTTATGATAGAAGAAGAAAAAACCCTGGAGATCAAAATTACCATAGAAGAGACATTAGAGAAATAGAATGTTATAATTGTCATGAGTTTGGACACTATGCTGCAAATTGTCCAAAACCAGACTGTAGAGAAGAAAAACCAAACCTTGTGTTCGAAGATGACGAACCAACACTATTAATGGTTACTAGTAAAGATGAAAAGGAGACAACATCCTTAAAAGAAGAACCGAGAAGGAAAGGAATTGTCATTGAGAAGGATGAAATTCCAAAAGGAAAATTAGAAGATATGCAGTCAGAGATAGAAATTGATTTGAATAGTAAATTAGAGTTTTGGAAGTTCGAAATGCTTCAAGAGTTAGAAATTGAAAAACAAGAGTTTGAGAAGAAAATAAGAAATAGAGAAATGGCATTTGAGAAACAAATGCAGATAGAGTTAGAGAACTTCAAGAAGTTGAGAGATTGCACAAGCAAAGAGATGAAAGAGTTAAAAACAATAAGAAAACAGTTTGAGAATGAAAACCATGGAGTTATTTTAGAGCAGAAACAGCTAGAAGAAGAACCAAATATTAAGGGCGAATGCAAGAAGCATCAAGAGTTGCCATCAAGATTTCAGAAGGAGAACCAGATTGATAAAGACATTAAATCAAGCAACAAGAAAGTTGGATCAGAAGATCGTGATACTAGAAATAGTGTGTTGGAGATTCAAGAATACGAAGCAATACAAATGAAGGAAGATGGTGACAAAGATTAGATTGAAGACAAGGAAGATAGAAGACCGATCAAGGAGAAAACTCAAGACATATTTAGTATTGAAGATCAAGACAAAGGAAATGGAAGCAAGCCAAAGTTCAAATATAAAGATAATGGAGTTTGAAGATATCGAAGGCATGGATTAATAAATTAGGAGGGAGTATTGGACGTTAATTCATTAATCCATGTTTAGGGGTCATTGTGTAATCAGTTTAGTGTTTATGTATGTTAAAAATATTATGGGTCGTATTTGTTAAAGGCTTTATGTAAATGGGTTGGGTTAAGGCCTTAACCCAAACAAGCCTGTTGAAAAGTAGTTATTATGGTTAACGATTATGACAGTTAAGTTTGTGAAAGGTTGTGTCGGTTTGTATAGTATATACCGGTTAGAAAAGTATAAGTACCCGTGTAAACCAAGTCTGTAAAAACTAACGATTGTTTTATAAAATAAAGGTAGTATATTTCTTGTCGATTGTTCATAGAGATAAGATACAAACAGAGCATACTAAAATGGCTATCCTATTTATACTTAAAATCCTTGATCCTTGGGGTTAAAAAACTAAGGCACCTCGTGCTTTCATTAAATCCTCCTCATTTTCGTAGCTAAACTTGTTACGCTCATATGGGGAAGGTTTAGAATTAATCTGGTAATAAATATTATACTATTTGTTGTTAATTCATTTTATTGTTAGCAAACAGAAAGGGTGTATTTGAGTATCCTTATAGGCTTTGTTGGTCCCTAACGTGTGAAATGAATGAGTCAATATGAAAATGCAAACAAATAAAAATTTGAATAACTAAATCGTCTAACTTCTGAAATGTTACAGAATTTCGAGTACTTATACTAAACGAAAAGGCATGTTTCCAACCGTTGTGTCGGTTAGGAAATAACCGTTTTTCTAACTGTTTTTGTAATGTTTTGGCGGTTAAATAACTACCTTTCTAACTGCTATTAACTACTTTTAACTGCTATCAACCTCTTGGCGGTTATAAACTTTATATCGAGCAACTTTGGTCCTTCGAGTCTGAAGCAATGTCGAGATTAGTATCTTCATTCTCCTCCTTAATCTTGATCGTTGCTTCGTCCTAAGTCTTGAACTCCGAGCATTTGTCGCATAGTCACGAACTTGAGTCTTGGTAAAGCTTTCGTTAAGATATCTGCTCTTTGTAGTTCTCCACTTACGTGTTCCACTTTGATATGACCATTCTCTACGCATTCACGAATGAAATGATAGCGAATGTCTATGTGCTTGCTCCTTCCATGAAAAACTAGGTTCTTTACGAGTGCTATAGCTGATATGTTGTCAACTCTAAGCGTTATCTTCTTTTCTTCCAATCCAGTTAATTCACTGAGTAAACATTTTAACCATAAGGCTTGACATGTCATGCAGCAGAGCCGCCATGAATTCTGATTCACATGATGAGAGCGCTAGTGTCGGTTGCTTCTGAGTACACCAAGTGATAGGTGACTCTCCAAAGTAAAATACTATTCCAGTAGTTCCTTTTCCTTGATCTGTATTGATTCCATAACTACTGTCGCGGTATCCTGTAATATTGCAGCCGCCTTCTTTCTTTTATATTATTCCATGTTCCTTTGTTCCTTTGATGTATCGGATTACTTGTTTCACTGCCTTCAAGTGATGATCCTTCGGGTCTTGCATAATCGCTGAGTAGTCCGACTGAGTAACTAAGATCTGGTCTTGTACGTAGTAAGTATCTGATACTTCCAATTAGGCTTCGGTAATAAGTTGCGTCAACTTAGTGCCGGGATCGTCGGTGTCTTTGTATCATTACTGTCCGTCATGCTTGTCTCTTTTAAGATCTTGTTAATGTATCCAGTTTGCTTGATCGTAATCTCTCCTCCTGTCTGTGTAACTTCTATCCCAAGGTTATATGCTAGCAACCTTAAGTCGTTCATTTTGAATTTTTCTTCCATGTGGGACTTGAACAAGTCTATTTCCTTCTTTGGAGTACCCGTGATTATCAAATCATCTACATATACTCCAACGATAAGTGTAGAAGTCTTGCTTCTCTTTGTGTAGACTGCCTGTTCGAGATTACATTTCTTAAAGTCTAATGACTTCAAGGTTTGGTCAAGCTTCATGTTCCAAGCTCTAGGTGCTTGTCTTAAGCCATACAATGCTTTAGTTAGCTTGTAGACTTTTCCTAGGTTTCCTTGTTGAATGAAACCTTCAGGTTGTGTAACATAGACTTCTTCCTTCAATTCTCCATGTAAGAATGTTGATTTTACATCTAAGTGGTGTACTTGCCATCCATGATATGCTGCTAGTGCTAATATTAATCGAACTGTCTCTATCCTAGCAACTGGTGCAAATACCTCATCGAAGTCTATTCCTTGTTCTTGTACATAACCTTTTGCTATTAATCTTGCTTTATACTTATGATCCTTCCTTGTGCATCTCTCTTGGTTTTATAAACCCATTTGAGTCCTATTGCCTTCTGATTTTCAGGCAATGTGGTACGGGTCCATGTGTTGTTTTTGTTAATTGAATCTAATTCAATTTCCATGGCCTCAATCCACTTCTCATCTTTTGATGCTTCTTTGTAATTACAGGTTTCTTCTTCTGTGAAGAATAAGCTTGGTGCTTCTACTTCACGTGCAGTTTGGTAGATTTCTGTAATATCCTTTAAACCTTGTATTGGTCTATGATCAAATCTAGGATCTGAGCTTTCTAATGAGCTTATAGTAGCTCCCTCTTCATCTTCTGAGTTAGGTTTGTAAGTGTATGATGGTGGTGTGATTGGTGAGGGTGGATCTGGTATAGGTTCTTGTTCATGATACGTGTTATCAGTGTTTTCTGTGTTGACTGGTGTAGGATTATCATAGTCAACTCCATCTATTACAAAGCTAGTCCAAAACGTATCCTCTGTACTTGTATCCTCTTCATTGTTATTCCAATCCCACGGTTTTGTTTCCATAAACTTTACATCCCTACTAACATGTTTCTTCTTCCCT
Source organism: Chrysanthemum makinoi (assembly GCA_910596185.1). Classification (NCBI taxonomy): domain Eukaryota; kingdom Viridiplantae; phylum Streptophyta; class Magnoliopsida; order Asterales; family Asteraceae; genus Chrysanthemum; species Chrysanthemum makinoi. The sequence continues at coordinate 265,690,193 of OU343217.1, forward strand.
ACTGGATCATATAGCCTACATGCTTTTGATCCTTCTTCAACTCCTAAGTAAATCATTGGAATGCTTCTATCATCCAGCTTCTTCAAGTGAGGTATTGTTATCTTAGCATAAGCTGTGCATCCGAATATTCTTAGGTATTCTAGATTTGGTTTTCTGTTGTAGAGGGCTTCATATGGTGTTTTATTTTCAAGGGCTTTCGTTGGTACCCTGTTGAGTATGTAAATGGCGTGCTTGGACTGCTTCACCAAAAGTTAAGGGTAACTTCATTGCTTTCATCATACTCCTAGTAGTTGATAACACTGTCCTATTTCTCCTCTCTACTACACCATTCTCTGCGTGAGTATGGTGTCATCAATTGTCTTTCTATACCGTTCTCCTTACAGTATTTGGTGAATTCATGTGATGTAAATTCACCTCCTCTATCCGTTCTTAGCATTTTTATTTTCAACTTCAACTTTGATTCAATCTGCTGTCTAAATTCCTTGAATGTGCTGAATGCTTGATCTTTCGAAGTTAGAAAGTAAGCCCATATGAAACGTGTACAGTCATCTACAAATAAGAAGATGAACTTCTTTCCAGAGTGTGTTGCTGGACTTATGGGACCACAAAGATCTCCATATACTAAGTCCAACGGGTTCTTTGATCTGAATTTAGCTTGGTTTGGAAAAGGTGTTCTGATGTGTTTTCCTAATAAACATGCATCACAGATTTGTCCTGCATGATTTATTCTCGGTATTCCATCCACTAGACCTTTTCTTGTCATCTTGTCTATTGCGTCAAAGTTCAGGTGACCTAATCTAGCATGCCATAACCATGCTTGGTCATCTACGTTTGCTAAGAGACATATAGGTGCTACAATATGTAATCTAATACTGTAAAGTCGATTCTTAGATCGTTCTACTTTCATCAACAACTTCTTATTCTTATCATACAAAGTCAGTAAGTTTCCATCCATGATGATCTTGCAACCTGTAGAAAACTAGAAGGGGGGGGGGGGTTGAATAGTTTACCAATTAAAAACTTTGTTTTGAAACTTATTGTAAAGATCAATTGATATTGATCTTTGATATGTTAATGAAATATGCAAGCAATATGTAAGAAGTAAATAAGGAAAGAAATGATCAAACCACAACAAGTTGTTTATAGTGGTTCGGTCTACAAGGACTCTTTTTCCTTGCCCTACTCCACTCCTCGAGTCTCACACTCGAGAGTTTAACTTCACTAGTCAACAAGCTCCTTTCACCGGCGGAGAAAACCTTTACACTTCGCTAACACTATTTCCGACACTAAGCTAGATGTCGAGTTCTTTCCAAGGGTACAACCACTCCCACACACAACGTATTTTGAGGACTAAAATACTAACCACTCACACTCACAAGATTATGATGGTTTGATACAACAATGAAGTATGAATCAACACTAGATCATACAACACTAAACAAACAAGACTTCCAACTTCTCGTTGAAGCTTGAATATGACTTGATCTTCTTTGCTACAAAAGAGATCACTAATATGATATGAAACCGAGTTAGAAAGGTTAGAGAGAAGATATGTATGAGATTATGTTAGAAAGGGATGAAAAACTACTTGGCTTGGCATTGCTATTTATAGCCAAAGTGGACAGGAGCTCCTGACGGACCGCGGAACCCTTAAAAGGGTTCCTACCGGTACCATTTTGGTACTGCCAGTCTGACAGTCAAGATATCAAATCTTTGCTAAAGTCAACTCTATCTAAGTGAGATTGTGCAAGATATGAAGAGTACAAATCCACACAAAATATCTAATGAAATCTTCCAATGATTTCCATGATGCATTACATGATGTCATATGTTGTATTTCTATTTTAGGAATATGCAAGTACATAAGTAGTGTTTGGTTTTAAGAACCTAACACATTCTAAAATCTACTATCATACATAATGATTAGAGTCATATTAAGATGTTACTAATCATAAATGTAAATGCTTGAATGATGAATATATTGTTTGAAAAAGCTTGTTTTAATATCTATTAAACTTGACAAGCTTTAAGCTTTTATACAAATTAAATTTACTTTTGTCGTTAACAAAACTTAGGTAAAGATCAAAAATATAAATAACGTTTAATGACTATATTTGTATTAACAATCTCCCCCTTTTTGTTGAGGACAAAATATAAATTTTATTTTTATAAAAGATACAAAGTTTGTACAAGAGTTATAAAAATATTAGTTTTAGAACTTGAAAAGAGAATGGTAATGCAAGTGTATGATGTTTGACTATTTATGAAAGTCAAAGTATTCACTAGTTGATGTATGATGTTGACTTTTTCAGAAAGTCAAAGTATGCACTTTGACTTTTTTAGGAAAAGTCAAGTATTATCAATGAGGGTTCCTGTTTGACTTTTAGGAAGTCAAATGTATGCAGTTTGACTTTTTCAGAAAAGTCAAATATAAATAATTTCAAAGTTCTATATTTTCTCCCCCTTTTTGTCTCAACAAAAAGAAGAGGCTATGCGGAATGTAATGAGCCCGAGCTATTATCTCCCCCTTGTTCAAAGCTCCCCACTACAACAAAAGTGGCTTTTTAGGACCCTTTGTGTGGGACGGTATGATAATGGAGTCCTAAAAAACTGTTTAATAGGACATATGAGCGTTTAGGGTCCTTTTTAAATATTTGCTACTTAGGCGATGTCCTAAAAAGGTATATAATAGGATGGTCGATGATTTGGGGTCCTATTATCATATAACTTAATATGACACTTAAAATATGGGTCCTAATAAATTACCTTTATAAGACGTTTATTCATTATGGTTGTATTATAATAAACCATAATAGGACACGTGAGTTTTGAGTCATAAGACATCAGTTAGTTAAAACGCTTATTCACAAAAAGTTTTATTTAGCAAAATTTAATAGGACCTTTGACACGTCGGTATTATAACGTTAACCTTTATAGGACGCTTATGTACAATGGTTTTATAACATCATTTTTTTAAAACGATTTTTTGCAAAAGTTTTATTATAACAAAACTTAATAGGACCCTTAAAGGATGCATATTAATTATGGTTTTATTACAATACACCATAATAGGACACTTGATATATAAGTCATAAAACATTAATTATTTAAAACGCTTATTCGCAAACGTATTATTAAAACATAACTTAATATGACAGTTGACACTTGGGTCCCATAGATTGATACACCATCATAAGACACTTGATATTTGAGTCATAAAACATCGGTTTTATGGAACACTTATTCGCAAACGTTTTTTTTATAAGAAAAGTGAATAGGACCCTTGACAATAGCGTCTTATAACGTTAACCTTTATATAACGCTTATTCATAATGGTTTGTTTATGATACACCACAATATGGCACATCTTTTTAGAGTCGTAAAACATCCGCTTTTTATAACGCTTATTCAGCTTTATAGAACGCTTAATTGCAAAAGTTTTATTTGAACACAAATTAACATGACCCTTGACAACTGTGTCTTTTAACATTAACCTTTATAGTACGCTTATTTGTTGACAATAAATATTAACATGCTTCCTAATCTCAATATGTTGACACTAACATATCAAAAGATATAGAACCATGATCCAAATTATAAAGAAAAATGTTAATATAAAAATATGTTATTAACTTTTTAAAAAAAAATTACATTTAAGGTAACCAGCTTTTAATTTATTTATTGAGATGCTAAACTTATAAAACTTGACATTATAGGTTCTAGGGGTGAGCAAACGGGCCGGATGGACCGGACCGACCGACAAAACCGACCGGACCGAATGACCCTCGGTCCGGTCTCGGTCTACCATTTTTGGCAAATTCGGTCTCGGTCCGGTCCGGTCCGGACCACAAACCGAAAATTTAACCTTGTTGGACCGGACCGGACCGACCACATTCGGTCTCGGTTTTTTGCCGGATTCGGTTCTCAGTCCTGTCCGGTTTTTCTCGGTGCGGTCCGGTTTTCGCCCGATGATCAACCCTAATAGGTTCACTGAACTTATAAAGATTATATCAACATAACTGGATTTTTAAAAACACGATATTTATGTTACGTAGCTATCCAAAAATATGTGAAAATATAAAAATTAATCTGACTTAAGTCGTTATTTGCTTACATGACACTTTTTAAATGACATAAAACATGAACCAAACATTTGATGGTTGGTCTAATTGAATGGTTTATCTATATAATTTGGGTTTTTATGCTTGGATAATGCATTGACAAAGGTAAATTGAAGTTTAGTTGAAGAATAAGAGTGATAAGTTTGATCACAAGCATTTCGAGTACATAGAAAGGTAGAAATCGGTCGAACACGGTCAGAGTCGATCTAAAACGGTCTAAGTCCGTCGAAAATTGTCAAAATCGGTCGAAAACAAGCGAAATCGGTCAAAATCGATTGAAAACGGTCAAAAGGGACGAAAAACGTTACAAACGGATGAAAACGTATAAAAATGTTGTATAGTATTTGTCTTAGTTTACAAAACCCAATGCACATGACCTATGACCCATGTTAATTACCCACTGTCGATCACCAGTCATGTATTGGTCGATAACATGACAATAGAGCCACTATAACCCATGCACATGACCCATTACCCATTGTCAGTAGTCATGGATGTGTCGTAACATGACACTCTAAGCAACTAGAACCCAATGCATATGACCCATATGATGTCAAATACCCATTAATGAATGTGACTAGTGATAACCTAATGCACATGACCCATGACCCATGTGAATTAGCCATTATCACCGGTCGTGCATGGGTTGCACCGGCTTGGTAGGTGTATAGTTATAGTTCGGAGGTTATATGAATTATATTTGAAGTTATTAAAGGCGGTCATGCATGGGTTGCACCGGCTTGGTAGGTGTATACCGTTTGTCACATACACTAAGAAGCAAGTATCCAGGGACCTCCCAATCATGTTATCCGAGATCGAGAAAGTTTGAACTCGGCTTGAGCTTGACTCAAAAAGCTCGATTTATTTGTAAAAATGTGTTATCTTACACAAATTAAAATTCAAATATAACCTAAGAATCGAATTCGATTCGACTTCAGCTTGTTAATAAGTTCACCTATAATACAAATGCATAACATTTTATATACGTTTAATATGTAAAATATCATAGTGTCATTTAGGCTCGGAAGTCCAATCAAATTTTGTATGTAAAACTCAGGCTCGAGCCCGATTGTTAGATGAGCTGCAACTTAGGCTCGAGCTCGCGCTCGTTTAAGCTCGGCTCATTCAAGCTTTTTACTGATATGATCCTGAGCTTTTCACGAGCGGCTCGGCTCATTTCCGCCCCTAATATAAACAAAGATTAAGATATTTCGTGTGTTAAATTTGTATGTAATATTTTACACGTCCCGCCCTTATTTTTGCCCAAAATATAATTTCCCACTCAACTTTTCACAAGCCCGCCTAAATTTTTCCCCAAAATCAAAATGCCCCTCAACCACCATCCTTTATCCTTTTTCTCAGATCTCACATCATCTTCATAATATGTTCTCTCCAAAAAATTTGAGATTCCTTAGCGGGAGATACTTTTCAATTTTCCCCCTTTTGAGTTTCAATTGAACAAAACCCTTACATAAAAAAGTCAGCCGTTCTCTTATCATTATTCTGATAAAAATACTCCCACCGCTGCTTCCACAATCTCTGTGATACCCGTTCTCACATGACCGTCTCCATTGTATCATCAGACATTAGACAACCTCACCCTCGTATTGAAGAAGGTCAGTGTGTGTATCATTAACTTAATTCTATTTCTAGGGTTTTAAGTCAATTGAATCTTTCTTCGATCTATTTATAGCCTATTTAAAATATTGCTTATAAATTTTTTGTTTGAAGGGTTGTTCTTCTTCTTCCATTGGTTCACTTTTTTTACAACATTTATTTTTAATAGATAGCCTTTTTCGGATTTTTTAGTTTGAATTATGAATTGTAGGTAAATGGTGAAAGGTGTGAAAGTTCAAGTAGAACAACTTAAGCAAGATGGGAATTTATATTTTAAGACGAAACGATTAGGTGCTGCTACTGATGGTTATACAGAGGTATTAATTTTTTGTTAATGTGTTTGATGTAATGTCTGAATGAGTTTTTGTATTTTTCTTGCAAGCCATTACTTTGGGTCCTAAAGTTTCATATTTATTGGACTAATCGGACTTTATGTCATCTTAAGCGAAAGCATGTATAACATCTTTTAAATGTGTTAATTAACTTTTGTAGGTAATGGCAAGTCACCGAAATTATGAGATGGACTCATAAATTTATTACACAGGTCAAAATGAGAGAACTAGAAATTTCTTACGTCTTTATGCTGATGAGCTTGGAAAAGGGTTGGTGGGTGAGCTGGATTATACTCTGGAGGCTGCAAATGCTGTTGAATTTATGGTAATTTAGAACTATACCATACTATATCTACTCTTTAGCATTTGATTCTTTACTGTTTGGTACCTTTCTATTATATGAAGTGGTTTTGGTAGAAAGAGGTGATCTTGAACTTGCACTATTTTTGTCATGTCTCAACAAAACACCATTTCAGCCTAGCTGGAAATATACAAAGCATTTATGTAGATTTAAGTGTATTCACTTGTGGCATTTATGTTTAAAGAGGTTTCGATACCCGGTAAATATTCGGTGGTTCATATTCTGAAAGCATTGCAATGTAATCAAGGCTGATGGTCTCAACAGGCTGAGTGATTTAACTGTATTCACTTGTGGCTTCATGAATTCTGAATATTACATATACTGATAATTCGAATACATATTTAAGACTTAGTAGGTATATGTATGTTTCCATTGTTAGTTGCTTCAAAATGTTTGCAGAAAATGAGTTCAGAGATATCATTCAGCACCAATGGGTGTTGATTTACCCTAGTTTCCTAGAAACATTCAGATTTGATCTCTAGATTTTACTATAGTGGTTGTATGATATTTTACTATTTTACAAAGTGAAGCAACCGGTGATGACTAGTACTCGCATTGTGGCATGTTACTGAGTTAATATGTTGAAATGAACATACAAATAATATATCAAGTAAAAAAGTTATAATCGATTCTGGAGTATCTATAAACCATGTAATTTCATCTATATGCAAGTTTCTGATCAATCTCTTTCCTCCATTTTAAATTCATGCAGATTCATAAAATAAGCCGTCCGATTATTCTTGATTGGCTGATCTCGTAGAATGATCGGATACTGGAATGGACAGGACGTGCTTTCCACCTTGAGGTTGAATTTGTACTATGTTGATTCTTATTGTTTGTTTGGTTTTGCATATGTTTCAGATGATTTTAACAGAGTATTTACATTTATGGTTGACCGTGTGTTATTCTCATGTCTAAACGATATTTCTTTTAGCTTGGTTTCATAAATGATCAAACTTAATTTATATGAGCTATCACCGTGTCAGTAATATAAGTTTATTATGTTACAGTGTCCTGGGAACCTTTATCAAATCAGCAGAAGCAAGCACCATCCGTTGTCGAAGTTTTTAGGATTGTAGAGGAGGTATGTAGAATCACGAACAAATTACAGTTGGATCATATTCTCTTGTTAGTGCGGATATTGGTTTGTACAAGCTGCAAAATTTAGGTTTAATCTGTGAAAATACTCTGCAGACAGTGCTTTCGATGCCAGTGAAGGAGAACTTTGCATGTAGAAACTTTTTTAGCATATCAAGTATATGTTATGAAGCAATTAAGATACGTAAACAAAGTTATTCACGTTGTTAAATCCAACAATCATATTATTTAATGACATTTTATTTGACTGAATGAAAATATATCTGTTTTTGTAAGAGTTAACAACATAATTGAAGTAATAAATTAAGGGAGTTTACATCCCACGGATAAATGGCTTAGACTTGTAGTAGTCAGATGCATGTTTCATGTGGGCCTGTTATGGTCTATATCACCGACAAAGTGATACGGACCATGTCACTAACAATTATTCATCAGAAGTTGTTGTCTTCTTGGGTGATATGGTCTGTATCACGAGCCAATCAAAGAGAAGCTTTTATTGTCTCAGATTTAAAGTATACTACTATAATCCCATAGTTAACCAAGTTCAGTAGTGGTGAGGTCATGGGCCTTTAGTTAGCTCTCACCACTTCGATCTTTGATTTTGGATATATGTGTTTTTGGGAATACATCATTTTTAAAATCTTTTAGAAATGTCATTCATTGTGATTTTCTTTGTGATCTTTACTTTGCAGACAGTGGACCAATTATTCAAGTTGAGTCTTCCGATGGATATCTCTCACTTGCAAGCATTGCTTTCAATAATTTTTCACGCCCTCGATGGTTATTTGCTCAAATTGGTTAGCCAGTTAGGTACCACACATCTATATGTCAGAATGCATATTCTGATGATTCAACTTTTTTGCTTCTCATTGCTCATCTATTATGTTAATGGTTGATCCGGCATGGAAATTTGTGATGGTTTTCTTACCTTTTATTTTCTTGTCTTATTCCTATCTTATCAAAATTGTTCTCAATCTAAGTTATACATATATTTTTACTTGAACACAGTTGAGAAGAACCATCTATATCCTGCTGCTCCACCTTTGACTCGTTACAAGGAAACAATGTTCCCAATAGCTAAGAAAAAGGTGGTTGAGAATTTACTTCTTGACGAGGAAGTGGATGACAAATTAAAAGGGCTGACAGCAGTTAAGCTATGTGTCAGATTAAATACCCTTCAAGTAAGTTCCGGCCTCCTTTGATTTTTAATGATATATATCATCAAAGACTATAAAATTGACATCAGAGATTGTATTAAAGTCATGATTGGTAATGTGATCTTGTTATGATATACAGTATCTGCAGAAGCAAATTAACGTTTTGGAAGATGGAATAAAAAAATCATGGGCGTCTGCTGTGGTATCTGGAGATAGTAGAGAATGTAAGTTCTGTTTCTATCTGGATGTGAAAGTGTCCTTGTAACATTAAGTTTCTGGTAGAGGTCAAATTCTCTAAAAGTAATGTTCAAAAATCTAACTTCAGTTTCCTGTTCTTCCAGCTAAAATATCTCCAGGAACTACAGATAGTATGCTCACGGATAGTGAATCAGTTGATGAACTTTTTGTAGCCACCTTTGACAGCATCAGGGATTCGGTAGCTGATGCTATCAGAAACATTTGTGATTTAATTGGTGAGTTAATGAACATAAGCACATTCTGTGATGATCTTTCTGAATTTTACTTGCCTTGGTGGTTCTGGCATGATCTTTTGAATACTGATAATAAGCAAATTTTAGTGGTACATTTAGGTCGGGGATGAAGTTGTCCTTAAAAGCATTCTAAACTCAACCGAGACTGTAGCAAAAGGATGGGTGAGGAGCTTGAACCCAAATGATATAGTTGGTGGTACAGAGATTGGACGAGGATGGTGTGAGGTAAACGTTTAAGTACCAACAAAAAGAGATGAAGTATTGGTGAGACCCTATGGGTTATTTGCCACAATTGAAGACTGTGTTGGTGCAACCATAGCATGGCCTTGTCCCTTTATCTCGGTATGTCTTTGTTAATCTTGTGATACCAATAATTTTACTAACATGGAGCTTAATGCTTATACATGGGTGTTTATTTGTAGGTGGTCCGTGAGGATTGAGTGAGATGATGCATGACCACGGACTAAGCTTCTTGTTGCGTTAATGTATTGTTTAATATTAATAGACTTTATGTTAGATTCTGTCTACCTTATTTATGTTTAGTGATTTTGTTATGACAATTGGTAATTTGAAATACAATTTCGTTTTATTCATTTAATATTTAGTTGATGTTTTATTCATATCGTAATAATAGAGTGTGCATGGTGAAAATAGCGTCCTACCATATGACTTGTCCGGACTTTGAAATTGTCCTATTAAACTTATTAACCGTCCTAACAATTAACTTAACATTGTAAAAGTGTCCTAATATGTTGTTATTAGGACGTTATTTAGGTTGTTAATAGACATTTTATACGACCAAAAAATTGGTTTCATAATCTTCCTTGAGATATTAGAACCCTTTTCTTGGTGCTAAAATAGCTATAATGTTATATGATAAGCGTCCTAACAATTATCTTTTAAGTACGCTTGTATGTGTATCAAAAGATTAAAATTAGGTAACAACGTTTTACAACATTGTAAAAGTGTCCTAATATGTTTTTATTAGGACGTTATTTGTGTTGTTTATAGACCTAAAATGCGACCATAAAATTGGTATCATAATCTTATTTGAGTTATTAGTACCCTTTTCTTGGTTGCTAAAATAGCTATGATGTTACATCATAAGCGTCCTAACAATACTTTTAAGGACGTTTTTATGTGTCTCAAAAGATTAAAAGTAGGTAATCACATGTTAAAACATTGTAAAAGTGTCCTAATATGGTTTTATTAGGACACTATTTGTGTTATTCATAGACATATAATACGACCATAAAATTGGTTTCATAAGGGTTAGGACGCTTTGGACCTATTACAACCGCCTTACATGAAACGCTTTCATCCTTGGTCCTATTAAATGAAAGGTCCTAAAAAGTACCATTTTATGACGCTTATGGGGGTCCTAAAAAGCCACTTTTCTTGTAGTGCCCCTTTAATTGGGTGCTTTAATGGGAAGATTCATGGATTGTGAAAATAAAGCTACAAAAAAAATGTTAGTAATAATGATCATTCACAAGCATTTCCAAACACTATGTAATGACACCAACAATATAATAAACAACATTCATTAGTTAAAATTTTTCACGAGTAAAGATCATGAAAAGAGAACACAATGATGTGTTTTTAGTACAAGAAAAAATTATCCTAAGAAAGTAAAGACTAGTCTAAAACCATCCTAAAGTGATGGTGGATAGGAAAGAGCGTTGAGACGCTCAAGGATGTGGTTGAGGATGAACCTCATTTCTTCTTGGAAGTCATGGACCATAACCCGGTCCTTTCACGGTTTGGCCCGTTTGCTCACAAGTTGAGCAACCATGCCTTGGAGGGTAGAATGTTTGGGGAGGTTGTGGTGGTGGAATGGTGGATGTGTTGGTGTTGGTGGAAATGTTTGGGGTGGTCATGATGGAAGCAAGCAAAGCACTTTGCATTTGCATTGTCTTACTCAAGTGAGAGTCCACCATGCCTTTGAATTGGTGGAGGTTGTGGAGTTTGGTTTGAATCTCCTCTCTAGTGGGATTGGCATCCCACATACACTCCTCAATGTCCTCAAGATGAGGTGACATTGATGTGGGAAGTGAATGATCCCCATACAAAGGACCATGAATGTCTTTGTGAATGGGGTGGAAGAGAAGAGGTTTAGGCCCTAATGGGGCGTTTGGGTCAAGAGATGACCGAGGTGACTTATGAGCCATCCGCTCAATTGAGCCAAAGGATGGCAATGGTGGTGGATGATTTGGCCTAGGAGGCAAGTCATCCAAGTCCTCCAAGAAAGGATTCGGGAAGGTTGGTGGAGTGGAAAACAACTCCATGGGAATGAGAGTTGGAGACCTTGGTGAAGGTGGTGAGTGGTTTTTGGATGTTTGGATAGGTTCCGGTGGAGGTGAAGTTGGTGTTTTTGTTGGTGGTGGAGTGGTGATCACAATGTGTGATTGAGTAGGTGTGGCTAAGGTGAGGTTTGTATCATCTCGGATGGGAGATGAGATAGTGAGTGGAGAAGACTCGGATGAGGAGCTAAGGTGAACGAAGCAACAAGGCCTCACACTAATTCTAGCGGTCTTCTTGCAAGGTTTTGGAGATGATTTTGTCATTTTTGACTTTGGTTTGTCTTTGCTAGATGATAGTAAGAATGAAGAAGGTGTGAGGATGATCATGGTAAAACCTCTCAATTTATAGAAGTGAAAAATCATGGAGAAATGTGTTTGATTTGATGTTAAGCCATTGAAGTGATGAGGTTCCTAATGATTTGGAAGTGGGTTGAATGCTAGTCATATCACCCAAGTCAAGCCATTCAAGAGAGATGGAGTGAAGAAGAAAAGATTTGCAATAAATGTGTTCTAGTGAGTGGAATTTCCTAATATTCAGATCACCCACGGATTTGAAGGTACCAAAATTTGGTTCCTTCCTTTATGCAAAAAGGGCTCCTTGGGTGGATTTTTCAAATTTTTGAATTTTGGTGGGAAATGGATTTCTTATATACTTAAGTGAATTATACTAGTTCTAATAAGGGTATAAGCAAGTTAGGATTGATTTATAAGCATTGGATGGTAATTTGGAATCACGAAATAGTCAAAATTTAGAAAGTTACCTGAAGGATCCACGGCACCAAAATCATACACTACCGAACCCTAAAAAGGGTGCCGCCTGTCCGCTCGCCTGTACACGGCGGTACCAATTTACATAACGGACGGTACCAAAATTATGGTGCCGTCGATCCGTGAAGCGTTAAAAAATGGACAGAGTTCGTTTTTAGGTGTCGGAGACTTTTCCGAAACCTGAAATTCTTCTCAAAACATGTTATACTAACCATTTCTAGTTAGGAAAAGCAGATAATATATATATAAACATAGTGGAACATGTATTTTGAGCAAGGCTTATTGATTTTCACATTATAGTGAAAATGGGTAAAATTTGATAGCAAACATGCGCTATCCCCCTGCATGAAATTGTTAGCATTCACCATTGTTTCAGGTTATATTATCATCCTACATAATAAAACAACCAAATTGTATCAAACATTATTGATAATGTATTGTTCCAAACGCTCCTTAAAAGTACCCTTATTTGTCCAACTTCTTGTAAATCTTGTTCATCATCCTACCAAGGCCCTTGAACATTCCCTTAGTTTGCTTGAACTCACTGATTCATTCTCTATTTCGGAAGAGACGATAATACTCATGAGGAGGAAGACGAGAGCTTGGAAGACCATCCTCGGAGCTATTTGATGATGATGATGATGGAGTTGGAGGTTTTGCTCTCTTGCCTTTTGTCTTAGCAACTCGTGCATCACTCAAAGGTACAAAGATGTAAGGGATGAGCTCATAGTGAAGGTGCATCCCTTTTGGTGTTGGTGGAATTGGTGCAAAGTTTCTATAGAGATGGGTGAGGAGCATCCCGTATGGAAGAGCAACCGATCCTTGAGTTGGAATATCAATCATTCTCCTAGCTATGTAGTAGGCTAAATTGAATGGTTGACGGTGGACAAGTTTGAGAGCATATGACAAACGCAAGCGTTAATGTGATCCCTATTTCCTATGGTGCTAATGACGTTGGCTCTAAGTAGCTCCTCCCATTTCTTAAATTCGGGCTTAAGTTCATTTAACTCCATTCCATATGGATCTCGGTTTACTTCTTTTCCCTTTCGGGTAACTCCCGGGTTGTGTCACTTTTTGGGTTTAAAAGGTGTTCACGGATGACATCCTTGTCGGCCAAACGGGTTTGGTAGGGTAGAGAGTGGTCATTGATAGCATCAAGAGCGGTGAGTGACCATTTATCCGAGAAGAGACAAGTTCCTCGGTTGGGAATTCCTAGCACTTGAGCAAAGTTGGCTAAGGTGATGGTGTAGTCGTTTTGATTAATTCTAAACCTAAGACAAAATTCATCATCGTCTTCATCACTAAAGCCGGTCACACTAGCATAGAATTCTAACACAAACCTAGGACAAATTGGTTCATCGATGTCAAGAAGACAATCGAATTGAATGGCGGCTAGTTCTTCACGAAGGTTGGTGTTTTCAAGGAAGGATGAGTGAATGGTTCTGTTAGGTCACTAGTTTTACAACACAAGCATCAAGAGAAGAGATACAGAGGATAAGAGAGGCGGTTGAACAAGATAAACACCCACACACACGTTAGCAATAGGCCGGTTAAGAATAGAGTGAAAGAGAGTGAATAACTTGAACAACCAACCTTCAAATGAAGGTTTACAAGGGTATTTATAGGAGGGAAGCTAGGGCAACACTCCTAGTTCCCTTCCTTTCCTTATTGGGCTAGGCCTAGGCTTATGGGCCTTCTACATAAGCCTAAGGCTAATAACAAACATAAAGGCCATAATAAGCTAACTATTACATATGAGTAATTAACACTTGAATAAGGTTTAGGAGTGATTCCAACAATCTCCCCCTCAAGTGTTATTACAAATGAGTAACAAACACTCAAGTGTTGGTGATGAAAACGGTGAAGGCGTTGATGTAATAGTAGCTTTGATCGCCTTCTCGACATTCTTCTTCTTGCGAAGAATTGCCTTGATTTGAACAATCTCCCCAAGTAGAGAGATAGTTTACTTTGAACGGTTATGCTTTGACGTCATCATTAACTTTGTTCTTTGATCATTGTTCTTGGTGGTGAAAGTGATAGTATGTTGTTGTCCGTGATCACCCTCGCCAGTTCTCACGCTACGTTGTCTCCACGCCGCTCTTCAATATGCTCACACGCCTTTTGACGCTGGAATTCGGTGCATCGATGGAGTTCTTTAAGTCTTTAACTTTGTAGATTCTCTGTATTGACGAAGAATCATTCCGACTGTTGTGTTGCTTTTGGATAGAACTTCCATTAGTGATGATGTTGGCGTGAGCATGAGAAGAATCAGCACGATCATTCCGCTCTAGAGCTTCCATAAGAAGAAAACATTTAAACGGTTAGTAATAAGCGGATTCCGCACTTACAAGTTTGAACTTCGAGAGTGTTGACAAAGATAGTGTGAAAACACAACTCTAATTCTTACAAAGGCCGCTCCCCGAATCGGAGTCCCACAAGTGAGATAACACGATGTACCGAAGTACACCTACGATTCGGATGAGTCACGAGGTACAATCAAGCATCACCTCACGATCTGTAGACCGCTTGAGACCACTAAGCGCTAATCCACGGGAGTTGCCGGTTACATGTTGTCGTGGCCGTTTAATGTTGACCGGCAGAGTTTCCATTCATTCACCGAGGATCACAAATGTGAACCTCTCATAAATGTTCTCGATGTGATTGCTAAGATCTGTGAAGGACTCGATATGAACCACAGATAACCTTATTATAGATCATCAAGTGATTAAATGTCAAGTGTACCTAAGAGATCTTTTGATGAATCTCGTGGCTCTAGACTCAATAGTGCTTTTGGTTTTCCGAAAGGGAGACTAGGAGAGGGTCTCCTTCTTCAATACCAAAGACTCTCTAAGAGAAAGCCGATAGTTTACGTAGGGTTCCCTGTGAGAATGAAACAAGCTTCGTTTGAGAGAAACTTGAGTGGATAAGAAGGTTTAGTGCATGCGCCACTGGGTCCATGACGACTTTTAATCTTCAATACGGCCACTAAGTGACAACCAAGAGCATATGAATTGAACCCGGTTCCGCCCTAAGTTGAATAACTGAGGGCTATTTCTTTTCACCCTTTTTCTTTGATTTTCTTTTTAATTCTTCAACTCCTTCTTTCTCCCATTCTCATTTTCTCCTTTTTACAATCATACCTAAGGACTTCTAAATACTAACTATTTGTGGTGTCCTTGGGTAGATCCATCCGCTCAAGTGGATCATAGGACGATTATACCTAACCTTAGTCACCTTATAACTCCATGACTAACCTATGTTGCCATAAAACCACTGATATGAAAAATCTCTCACGTTGTTTATGAATGAAAACATTTTAGTACCATCGTTGAGATAAGATTTTGCATAAATACTCCCCCTCCACATGTGCTTAAGTGTTTTAACGGTTAAAATGCACAATGAGGAAAGAGCGCGCACATTTTGAATTGATTCACTCAAGATAGACAATCCCCGCGAGACACACGCATTACGCGGCATAGTTAAAGAGTTACATTGTCAGATTTTAGGTGACAACTAGCTCTAGTAACTACCTTGAAGGTGTAGACAATCCTCGAAAGGTCGACAAACCCGCCGAGTTCATGTTTATCAAGAGTTTCTAATGGTACATTCTACTAAGACAAGTCCTTTGCGAGACACGTTTACATCACTAGCGAACTAGCTTGAAATTATTACCCGGCCCAGGACAAGTCTTTTGAGTTACTAACAGCTAAGCATCGCCAATTCGCTGGTTAAGTCCTAATCACACAAATTCATTTGCATTTTACACAACATATTTCTTATCACATATTTTCTCCCCTCAAAAATGGCATATTAAAGTGTTATTTTTGAAACGTTTGAGAATAAATATGACCATTTCGAATGTTGCGGGAAGAATGACCACTGAGAACAATTTTGAACAAAGTTTTGATTCAAGTACTCCCCTCAACGAGTGATATAAACGGTTGAGGTTTTGAAAATCATAAGGGAAAGTACTTGTTCTTTTGAGCAAAACCTTGAAAAGTGAAAGGTTTGATAGGTTTTACTCAAAAGTAAGAAGCTTTCGCTCCTTTTCTAAGGATTGTGGGTGACACTCGAAGCGCCACGGTCCTTTATTTACAAGTACGGGTTGTACAATCGTAATGTGCACAAGCCATTGACATAATTAATCAAACATCCAAAATGATATGAAGAAAAAACAATTCAAGGGGTACCGAAGTGCAATGATGTTCCCGTGAGCGGCATGTGCGAGGCGTTGAAATCCGGCTATGTTTCTCCTGGGTCGACCACCGACATAACTCTCCAATCGTCTGAACCGATCCCTTCAAACAACCGCTCATCAATCATTGTGATGATCCGCCTCACATCCCTCCTTTCCCGAGAATTCCAGCAGCTTAGGAGACCCAATTTTCTGGCGATATCCTTCAACTCAGATGCCAATCCATCCCTAACCAGCCTTCAAAGTATGATCCCCTAACTTGTGGAGTTCGCTACGCCATTAAGCGCTTTGAAGTTCACTACGGTAAACAACGCCGAAAGGTTTGCTGATGAGTGTATATTGAGATACGGTTGAGATCGGGAAGAGTGCTTTGGAGGAGTGAAGTTGACAGCCCCGATAAGATTCAACGCCAACGGAGGTCTTCAACACGCTCTTTATGACATGCGTTGATGAAAATGAGAGTGACTTGATGAATTCTCGTTGAATTTCGGTTGAAAATTGTCTCATACGCACTCTGACTTTGGCAAGGTACATGTCTTCAATATCGTTGAGAGACAAATTCTCAAAGTCGCCTTCAGAGATGTATACTCCCTTTCATCCTGTCTTTTGACCACAATCTTCTTAAGAAAGGAGTAGTCCCATTTGGATGAAAGACCAACATGTTGGATGGCAACGATGTCTTTAGTACTAAACACTGCATGTTGAGACTTCAACCGACAGCTTCGTAGTAGATTCGGCGTTTCCTCGCTGATGAATCCCATACAATGCATCTCGGTCATATGCTTCCATTGTGTTGGAGAACAAGTGATTGGCACGTTCCTCAATGGCAATGCAGTTGGAGTAGATAGCTGCAGGAAATGGAAGTGTCAAGGATGTAGCATATTTCCTTGAACCATCGCCACCATGGAGAAGAAATTCCGTGTCTTTGTTGAAGAAATATCTCAAGGGAATCCTGGTTCATCCGTTGGCCAAGGTCGGTAAGGGTTTGGTCCAATCGGTGTAATATGGAGGGTTGTCCCTTTTGTGAAGTCAATGTTTGCTTCCGGGTTGAGCCAATCCATGTTGTTAGACATGGCTCTAGCAATGTTCTCAAGGTGATATTCAACCTCGATGGCACTTTCTGAGCTGTCTTTTAGAAGTTGAACGCTTCATTCTTGATTCGCCTCAATTCAGATTTCGACATTTTCTTCACATGGAACTTTTCTTGCAAGATTTTTGCATGCTCCAATGTAGAACCTTCGACCGATCTTGACCTTCATCGTAGGAGTTTGATTGACAAGTGTAGAGAACCATACAAAGTCTTCGGTTTTATCGTCATCTAGCCATGATACGACTCGGTCGCCTTCTTCTTCTTTTAAGGCCTTGATGATGATTCCGTTTCTTCACTTGTTTGGGAGAGGTGGGTTGTTGTAGGGGCTCAGGATCTCTTCATCGCCACCACCCGTATAATCAACGTGATCACCGGTTTCTCTGAGTGGGGTGGTAACTCGAATCGCCCCGAGGTTTATCAAGAGAAGAGCGAGGAGGAGATGTTTGTTGAATAGAGCCCGCTAGGGAGGAGGTTGCATCAAAGAAGATTCACCGCATCGCTTCGACGCGTAGTAGTCTTTATCCTTATCCTTGTCTTCATCGCCTCTAGGACGCTTAGACTTTTCTTCAAATCTACAAGCTTCTTGAAGTTGGTAGTCCAAAGAATGCTTGAAACAGCCTTCATCGGTAAATGTCCCGTGATCGCGCAGACATTTGTGTGACAAGCTTGGCCACCAATTCATTATCCGAGAAAACAACCGAATCGGTTGGATTGATTGTGACGGCAAGTATGCTTGATCGAATAGTTTTCTTGGCTATCTGCATGAGATTTGGATAAAGTTGTTTGGTGAACAACTCCTTTAGACTTTAGGAACGTATTCCGAAGGTACTTTTTCGTGTAGCCTTCATCATTTCGCTCAGCCTCTTGACGGTGATTTTCATGAATTCCCAACAAACTTCCTTTCTCCTTTATCTTTTCATGCTCGCCATACATATGCTGTCGTATGTGATCAAAGAAAGAAATTTAGCTTTTGTTGAGCACGCTTTTCTTTCTCGACTTGTTTGACGCCTTTGGTAATCCGCTTATGAGCTTGAGAAATCCAAGATTTAGATGGTTTCTTCACCGATTTGGATGATGATTTGGTTGATTTCTTTGATGGTGGTGGTGAGGAGTGAGAAGAAGAATCGATGATGAGGATATGAGGAGATCTCGGTCCTTTGGGGTGCGTAGTATCCTCCCTTGGAACGAAGTTGGACCGCTGGAAGAAGAAGTCATCATAATCTTCTTCGCATCATCATGTCCAGATTTAGCCTTTTCTTCCGCTCGATCCTTAGCTTCTTCATCAGCTTTCTTCTCGCCTTATTCTTTTCTCATTCTCATCAAAGATCAGAGACTCCTTCACAAGCGTTTGTTGTTGCACAAGAGTGGTGGCACCGGATCCCTTATCGGGTTGATTAACCGCGATCGACTCGTGAAGGTGACAAAGACCACTTGATCCTCCTGACCACCCATTTGGTCTTTAGCAAATTTTCTCAAATTTAAGGTGTCTAACGATATGAAACTTCTTCCTGTATGATATATCCAGTTGCTCTTCTTCATGATCTCGAAGCCATCATATGGACAAGTACATGAGTCTTTCCTTTTCCTTTGTCACGGTGGACTTGGAGGTTTGGTCTGCCGGGAGAGGTTACTGCTGCGCATTCAGAGTAGGTAATCTCTTCATCCGTGTCACCTTCAGAGCTTTCGCCCACAAGCTTTCGCGGTTCGTGATGGAATAGGTTCGCCTTCCTTTAGAGAACAATCCTTTTACGAGGAGGATTCCTTTGGGAAGCTTTCTATAAAGATCCTGCACTTGTAACACTTCCAAAGACTTCCTCTCTCGTTCTCTCAGTGTGTTCCGTAAGATTTTTCATAGATGACCAACTTTGCCTTGTCTAACCGCTTCCGCATACCTTTTGTATGTTTCAAGCTTCTTGACATCTTCGCTAAGGAAATCGGCAACACAAAGACTTGTTTTGTAGACTTTCTTGATTTGACCGATAGAATGGGTTCCGCCAACATGTCGATTGTCGGGTCATTTAGCCTCTTGGGAATATCGATGAAGTCCAAGTGCTCTCTCGATCAACAGCTTTGTATATCCGATGTAGGGAATCTTTGAGCCAAGTTTGTTGAGAAATGACATCATGTCATCCCAAATCGAAGCTTCGATATTTCAGTGTTTCTTGTTGACCAATGCCCAAAATATTTGCAGTTCCATGAGCTTAGGATGCTCATAGCCACCGCCACCACCGTAAAGCATTTGGTGATGATCATGAAGAGAGTTCTCCATGGTTGAGGAATACTCTTAAGCTCTACGTGAGAATGCTTGGTGATTACCTCAGAGCCTCATCATAACCAATATTGATTAAGAATCGAGAGTGAGCTCTTCAAGAGTGTGGCATAAAGTTTGGTTGGTTCGACTTCGTGAATTGAGAATGTACTCTTAAGTCTCCAGCAGTGTAATGGTGACTTGTTTGTGATTCAGAGTCACCACACAAAGACTTTGCCCTTTGACCCTTTCCATAGTGTTCCGTGAACCTGATGTAGATCTCGAACAGCCTGCGAGTGAGTGAGCATGTTCCGATACGGATGAGTCCTCGAATATCAATAGCAATTAAACAAGAAGACTCGAGCAAGTGAGGGTGTCAAAGTCAACACTAAGATTATTCTTTCCTATCTTCATTGGATAGCCATAAGGATAGATATCAACAATGGAGAGAACTTCTGATGCATCCACATTCATTTGTTCACCATGTCGCGGATCTCAAATAACATTAGCCAAAAGAACCAACATATCGAAAGACATAATGTTAGTCAACGGAAGGTCTTATTGTCTAGTTATTGAATGTACAGTGTCAATGATTGTTACGAGTCCTAAGTCACTTGTTTGTTCAATAGTCCAATGACGTCGCGAAATGTTTCGTGAGTTAGTTAACTTTAAGTTTTAAAGTTTATGTTATCACTTATTGTTCACAACATATCAAACGATAAGTTTATTAGTGACATTATTATTCGCGGACGTTATGATTAGTTTATTTACAAGTTTGTACACGAACAATTCATCATGAAGGTCAATCCGTGGCTGCGTAGTATTGGCAAAGTTTGCGCAAAACAAGATGATATACGCCAGATCTAAAGCTTACGCGTAGGATCCTAACTTACGCCGAAGAAATGTTACGCCGAGAAAAGGGACCTTATGCGAGAGCTTACGCCAGAGGCGATATATAACCTTACGCCGTAAGGCTTACTCGTAAGAGTAGACCTTACGCGTAGAGGTCATCGCTACATATCCTTCACAGATACCGTAGTCCCATTGTAGAACCTTACGCAGAATCGTTATGCGATTAATCTACGCGTAACATGACTACGCCAGGGTAATCCTTATGCGTAGAGTTGCAATAACCTTGATTCTGAATATTACGCAGTAGCAAAGCCTCAAATAACATCATCATAAGATCAAATTAACACTAACATTCATTTTATAACAAATCATGGCATGACAACATATCAAACAATTATGCGTAGAAAACCATACGCAGCAGGTCAAAACCCTAAGTTCATAATACGCGATAAGAATTTTAGCCAGGATTTGCACCAAAGTTTTTCGTAGGTCTAGAAGCATTGTAGTATGTTTAACCAAGTTTTAACATCAAATAAGCCATGAATCAAAATTACCCAATTCATTGAACTAAACCCTAATTTTCATTAATGATTCCTAGTGTTTCGGTGATTTATAGGGTTTAAATATCATCAATTCAACTTGAAAGCAACCTCATACAACAATCTTTATTACCAAAACACTTCACATTTGAAAACACCCATCAATCTAATAAACCCTAATTAATCAATTCGGTTTCGGTATGTTTAAGCTTTATGAAAATGTATCATTGATGTAATAAAAACATTTTGACACTATCATTTAACCATAAACACACAACTATGATCATGTGTTCATGCTTTACGCGTAGAACACATAATCACTCTAACTAAAATCTTAACCGCTAGATTTGAAATAAAATTCAAAACCCATGCTTAAAAACATGTTATGAAGGTATAAACACTTACAAATTGATGATCAAAGCACGGATTTGTTAAATGATTATGGATAGATGATATTTAGGAAAGTAATAAATGTGAAGTTAAAGTTAGGGGAGGTGTTTTTATTAAAAATAACTTTAACTTTGACAGCTTGGTCCCTCCACCTTTTTTTTCAAACAAAGCCATTTAACTTCCATTTTGGTTACCAAACAAAGTTTTAGGAAAGAAACTTTGACGCATACTCCCCACTTGAGAAATAATGAAAGGTTATAAATTTAGTCCGAGGAGTGTCATTGTACCATAAAATTTACCACCATTTGTTAAAAGAAACAACCGAGATAAGATAACATGCAAGTACACAGATGTTTTGAAACAAAGGAAAGTTTATTTCCCTCAACACTTGATCGAAAAAATATTGAATTTTGAAAGATTATAGTGTTGACGGAAGAAATGTACTTGCAATGTTGAAAGAAAAATAGATAGAAGAATATTTTTGTTGTTTTATCAGATTTTATATTTTTGTATTTTGTTTTTGAAAAATTATTTACAAAAGAGATTTTGGTGTTTGACTGTGTTTTAAGACTGCTTTTAGGAGGTCATCCACCTCTTGAGTCAAACACCTCATACCAACCGTGGACCAACTCATTAAACCTAGCGGGAGGCAAGGCTTTGGTGAGAAGATCCGCCAATTGGTATTCTCGACTCCACAAAATATAATTCAACAAGCACTGCTCCACGCGGATCCTTGATGAAATGATATCAAGATCGATGTGCTTTGATTTCGAGTGTCGAACTCGAAGTTGCACGAGATTGCAATGGCACTGATCGCAAAGACATCGGGATTCTATCGAATACGTAACCATAGTCTTTGAGTTGTGTTCTCATCCATATGACTTGAGCACAACACGCGAACATGGCTACATATTCTCGCTTTCGTTGAGGACAATGATGTACAATCCTCGCTTCTTCGATTGCCATGACACCCGCTTATCACCAAGAAATTGTAAAGCTCCCCAAGTGCTTTTTTCGTGAGTCTAAGCATCCTCGTGCGGCCGCCCAAAAAAGTTCAAAACCGTAATCCTTCTGGATACCGCATCCCCAAGTTAATGGTTCCCTTTATGTATCTGAGGATTCTTTTAGCCTCGAGAGGTGGGTTTCAGCTTGGTCGCGACCGATAACGGAGCAAAGATAAACGGCAAAGACAATATCGTGTCCGCTAGTCGTTAGATACATGAGAGACCCAATAATACTACAGATTTTGTAGGGTCCACCATTTCCCATGTAAATCACGCCTAGCTTCGTATGAGCCATTGGTGTGACATAGGTGTCACTGGTTTTCATTCCAAATTTGTTTAACAATTCAAGGGCATATTTGGACTGACTCAAGAAAATACCACGGTGTGATTGATGAACTTGCAATCCTAGAAAGAATGTAAGTTCACCCATCATGGACATTTCAAAATTTTTCTTCATTTTGCAAAAGTTTATTGAAAACTTTTTATGTGTAAAAATGATGTCATCCACGTAAATTTGAACAATTAAGATATGTTCCCCGTGATATTGTATAAAAAGAGTTGGGTCAACCAAACCTTTGGTGAAATTATTAGCAATGAGGAAGGATGATAGCTTATCGCACTACCCCGAGGAGCTTGTTTGAGACCATACGAGCTTTGTTCGCTTTGTAGACGGATTCGAAATCGTGATCAACGAATCCATCCGGTTATCGACATAAACCGCTTCTTTAAGTTGTCCATTGAGAAACGCAGCTTTGACATCCATCCGATAGACCGCCATATTCATATGAGCCGCGAACGCTAGAAATATCCCAATGTTCTCAAGACGAGCAACCGGAGCAAAAGATTCTTCAAAGTCAATACCCTCTTCCCGACGATAACCCTTAGCCACCGTGACGGACTTATTTCGATAACATTTCCTTCAAAGATCCAATTTGTTTTTCCAAATCCATTTGAGACCAATGACGAGACCGCTGGTCTTTCAACCAGTTCCCATACTTCAAGACGCTTGAATTGGTTGAGTTCTTCTTGCATGGATTCAATCCAGCTTGTCTTTGTCATTGGCCTTTGATGTTTTAGGTTCGGGACAAGGCATGCTGAGTGCATAAATGCAATGTTCACCGCCCTGTGTGAAGACGCTTGTCTCGTAACGACCGGGTTGATTCGTTGCCAATAATGTTAGCCAGAGGATGGTCTTTCGTCCATCTATGTGTGGAGGGTTGATGTTGGTATACATTGTGCGATTCTGAGGATTCAAATGGTTTGTTGAAGATTCGCGACATCCGTGCGCGCAGCCTCATTAGCAAACGGGTTGAAGAACGATTTGGATCAAAATCAGGTGGGGGTACTTCATTCGTAATATCATCGCCGGTTCATCATTGTTGGAAGCGGTTTGTTCAACTGTTGTGGTGGAGTCAACTGTGTAGGTGCATCTTCAATGAGAGTTGTTGTAGCAGTGTATCGTATAAGAGTATTATCGTTGAGCAATGGAACAATGGATACACCGAGCACGCTCATCAATATCGCCACCGCGAGCAAATAACCTTCCATTTGTTGACGAGTAAGTCGGGGCTTTGTTCACCGATGATGGGGTTTGAGGGAAGTTTGCGGTTGTGACCGGTTCTAAGTCTTATACTCGTAAGCCATTGTGAAGTTCATCAAAATGAGCATGAATCGCTTCCATCACCGCTTTGTACGACGATTCCAGATTCGAAACCTTTGGAATTATCACAAGATCCCATAAAGACTCCAATGTCAGCTTTGGCTTTTAGCTTTCCAAAGTCATCACGATCATTATTCGGATAGCAAAGAGATCCAAATACATGAAAGTGTTTTAGATTCTTTCTGCTATGGACAAGCTCGAGAGGTGTTTTGTTGTGGCGTTTTGTAATCATAGAACGGTTTTGAGTATAGCATGCAAGATACCGCCCATAAGTAACTGAAGTTTAGCATTGATTAACATTGTTCTTGCAGCCTTCCACTAACGCTCGTTTCGCTCTTCAACAACCCGCTTTGTTCCCGTGTACGCAATAGATGTCCGATGTCAATTCCCACTTTCTCATAGAATTCACGAAGAGTTTGATTAACAAATTCAGTGCCTTTATCCGTTCTGATTAGTCGAACGGTGTTTCAGAGTGAACTTGTATTTTCGTGAGAAAGGTGATGATCATTGTGGAGCTTGATCTTTGCTTCAAGAAAGTAGACCCAAGTCCAAATGTAATAGTCATCAACAATTACTAAGATGTAGCGCTTGCCATTGATCGCTTGCACGCCAAGATCGGGCCACACAAATCCATGTGAAGAAGATGAAGCACATGCCGAGAGTCGTTCCACCTTTGAAGAAAAATGAGCACGAGTGCTTTTGCCTTGTTCACAAGTTGAGCAAAGGTGATCTTTAGAATACCAAATCGTGGAGTCCTTCAACTAGTTTGTGTCGAGCAAGGTTGGTGATGGTTTGAAAGTTTAGATGTGAGAGACGACGTGCCATAGCCGTGGATTTTGTTGATGTTGCCTTTGAAAGTAAACATATGGGAGATGAAGCAACCATGTCTTCCATAGAGATAGTGTAGAGACTAGAATTACGCCGATCCGCATATAAGGTCATTTCCTTGTAGATCACTTAATGAAACAAGTTTTCTCCCTAAAGCAACCTCCAAATCTCCATCACAAAATCGACTCCATCGAAAACAGATTATGACCGAGGCCTTCCACATAGTAAACCCCGCTAATTTCGATGTTCCCATTGACATAGTCTCAGAGTCCATGATAGCTGGAAGGATCATTCCCTAACCTCGACAAAGGCCAATGAACTTTGCAACAAAGTTTGATAACACTTTAAGATTGCCTGTCATGTGTCGGGAACATCCGCTATCAACAATCCAGAATGATCTGATCACCGTGATTACAATAATGCACTAATACGATGGAATAAGTAGATGTGGAACCCAAATGTTAGAGGGTTCCAGAGCGCTATAGTAGATATACATACATTAATAGCTTTACGTATCCACTTAAATCCTAGTGTGTTATATATCCATTTCTGCCATCTATAACTACACTTTGCTTTAGTCTTAGTGAATGCACTAGGTGGTACTACATTCCTAGGAGGTGAACCGAGCTACAGTGGACAGAATGCGCTTCTTAGAATCTAAAGATGGCCTACCAAGCAATGCACTTAGAAAGATTAGTGGCCTAGAGGTATTCCGATTCTTAGGATTCCTTAAACGAGAGATGATAGCTTTAGCAACACATTTATCATGACAATCGGAATTCATACTTTTACCACAAATACACAAGGTGCATCGATCAATATCAAAAGTACTTAACGGTTTAGCATTCGTTACATCACTATTTCTATTACATTTGCCGAACGCAATATCTATAGTGGAGGCAACGTGAGTCTTATTCATAGTCCTAGGGTGTTCTTCTACTTTAGCATTCTTGATTGATCTTTTCTTAGGTCGCAACTTCCTATTCTTCGATTAGTGCTCTTAGGTGCTGCGGACGTTGGAAAAGGCTCAACTATTCCTCGCTTTCAAGAGAAGGAAGCACGCTAGCTACTTGTGATTTGGCAGTAGAGATTCTAGGTTCATGAGTACTAAGTGTTACGGGGGCTAATCTCTTAATGATGGTTGGTGGAAGTTGTTCATACTTTCCTAACATTTCTCTTAACTTGATGATAGTGTGAATCGATCTTGATTTTCGAATCAACATTTCCAAAGAAAATGCATAACTTCCTTAGTGTGTGCAAGATAATTATCAAGTTCATTTGATGCTTCATCACGAGTCTTTTTGAGTAAATCAAATATGACACCATATTCCTTTTAACTTTTACAAGTTCTTGTTCATATTTTGAGATTTGACACTTAAAAGACACGCTTTGATCATCCAGCTTGCTCAATTTTAGATCGGATTTTGCACGAATCTCGCATTTTTGTTGAAAAGCAAGTTGTTGATCGTGAATATCTTTTTGACACCAATTAAGACGACTTATTGCATTTGAAAGTTCGTTTGACAATCGTTTGTTTTCAACTTTTAAGGACTCGACCAAGCACATTATCGTTTCAACATTTACACGTAATCAACAAAGATCGCCAGAGATATAATCAAATGCATATGACAAAGAATTCAATAACACAACATTATGGACATCAAAGACAGATGACATCTTCAAAGAGTCGATCAACATCTTTTCTCAACATTTTCTTTTACGTTTAGTATTAGAAATAGATGTTTCGCTTTCTCTAAAACGCTTTTTCATCCAAGTTCCTTATGAAAATCCTTTTCCCAAGCAATGCACAACTTTTCAATTTTTAACATTAGGTAAAAGATTTTTCTAAAAATGTCTCTTTGTTCTCGCCAGAGGCGATTGAAAATGTTCAACTTTGATTTCGTAACGATATTCTATCTCATGTTGTAAAATTTGAGGTCACCATGAAAATGTCAAAATATCAAGAATTTTTCGATTTTCGTGTTTTGAGTTTACTTCACAGATGGAAGGTAAAGGACCATAAGTTTGTGCATAATCTGGTTGGGGATTAACATTAGAAGACTCGTGTGTTTTGATGATAACCCTTGGTGTGTTAGGAATCCGCTGGTGTGACGAAAGTGACCGCTTTTGAATAGTTAAAAGGTTTGTTGTAAACAACTTTTTCTAATTTTGATCGACTCTCGCCTTCTGCATCTAATTCCTCTTGACGATGATATTCAACAACATTCATAAATGTAATTATCAACTTTATATTCTCGTGACCGAAACTTCGTGATTTGGTTTGAATGCTTTTGTTGAAAGCTTAGGTTTGTAATCGCAAGATTCGTCCATATCCATTTGGGTTGGGTTTTAAAGTAAACTTTTCAATGGTGTGACCGACTCGCCATGTTTGTAAACAATGCTTTTAAACTCTTTAAGATTGTTTTGCAAGCCGATGATTTCTTCAAGATGATCATCTATTCGTTTCGCTGAATGCTTTTTGTATGCAGAGAACTGTTTTTGACAAGTTAACAACTCAAATCTTTAGCTTTTTGATTTTCCAAGGTGAGCGCTAATTTGCTTTTTATGTTCATGTTTCAGCTTGTTCTATTTCGCATAACAAAGCATTCTTCAAGCCGCTAGATCACGATCCTTTTCTAAATATTTTTCGCTTTGATAAGATTTGGCAAAGGTCGCTTCAAAACCGCTTTCACGCTTTTCTTGAGTTTTGAAAAAGTTGAGTTGCTTTTGTAAACATTCAAAATCCTTGGTTAACAAAGGCATTTTTGCATTTCAAGTCCCGATTAATGGCATGACATTTTTCCACTATGGTTTGTTGGTCTTGTATTAAACGAGCAAACTCTGGATGAGGCAAAAGTTCACGTGTTCAACGCGAGTCTCAACATGATCATTACTGAGATCCTCAAGTATAACCACAGAGTCAATTTGATTATCAAGGGAAACCGTTGGTCATCTTGATCGTCAAATATAACTACGGGGTCTAGTTGAAAATCGCCGGAATGAGATGTGGATGACTCATTTTGAACATTCTCGAGCCTTGCGGATTCGTATGTTGGAGATATGAGATCGAGATAAATATGGTTTGTTCGTACCGAGACAAGCCATCGCTGTCATACACCGGCCCGCGGTCACTCATGTGTAACTCATGCATATTAGCCATCAACATAACAAAATGCATTGGCCCAAGTCCTCCATATCATCATCCGAGTCGCCATTTGCCATAAAGCTCGTTTTGTTCTGAGAGTTCCACCAGATTCATCCTTAAGAGCCAAAAGAAGAGCCTCTTTGAAATAAGCACCGCCCTTAGTCCTTGGCTTTGGGCATGCATTAGCCAGGTGTCCCTTCTCATTGCGCTTGTAGCATCAAGACCATTCAACCCATTTTGAGTATTTCCCTGTTCCACCACTTGAGCTCTATTGTTATTCCTACCCACAAAGATTAAACCCTTGACCACCCCATCCGACGCACCATAACCACGATTCTCAACTTCAACTCGCCCATTGTTCACAAATTGATTCCTTGTATTAGATGAGGAACTAATACGGTTGTTGGATTTGTTGGTATAACGGCTAAAGGCATTAGCAATCATAGCAAATCCTTGTTGCAATGCTTCAACGGATCGATTCCCTCATTATGAAGTGCTTGATCATTGTTGTTGTATGGAACCAACCGATTTTGTTGAGGTTGATGTGATTGAT
>OU343217.1:265719044-265827207 GCA_910596185.1 Chrysanthemum makinoi
AAATAACAAATTAACATATTTTCACAAATGTGAAATAGCTAACAAATATTTTTCGGAGAGCAACACATAATAATGTTAGTTACTAAATACAGATGAATGCAAATTCATAGGATTTCTAACGCCATTCAATGTATTCAAAACATGCCCAATAAATTTTAAATTATATCTTTACTACATAAAATAGAAAACTGGTCAAAGGTGAAAGTGAAAATTGAAAGTTGAAAATTGAAAGTCAAAGGTGAGAGAAGTGTATAATGTAATTAATACTCTTATTAAAGTACATTGATTTATTCATATTGTACAATACCTAAAGCATATCACCGAATTAAATACAAACAATTAAAACACTCATGTCTTAAAAAGTCTGATAAAATTTTTGATAATCTGATTTAAACAAGTTTCAACAAAATCCGGAACATAAAAATAATTACACACACTAATTTTATTTATTTTAAAACACCCTAAAATGAAAAGTACATGTTATTATACACATTATACAAATTAATAAAACACACAAGTTTCATAAAGTATGAGTTGATGGTACTATATAATTTTTGAAAACTGGACCCAATTTGGACGCAGGTTCAATCGGGGAACGGTTTGCATAACTAGTTCGACTAACAGATAAAAGTCATCCGAAAATGAACCGAGAGAGGACCCGTTGAAACAAATGGGTAAATCGAGGCCTCATGAAATCATTTCTCCGGTTAATCGTCTGAGGGTACCATTATACTATATATAAAGGAAAACACAAAAAGTGAAATGTTGAAACTAAAATTAGAAACTTTGAAAACATATATTTCAAAAGTAAACTATTATACGCGTCGAAAACGGGTTAACACGGGGCTTCAAACCCGACGGGTTGACGGTTTAATTTCACCCGTGTTCAACCAAACCCGTAGTTGACCGGTTTAAATCGATCTTTTTTTCGACCAAAGCGGTTCAACGGTTGAACCACCGGTCGACCGGGTTTCGAACATTATGTTTAATACCCAAATCTTCAAACTTTTATTATTTTTCGTTTATAACCATAAACATTTTTTATCACTAAACGATATGTGGCTATAAAATCTAATTTGCTATACTACGAGATTTTCGTCTTTAACTATATGTATATATAATTACCATTAAAAATTCAAACTAATATTAAATGGCGATTTGGCATATTCAATGTTGGAAAGTCAATACAAAGTTTTTTTTTTTTTTTTTTTTAGATACAAAGCATGTATCCATGTTTTTTAAACTTAAAAAGTGAGTAATGTTAAATTTCTAAAATTCTTTTAAAACTAAAACTTCTACATAAAAATTCAAAGAATTTGCCCTTAATGAAATAGCTACCATAACAATTCCACTAAAATTTGAAAGAAATGTATGACAAATTTTGACAACTTTTACTATTATAATTTTCCCAAAAAATATATATATTTTTTAATTTATTTAATCTTAACACTAATAATTTCTAAAAGTTTATCAATATCTTTTAATTTTATAAGGCACCATATTAATACTTATTATTTATTGTTATGTTATTCTTTTTTATAGTGTGTATATCATATCGATATCGGTTATTAAATATTGAAATAATGCAATGTATGATTTTTAAAATATTGTTTTGACATTTATATATAGTTGAAATTGCAGAGATATTGTTATGAATAACTTGAATGTTTACAATCACAAAATATCGATTTATTATATATATCCGCGGGGTTCATTTTTTTGTTCTGAATTCTTGCGCATTAAATCGTTAAATACAAATTTGTGTTCAAATATTCTATAATGATGGTGATTGATTGGCTAATCGTTGATTGTTCCGGCGCTTTAATTTCAAAGGTATACAAAGTTTTCTGAAATAATTTGGTCAAAATACATTATACAACTGGTGTATATATTTTTGTTGTTAGTTTTTAGGTTTGATTGGGTTCAAATATATGCTTGATGGATGATAGCTACAAATTGAAGCCCGTCGAAGAGTTGGTCAAGAGGATTCAACACCTCATATGCGTGTAATAAGATTTTTACATGACCCAGAATGCGTGCATTGTTAGTTATCTCATAATTGATGTAATGTTTCATTTAGGTTTCAATAAATACTTTATTTGTTCTTTGATACATGTTAGAATTTTTTTCTTAGGTTGAATTATCGCGTATTCACGAAACACTTACCACAATATACATGGTGTTAATTATCTGCCAGCTAGAAGCATGCTTGCATTAAGTACGGATCTTCGTCTGGATTTATTATGCGTGCGCATGCAGAACTGCAAGATATATATAGAAAGATAAAATGCAAACCCCATACCATTGTTCTTTATACCATTAATAGCAACACGATACAAAATAAGTTTTTGGTACCTATCATTTCATAAATGTGAAATTTACGTTTGTTTGTTACGTGATATATTTGAAAGCAGGACGGATCTAGCATGTAAGAGTTGGGGGCAGGCGTCTCTCATGGCTAGCCGAAAAAGTTGATATTTTAGTGTAATTTTTATTTAATTTTGACATTTTTAAGAAAGTGACACACCAAACTCAAATTGCCCCCCACTCACATACTAAAATCCAACATTTAACTCTTTAAAGTCTTATAAATCTTTCATGTCTAGTAAAAAACTTCGATTTATCATTCGTTTCTAGTTTTTCTAAAAAAATCCACATCTATTTTTAGGGTCCGTCAGCTGT
This sequence comes from Chrysanthemum makinoi, assembly GCA_910596185.1. Lineage (NCBI taxonomy): Eukaryota > Viridiplantae > Streptophyta > Magnoliopsida > Asterales > Asteraceae > Chrysanthemum > Chrysanthemum makinoi. Next base: position 265,721,727 of record OU343217.1, read on the forward strand.
TTTGAAAGTACATCACATCAATTTTTATTATAAAAAACTAGTTATAATACCCGTACACTAAGGGTGGAACCAGAAATTTTTGGTCGAGGGGAAACACTTTGATAAATTTAAAAAGCAACACTATAAATTGGTACTTAGTCAGAGCAAACTACGAAAAAAGCCAAATATTTTCGGAAAATTACACTACAAATTTTTTCGCTAGGTTGCACACACTTATGTGCTTACTCATATGCCGTACATGGACAAATCTTTTTTGTAGTTATATGTTATTATCGATTAAAAACCGAAAATGAGTCTTAAATGGTTTTACTTGGTGAATTAAAAATAAAAAAATCATATGGATATATATGTTATAATCTATTTATTATTTTTGATTAAAAATTGTCTTTTATATTCAAGCAAAATGACATGTACTACCTCCGTCCTATATTAATTGTCTTGTTTTGACTTTTTAAGTCTTTTTTTCTCAACTTTGACCTTAAATATTTTTATTTTTGTTATATTATATTTAATAAAAATTATACCAATAAAAAATACATTCAAAACGCAATCTATTCATATATTTTGCATCAAGTATTATATAACACAATGTTAGGTTCCCATATATGCAACACAAGCATCAATAGAAGAAATAGATGAAGAATAGATCGGTTGAACAATAACAATCAAACATAGTATGAGGTTTATGAAAGGTTATGCGTGGCTATAGTGAAAGAGAATAAATTGAACAACCAACCCTCAAGTGAGGGTTATTACGTAGTATTTATAGGAGAGAGGAGCTAGGGCATACAAATTACTTTGCTTTCCTTATTGGACTGGGCCTAGGCTTATGGGCCTTCTACATAAGCCTAAGGCTAATTACTAACATAAATGCCATATTAAGCTAACTATTACATATGAATCACTAACACTTGAATTAAGGTTTAAGAGTGATTCCAACAATCTCCCCCTAAGTGTTAGCGATGAATGAAAGAGTGATAAGCGATGTAGGTGGCGATGTAATAGTAGCTTTGGCGTCTTGACATTCTTCTTTCTTGTGAGGAAAATTGCGTTGATCGAACAATCTCCCCGGTGTAGAAGAAATTGTTTCTTTGAAGTATTTCTGCTTTACGTCATCTTTGTTCTTTGATCTTTGTTCTTTGTTGCGTGATAGTATGTTGTTTATGCGCATCGAATTAACCGCTACTCCAGTGTCTCAGTCTTTCTCGGCATGCTCATAAATCTTTAACGTTGAATTACGGTTGATGAAGTTCTTTTAAGTCTTTTAACTTTGTAGATTCTTTGTGTGAAGAATCATTACGACTTTGTGTTGCCTTTGATTATGAAGAACTTCCATAGTGATGAGGTTGGTATGAGCATGTGGAGAATGCACGATAGATTAATCTCCGAGAGCTTCCATAAGAATAAACATAAGAAGGTTAGTAATAAGCGGTCCAGGCACTTACAAGTTTGAACCCAGTGTTACTTGACATAGTGTGAAAACACAACTCTAATTCTCACAAGGTCATTCTTGAACGAGTCCCACAAGTGAGATAACGATGTACGAGAAGTACATCTACGGTTCGAGATGAGTCGAGGTACTGCAGAAGCATCACACATGACTGTAGACCTTTTGAGACCACTAAGCGTAATCCACGAGGAGTTATAAGTGAAACTTCTTTGGTTCGGTACATTTTGATGTTGACTGGCGAGGAGTTTCCATTCAATCAGGGGATACATATGTGAGACCTCTGTAAATATTCTCGGCAGATTGCTAAGATCTTTGAAGGACTTCGATAGCATTACCCTTTGTTGTTCTTATTGTTGAACAACAAGTGAAATATCAAGTGTACCTAAGAGATCTTTTGATGAATCTCGTGGCTCTAGACTCAATAGTGCGTTTTGGTTTTCTTGAGCTGAGACTAGGGAGAGGTCTCGCTTCAATACACGCAATCTCTAAGAAGCGGAGGAGTAGTTTACGTGGGTTCCATGTGAGAATGAAACAAGCTACGTTGAGAGAAACTTGAGTGGCTAAGAAGGTTTAGTGCATCGTCCTTTTGGGTCCATGACGACTTAATCTTCAATACGGTTTCATCTAGTGACAACGGTAGCATATGAATTGAACCCTTCTGCGCCCTAAGTTGAATAATTTGGAAGGCTATTTCTTTTCACCATTTTCTTTACTTTTCTTTTTAATTCTTCAATCCTTCTTTCTCGATTCTCATTTTCTCCTTTTTATAATCATACCTAAGGACTTCTAATTCCTATGCTAGTGGTGTCCTTGGGTAGATCCTCCGACTTTCACAGGATCATAGGTAATTATTCTAACCTTAATCACCTTATAACTCCATTGCCATAAAACCATTTTCATGAAATCTTCCGAAGTGTTTGTGAATGAACATGTTTGAACACTTCAAAAGTTTTAGATTTTCAATACTCCCCCCCTCAACATGTGCTTAAGGTTTTAACAATGCGAGAGAAGAAGCGCTGCTTGAATTGATCGACTCAAGATAGACAATTCCTTGCGAGACACGAATGCGTTATAGTTAAAGAGATACATTGTCAGATTTTGGGTGACAACTAGCTCTAATAACTACCTTGAAGATGTGGACAACCCCGAGAGGTTGTCAGCAAAGTCAAAGTTCATGTCTATCAAGAGCTTCTCGAATGGGTACAATTTACTTGGATAAGTCTTGGAAGACTAATCTTTTCAATGTATATTTGTTCGATTCAGTCATTCATGGGTTGAAGTCTTTTTCCACGAGGATTCAATAGCAAACACAACATATTTCTTATCACATAATTTTTCCTCAAAATGGCATATAAATATTATTTTGAAGAAATGTTGAAATAAATATGACCATTTTGAAGTTTTGTGGGAAGATTACACAAAAACGATTTGTGATCAAAGTTTATAAATCAAATACTCCCCTCAACAAGAGTGATATAAGCGGTTGAGGTTTTGAAATATATAAGGAAAGTACTTGTTCTTTTGAGCAAAACCTTTGAAAAATGAAAGGTTTGATAAGTTTTACTCAAAAGTAAAAAGCTTTCGCTCCTTTTATAAGGATTGTGGCTTGAAGCGTCTGACGGTCCTTTCATTACAAGATCGGGTTGTACACGTTATGTGTATGCCAAACCATGTTCAATTATAAATCACACATCCAAATAAGTATGAAATTGAAACAGTTTAAGGGGTACAGAATGTCGAGGTAGTTCCTTAATAACTCGAGGAATGCGAAATGGTGTTGATAGCACTGTGAGATTAATCGAGGACGACCACCGTGAAAATCTCCAACATTCTGAACTGGTCCTTGAACAACCTTTCATCAATCATCTTGATGATTCTCTTAACATCCGTCTTTCCTTATAAGTCCATCTCTTTGGTGACCCAATGCCTTGCTGGTCGCCTTTTAACCGATATGCTAGCCATCTACGACATGCTTCACGTTGAATCCCCAACTTGGAAGCTCATTACACGCCATCAAGCGATTTGCGGTGGAGTGCACTTGATGAACTACTCCAAAGGGTTTCTTTGATGAGAGTGAATTGAGGTTGATGGTTGATGTCAGGAAGTTCTAGCTGAGGTCTAGTGAAGTTGACCGAGTGCGTCACGACTCAACGGCAAGTTGCAAATCTTCTGGATTCACGGATCACGATGCCGATGAAGATGAGCAAGGACTTGATGTATTACGTTGAATTTCGATTAGAAATTGTCTCATTCTTCCACGTACTTTGGCAAGATACAAATCTTCAATGTCATTGAGAGACAAATTATGAAAGTCCGCTTCACAAAATGTATAGTCCTTTTTAGTCTTGTCGTTTGCGACAATATGCTTGAAAGGTGTAATCCCATTTGGGCGAAAAGAAGCGACATGCTTAAACAACGATCCTTGATTCTTGAACACTTCATGTTGAGATTCTGAACTGGCGATACGTAGTAGATTAAATGCGTTCCGGCCAATGGTGAATCTCATACGGTGCATTAGGTCATACTCTTCTGTTGTTGAACATGTGGGTAGCTTCTCGATATGCTTCTTATGCGGTTGGGTAAATGGCTGCAGGGAGCGGAGAGATGTCATTGATGTAGCGTATTTCTTTGAGCTATCTCCGCTCTGAGATGCAGAAAAGGAATTCAGTGGTTGTTGAAGAGTATCGAAATGGAATCTTAGGTTGTTACGGTTGACCGATGGTGGTAGGTAGGTTTGGTCCAATCTGTGTAGTATGGAGCTTTGTCTTGGCGGGTGAAGTCGATGTTGCCCGGTTGAGCCAATCAATGTTGTTGGACATGGCTCGTGCTATGTTTTCAAGGTGATATTCAACTTCAATAGCACTTTCGAAATGCTGAGTATTTGAAAAGCATCATTCTTGATTCGTTTCAACTTCGATTTCGTCATCTTCTTCCTTTCGGAACTTTGATTGTAGTAACTTAGCATGCTCGGTGTACTACCTCCTACCATATCTTGGTCATCGAGTTAAAGTTATGGCGACAACAAGTGTGAAAACCATTCGTATTTGGTGTCATCATGGTCTAGCCATGAAGCGACATCAGCCTTAGTCGTCTTCTTCTTCTTCTAGGCCTAGAGGAGGATCTTTGGTTCCTTTGTTGTCTTTGGGAGAGATGGGTTGTTGTTGGGGCTCGAGGATTTCCTCATCGTCACCACTCATATACTCAAAGTGATCACCAGGTTTTTAAAGTGCAGGGTGGTAACTTCGAGATCGAGGGTTTTTAGAGTGAAAAGGCGAGGAGGAGATCATCTTGGTGGTGAAGTCCCGAGGGTGGAGGGTGGCATTGAGGAAGATTCACCGATTTCTTTGGGCGTTTGGTCTGCAATCCTTGTCCTTATCATCGTCATCTCTTGGTCGTTTTGGTTGACTTAGCGATTCTTTGCATGAAGACCTGAGTTGATAGTCTAATAGAGTCTCAAAAACTTAGCTTCATCCGAAGTGAAGGTTCGGCTCTTTTGACATTTGCATCACCAATTTAGCGATTAACTTCGGTTTTAGAAAGGTCGATTCTTTGGCCATTATATTTTTAACCAATCGGCGATGTTTGGAGTAAGTTCTCAGGAGAATACTTCTCTAGTTACATGGGGACAGTATCGAAGAAACGCTGAGTATATTCTCTTCTTTGTCTTCTCAATTCCTTTTGAAACCTCCTTTTGATAAGCTTCTTTGGATTTGTTCCCTTTACGTCAAAAGCTTCGTTTATCCGTCTTGAAGAAAGTTGATTCGTGGCGTTTGTGATTCGACTTTTGTTGGTTACATCCTTCTTAGTACTTGTTGCTGACTTAACAATCCTTGTTTAGCCACTGGATAACCAAGAGTCTGCTGGTTTCTTCACGATTTGGATGTGGATCCGCTTGATCTTTTGGATGGTGGTGGTGAAGAGTGAGAAGATGAGTAGATGATGAGATGTGAGGTGACTCTGGATCCTTTGGTGGTTCAGAGGTTTGTTCTTTGGAACGTGTTGGACTTTGTAGAAGAAGGTCATCATATTCAACCTCGTCATCCTTGCGTCTTAGCCTGCTCTTCAGATCTCCGCCTCTTCCTCTCGCTTGGCATGAGCTGCAGCTTCTTCATCAGTCTTTTCCTTCTCATACTTTTAGTACTGGAAAAATCTGAAAAATTCAGTAAACGTCTAAAATATTATTCTAATTTTATGAAAAATATAAAACCTCTAGCTTATGTGTGAAAATATGAAGTCAGAGTGTAAAGGCTCATGAATAAGCTAGACAAAATAAGCTACAAGTTGTTGAAGAGTACCAATTAACTTACTGAGGCTATGTTATGCTAAAACTACTTAACATCAACCTATATCAACTAATCTAAACCTCTATGATGCAAACTACAATGATTTGACTTGATTGATCAAGTGAACTTGATCAGTCCTACCCCCTATGTTTAAGCTTAAGCACAAGCTTAATTAGTGAACCAAACTGAAAAGAGGATATTGGGATCTTGAGTTCACCTACCCAACTACACTTGGACCAAAAATCAGCTCCTAATAAACTCAATTGAGCTCTCTACCATGACTGCAAGTTTGGTAAAAATGTTGTTTTCCTGACACAGGGCATAAGTAGGCTGATTCAACAGCTTATTTGACCCTTTAAAACGCTTGTAAAAATTCAACTAAAATGTGTTTTATCTTTTTGACCAACTAAACTAGAAAACTTCCAAGTTTCAATGATTTTGATTTAGAAACGAAACTATGAAAATTCAACAAAGTTTTCCAAAAACTGGTTTTTTCAACTTTTGACTTTTAAAAACAGAAATGAAATTTGACTTTTATGAGATTCAAATGTAATTCTAGGACTGATTTTGATGAAATGAGATGTGATAAGACCTAAATAAGCTAAATCGACTATTTCTAATCCTATCCTAAGCCATTTTACCAACTGCACATTAACAGATTTTAAGCAATAGTGATTTTAAGATTATTTTGACTTTTTATACTATGACTACTGGTTTTTATGCAAGAATTGAGATAATAGGAGCTAAGGTAGCATGTATCAAGCAATAACAACAACTAAAACAACACTCAACTCCACTAATTCAGCAGATCCAAACACTCCTATAAGTATCCTAATAAGAAGATTACACTAACTATTCCTATTCTACTTATGCAGGCATTCAAACAATTAAATTACTAAGATCCTAAAACTATAATAACACTAAATCAAACTCTAAACACAATCAAGCATGAACATGAGCATGAGCATATGAATGGCAGTTTTGAGCATAAAACTTACAAGAGGTCCAGCAATATTTGGCAAGCATAGCAATACTAACCCAACCTTAAATCATCAAACTAAAACCCAATCCAAAGATCTAGATCAACCCAAATCCATTTCTGAACCAAAGAGTGATCACAGTTGACTTTCGTTGACCAATTTTGGTTTTTCTAATTTAAAATACTAAAGTCTAATACAGGCTCATGAAAAGCTATAATAAGCTTGTCTGAGCTTGTATGAAAGGTAAAAGAGCTTTTGTAACTTCTAATTAGTATAAATGATTTAATACGAATTACCAAGAAACATAAAAACTTGAAATCTTATTAACTTGGAATAATTACAATACAAAAGTGAAATTTAACTTGAAATAAACTTAATATTACACTAAGAACTAAAATTTAAGTTAAAACAGATATTAAAGAAGTTTTACACTACAAAGTTGGTCTAAAATATGCGACCACTATTTCTTCTGCCTTCTTTCTTCTTTATAGACATCCAAAAAGTATCCTTGTCGACCTCTGATTAAATCCCACCATTGGATAGGCTTGATATCATCTTAATCCCATGTGGAATTTGGTTGGGAAAAGATCATAAGGTGTTTTTTCATTTAATGAATTTTGGGTGTATGTAGTAGGTGGAGGGGGTGAGTATATCTGTGGGGAGTGAGGTGGAAAGGTGGAAAGTGGTGGTGAAACCACCGGTTTTGAGTTGCAGGTGTGGAGAGGTAGATGAACATTACGGCGGTATTCTATTTTTTAAACTTTGGGCCGGGTTGGATATTGGGCCGCAGGTATATTGGGTTGGATTTGGTATTAATAACACAAAGGAGTCCGTTTGGTTTGTATATCACAAGGACCATTCATGTAATTTTCTGCAAACTTGAGGGACCAAACCTGTCACTTTTCAAAGTTATAATAAGGACCAATCTTGACAAACTTTAATAGTACAAGGACCATATTTGATGAAATCCCATTTTTATAATTCCAAGGACCAAAACTGCCACATTTATAACTCTAGGGACCAAACTTGTAATTTTCTCAAAACTTATCATAAGGACTAATTTTGCCATTTATGAATATTACAAGGGTGTAGTTTGAATAATTTCCATTTTAAACACCCAGTGGACTCTGATTTTGACACTTTTGTAAAGTTGAGGGACCAAAGTTGTAAATTGTGATTTTTAAACTTTGAAGGGTTTGTTTTGACAACTTTTGAATCCCATGGACCTTAAATGATATTTTTGGTTAATTTTGATTTACAGGGGATGTTTTTGACAACTTTTGAAAGTTGGGGGACTAAAACTGCCAAATATGCAAACTTAATACGTTTTTCATCTGATTTTGGTACTTTTGCATTTGAAATACATAAAACACTTATTTGTGATATTTTTATCATTTTGATGCATTTCTGAGTGTTTTCAGATGTTTTTGCAGTTTAAATGGTACAAAAATGATGAGTATTTAAACACTCATCAACTTTTCTTTTTCTGGTTCTTCAATATCAAAGTTGATGGAATCCTCAATCTGCCATTGTTGTTGTTCGTGGGTGATGGTAGTACCAGTTCCCTTATCGGGTTGATTAACCGCATCAAGAACTGGTGTGGTATGAGCACCACCACTAGAACCTCCGGGCCACAGTTTGATCTTTCTGAATGCTTCGGCAAGATGTTTATGTCTGAGTTCCTTCAACTTCCTTTCATATTCCTTTTGCTCATCTATTGGTTCTTCTTCGAGCTCCCTTATCATGTTCAATCACGGAGTCTTCCCTTTACCTTTGTCACCTGTGGACCTGGGAGGTTTAGCTACTGATTGAGTAACGTCGGTTGCAGTTTCAGAGTAGAAGACCTCTTCGTCGATTCGGTTCTCAGAGCTTTCATCCACTAGTCTTTTGCGGTTCGGGCTTGGGGAGTGGGAATAGAACGGCTTCTTTAGAAGGAACTTTCCTTTTGAGTGGAGGTTTCCTCTTGGGGAACTTCCTTTGACTCTTTGTGCTTGTAACACTCCTGCACTCCACTCTTACGGTTTTCCTGGTAGGTGTACCGAAGACTTATCATCGAGAACCAACTTTACCTTCATCAACTGCTACCAGATACCTTTGGTATGAGTAAAGCTATTTAATTGCATCAGAGAGAAGGTGGTCCGGCAGCACAGCACCTTGTTTCTTTGTTGTTGACTCCTTGAATCTGAACGTTAGAGTAGGTTCATACAACATGTCGTGATTGTTGGGGTCATTGAGTCTCTTGGGATATCGATTGAGTCCAAGAGCTCTTTGGATCAACAGCTTTGTATATCCGATATAAGGGATCTTTGAGCCAAGCTCAACTTGAGGAATGTCATCATGTCGTCCCATATCAGAGCTTCGACTTCAATGTGCTTCATGTTGACCAAAGCCCCAAAGATTTGCAGCTCCATGAGCTCAGGATGCTCATAGCCACCGTCACGACCGAAGGCCCTGACTTGGTGATGATGATGTAGAGAGTTCTCCAAGGTTGAGGAATATTCTTAAGATCCACATGTGAATGCTTAGTGATTACTCCTGTAACTTTGTCATAACCAATATTGATTAGGAACTGTGAGAACAGGCCTCTTCAGTGGGTGTGGCATTGAGTTGATTAGCTCGATGATCGGAATGAGAAGAACAGCCCTTAAGTCTGCAGGTGTGATGGTGACTTTTTTGTCATTGAGAGTCAACACCGGCACGCGTTTTGTCCTTTGATCATTTACATTGAAGTCAGGCCCGTGAACTGATGAATATAGATCTCGTGCATCTGTAGCGAGAATTTGAGAGCATGTTTCGATAAGGATGATTCTTCGAATATCCACAAGAATCAAGCAAGAAGACTCAGCGTGAGAGTTTCAAAGTCAACACGAAGGTTGTTCTTTCCAATATTCATCGGATAGCCATTAGGGAAGATATCAGCAACGGTGAGAACATTTGATGCATCCACATTCATTCAGCGCCCATGTCGTGATCTGAAATATATTTAGCCAAAAGAACCAACATATCAAAATACATTATGTTAGTCACAGGATGGTTTTATTGTCTAATTATTGAATGTGCAATGTTGATGATTGTTACGAGTCCAAAGTCACTTGTTTGTCCAATAGTCCAATGACGTCGTGATAAGTTTCGAGAGTTAGTTAACTTTTAGTTTTAAAGTTCATGTTATCACTTATTTTTCACAACATATTAAACGTTTAAGCTTATTAGTGACATTATTGGTTTCGTGCGTTATGATTTATTTATTTACAAGTTTGCACGCGTAACAATTCATGATGAAGGTTTAATCAAGGCTTAGGCGTAGAAATGGTAGCTTATGCGCAAAAGTGAGTTATACACGAAGGCAAGCTTATGCGTAGGACCTGTCTTCACGTAAGAAATATTACGCGAGGGAAAAAGGGGACCTTATGCGAGCGTAGAGCTCGGCGTACGCCAGCGATATAAAACCTTACGCGTAAGAGTCAACCTTGCGTAGAGGTCCACATTTTACGATATCCTTCATAGGATACGCAGTAGTCCCTTATGTAGAACCTTACGCCAAACGCGCGCGAAGATTTCTCTTACGCATAACATGCTACGCGCAGGTGATCCTTATGGCGCGTAGATGTCTAACAACCTTGATTCTGATTTTTTACGTGTTGCAAACCTGAAATAAAATCATCATAGCAACAATATTAACATCCACATTCACTTATTATCAGATCATATCATGAATATTCATTTAAGCAGCTACGCATAAGATAACTTATGCGTAGACCTAAACCCTAAAGTTCAAGAATTACGCGTATGATATCTAGCCATAGGAATTGCACCAAAGTTTTTCTGGGAGGTCTAAGAAGTATAGTAAGTTGTCCTATCCAAGTTTTAACATCAAATTCAAGGCCAATCAAGAATACCCAATTCTTATGAACATAAACCCTAGTTTTTCAGTTTGTGAATCATTAGTGTTTCTGGGTTGAGATATGATCAATTCAACTTGAAAACAACCTTATACAACAATCTTTAACACCAAAAACGTTCTCATTTGAAAACACCCAAACCCACGCATAAACCCTAGTTTTCAAAATCAATCAATTCGTGTTTTTGGGTGCATTTTGAGGATAAAAATGATATCATTGATGTTATAGAAACGTTTTGACACTATTATTTAAACCACAAACATACACCATTGATTTTGTGTTCATACACTTATGCGTAGATCACAAAATCTCTTCTAGATAAAAAACTAGCCGTTGGATTTTAAAACGGTTAAAAACCATTGCTTAGATGTTTACAAAGAACATGTTATTACTTACAAATTGATGATCCAAAGCACAGATTAGAAGAACGAATTTTATGCATAGGATGAGATTAGTTTTTGTAATAAATGTGAATAGTTGAAGTTAGGTGGAGTGGTTTTATTAGAAAATACTTTAAACTTTTGATGCTTTCAGTCCCTCCACCTCTATCAATTACATCTAATGCCTTTAACTTCCATTTTGGTTACCAAACGAAGAATATTTGGAAATAACATTGACGACACTCCCCTCGACTTAAGAAATAATGAAAGTTTATAAATTTTAGTCCGAGGAGTGTCGAAAACCGTAAATGTGACCACCATTATTAAAAAGAAACAACCGGATAAGATAATATGCAAGTACAAGGTTTTATGAAACTGAAAAATATTTTCTTTCTCCCCCTCAACACTTGATCGGAAAAAAATACTAAATTTTGAAAGATTTGAGTGTTGACAGAAGATTTGTACTTGCCATGTTAAAAGAAATATAGAAAGAATAATATTTTTGTTGTTTTATAAGGTTTTATATTTTTGTATTTTGTTTTTAAAAAAATATTTACAAAAGAGATTTGGTGTTTGACTGGTTTTTAAGAATGTTTTAAGTGTTCATCCAGTTCCTCTTGAGTCAAACACCGGATACCAATCCGGTGGACCAACTCATTAAACCTAGCAGGAGCTAAGGCTTTGGTGAGAAGATCCGCCAATTGGTATTCTGTACCCACAAAATATAATTCAACAGCACTGCTCCACGTGGTCCTTGATGAAATGATATCAAGATCGATGTGCTTTGATTTGAATGTTGAACAGAATTGCACGAGATCGCAATAGCACTCGATTGTCGCAGACATCGGGATTCTCGTCAAATACGTAACCATAGTCCTTGAGTTGTGTTCTCATCCAAATGACTTGAGCACAACACGACGACATGGCTACATATTCTGCTTCGGTTGAGGACAATGATGTACAATCCTGCTTCTTCGATTGCCATGACACCAGCTTAACACCAAGAAATTGTAAAGCTCCTAAAGTACTTTTACGCGAATCTAAGCATCCCGCGTGATCAGTCTGAAAAGCGATTAGTTCAAACCGAATCCTTCTGGATACCAGATTCCCAAATTAATGGTTCCCTTGATGTATCGGAGGATTCTTTTAGCCTCAAGAGGTGGGTTTCAGTTGGTCTCGACCGATAACGGAGCAAAGATATACCAAAGACAATATCGGCCTGCTAGCTCGTTAGATACATGAGAGACCCGATGATACTGCGGTATTTGGTAGGGTCCACCAATTTCCCATGTAATTGGCCTAGCTTTTGGTATGAGCCATTGGTGTATAGGTGTCACAGCTTTTGCATTCCAAATTTGTGTAACAATTCAAGGGCATATTTGGACCGACTCAAGAAAATACCACGGGGTGATTGATGAACTTGCATTCCAAGGAAGAATGCGTAAGTTCACCCATCACGGACATTTCAAAATGTTTTGTCATAAGTTTTGCAAAAGCATTTGAGTATTTTAAATGTGTTGACCCAAAAATGATGTCATCCACATAGATTTGAACGATTAAGATGTGAGCCCCGTGATATTGTATAAAGAGTGTAGGGTCGACCGAACCTTTGGTAAAATTATTGGCTATGAGGAAGGATGATAACTTATCGTACCACGCCCGAGGGGCTTGTTTGAGACCAGAGCTTTCTTCAGCTAGACATGATTAGGGAACTCGATCAACGAATCCTTCCCGGCTTACATAGACCGCTTTTTCAGTTGTCCATTGAGAAATGCAGTTTTGACATCCATTTGAAAGACCGTGATTTTCATGTGAGCCGCAAAGCCGAAAAATCGAATGTACCTCAAGACGAGCAACTGGAGCAAATGATTCTTCAAAGTCAATACCCTCTTCCTGTCTATAACCCTTAGCCACCGACGCGACTTGTTTCTTATTACGGTTCCTTTAGCATCCAATTTGTTTTTCCAAATCCATTTTAGACCAATAATGAAGACCCTCGTTGGTCTTTCAACCAGTTCCCATACTTCAAGACGCTTGAATTGGTTGAGTTCTTCTTGCATGGATTCAATCCAGTTGTCCTTTGTCATTGCGTCTTTAATGTTTTAGGCTCAAATTGGCGAGCTGAGTGCATAAATGCAATGTTCACCATCTATGTGAAGACGCGTTGTCTCGTTACGATTTGGTTGATTCGGGTTGCCAATAATATCTCAAGGGGTGGTCTTTGTCCAACGATGTGTGGAAGGTTGATGTTGATATACATTATGCAGATTTTGAGAATTCAAATGGCTTGTAGATGATTTCGCGAACATCAAAAGTGCAGCGGCTTTCATTGGCGAATGGGTTAAAGAACGCATTTGGATCAAAATCAGTGGGGTTACATCATTGAACATCATCACCGGTTCTCGCCGGAAGCAGCTTTGTTCAACCGTTGTTGTAGAGTCAACTGGTGGTGCTTCTTCAACGAAGGTTGTTGTAGCGGTGTATCGTATAGGAGTATTATCGTTGAGCAGCGTGGAAACGGCGGATACACTGAGCACGCTTCATCAATATCGTCACTAAACAGAGGAGCAAATAGTCTTTCCATTTGTTGATGAGTAAGTGAGGGCTTGTTGCGGTACCGATGATGGGGTTTGGGGAAGTTTAAGCGGTTGTGACCGGTTCCAAGTACATTATACTCTCAAAGCCATTTCAAGTAAGCTCATCAAAATTAGCATGAATCGCTTCCATAACCTTCTTTGTACGATCGATCCGTGATCCGGTAACCTTTAGAATTATCACAAGATCCAATAAAACTCCAATGTCACTTTGGCTTTGAGCTTTCCAAAGTCATCACGATCATTATTCGATAGCAAAGCGGATCCAAATACTTGAAAGTGTTTAAGATTCGGTTTTCGGTTGTGGAGAAGCTCAAATGGTGTTTTGTTGTATGCTTTGTAATCATTGAGCGATTCTCGAGTGTAGCATGCAAGTGATACAGCTTCGACCACAAGTAACTGGAAGTTTAGCATTAATTAACATCGTTCTGGCAGCTTCCACTAACGTACGGTTTCGTCTTTCAACAACTCCGTTTTGTTCTGGTGTACGGGCAATAGATGTTTGATGCTCGATATTCCCGTAGAGTTTGATTTACAAATTCAGTTCCTTTGTTTGTTCGGATTTGTCGGACGGTGTTCCGGAGCTGAATTTGAATTTTCGTGAGTGTCACACCCCCAATTTAACTGTTTTGCAGCGGAATGGAATTCCTGGGGATTGACTGTCATAGCACCACATCACAGTTATATTGAACGACCTAAAGTGTCGTTTTTAAAAACACATCGTTGGATATTTCATAAAAACATTCAGAGTACAACATCGGTCCCAAAAGGTTTACAAGGTTTGCGGAAGTACAAATATGTTACAAATCCAAACGATGTTTTGAATAAAGTGCCATAAAGTACAAAAATGTAAGTTGACGCCGCGACTCCAAATGTAGGTCCCTAAACCATGTCATGATGAATATGCCTCAGTTACCTGAAAATACATTGCTAAAAACGGTCAACAATAATGTTGGTGAGAAATCATAGGTTTATGTAAATGTTTTATACGACAACACAAGTATAAATCAGGCATGACAATCCAGTCACGTAAAAATGTTACGATTGCTTAAGCGCATGACACCGGTCGACTAATGTACGCCCAAAAGAGTGTCTTGCCAAACAACTCTGGTAATGATTATGAATGAAATGCATCCGTATGACAATTGGGATTCACCAACCCGGATGGAGGAGTCACCCTCGATAGATCTATCCACTCACACACGCTTTCCAAAATTAACGGCTCATGCATTTGAAATGGGGACTTTTAACTGGAAACTTTGTAACTCAAGCAATGTAAATGTAATTAACATACTTGGTATCGTAATAAAATGTTGTGCAATGTATTCTCCCCCGTAGGTTTGAAATAATGTAAAAAGCATGTAAACGGGGCTATGAAAACTCACTTGGATAAACTGGAATAACGGCAAAAGTGAGTACACTGAGGTTTAGTGTAATGCGTCAACCGACCTATTATCAATGATATGATATGTCATGAATTGCAATGTAATGTTATGCATGCACTTCGTATGTTATTTATACCATTTACGGGTTTTTGAAAATATTACTCGTCGTCGAAAAATACTCTTTTGACGTCTTGACCCTTCGAAAATGACTTTACATGTTTTTACGTCAAAATGTCATCCTATAATGGTTTTATAATGATTTTTAGTGAAATTACCATTTTTCGTCGCAAAACAATGTCGGCGGAAAAATCAAGAAATTAACAAAAATGACTCGAAAACAAGCCGTAAACGGTGTACGTCGATCGTTAGAGAACGAACTCGACGGTTTTGGAAAGTTTGTATCGATATCTAGAAGTTTCAGTTCAGGAGTTTTCGCCCAAAAGGTCTCGATCATAAAGATATTAAAGGCTAAAGTTGGTGATTTTGTTGAATTGTGTGCAGAAAAATGAGTTTCGGCCAAGTTTGAACATCCGTAATTAATTCATCTGTGACTCCGCTGACAAACAGCTTTTGTTTTGAAAAATATGGCCGATGAACTTGATTTTTTTTTACTAGAAGACATTTCGTTCCAAAAAGTTTTGCATCATAGTTAAAAACAGCCGCAAACATAGCCTTTACAGCTAATGAAATACTTGTAACGTAAAAATTAATATAGTTTTTCAGAAAATAATATTTACGGCAACTTTATGAAAACGGCCATATCTTTGTCGTTTTAAATCCGCTTTCTACGTAATATATGTCCTTAGCTTCGGATCGAAGTAAACTAATATATTTTTGAGAAGTCGAAATAATTTGTGAAGCTTAAGGCTCGTTTTTGACCCGAAAATACTAAAAACAGCAAGCTGAAATTTTCAGAAACTATTTATTTCGTCGTCAAACTTTAAAAATCCATAACTTCTTCGTTATAAGTCCGTTTTACTCCGTTCAAGCGGCCACGGATTCGTTTTAAAGTATATTTTCTAAATATCAAGGCCAAAATCTCGTACCAACAGTAGGTTTTTCCAGAAATTCGAATTAAGGACAGAACGTAAAATATAGTTATCGAAAATAGTTTTTCTCGGACAAAACCTATTCTAATCCCTTCAAATCAACTCCAAAACTAATCTAATCCTACCATACACCTTCTTAGGGTGTCATGGGTTCCTAATCACTATCAAGACCAAAGAATACCATGGGAGTAATTATAGGATGACCAATAAATATATATAACTCAAAAATCATGAAATAAATGGTATAAATCACATAACTTGCATATAAGCTCCAAAAATGAAAAGAAACATATGGAAATGAAAAGGAAACATGAAAATGATAAGAATATGCTTACTAGTGAAAATGAAGAGGTGTAAGTAACAAGGATTAACTTAAATATCCTTGGTTTTTATTTCAAAACCATATAAAGGATATATACTAGATTGTAAACACTTGATTTTTGCAAAAATCTTGATCCCTTGGCACCTTTGATGTGGCCGGTTCTTGAAGACCCAAGAAAGGAGAGAAAAGTTTTTATTTAACACTTTGAAACTATGTGAAAAATGAAGTGAATTATTGAAGTTGTAAGACTTTTAAGGTGAAGAAACAAGTAATTAATAAACCATGCTACATTTATGAGTACACCCTCCCCTTGGCCGGTTTTAGGGGAGGGTTGTCTCTCCATTATATATATTTTTTTTTAAAATGTAACTTGTATATATATTGTGTAAGACTTGTAAAGAAAAGTGTAAGAATTTGTGTAGAAATGTACAAGTGAATGTAAATAGAAATTTTTGGTACAAGTGAGTTTTTAATAGCTCAAAATAGAATGTATTGAGATGATATAAAAATTGTAAAAATACATTCCTTGCGAAATTTGAGTGATAAAAATAATTATCGTAAAATTTTTAAGAAAACGACGTAATAATTAAACTTTAACGATTAAAATACCAAATAAATTTGAAACACTAGGAAAACTAAAAATATAGTTTTTATGAACTAAATATAAGTTTAAAAATACCTCGGGATCATTTTTGAAAATAATGGATTAAATATACAAAATAAAAACTCACGCGATAAAAATTATTAAATATAAAAATTACGCGTTGCAAGTGAAAATGAAATGTCGTGAATGTACTAATGAGATGCACATGATGTCAATGAAATGTAGACTAATCATAGTCCATATGAAATGTACGTGATGTCATGATCATGAATTCGCCGCTAAACCTCCAAGGTTACGCGAATTTGAAACAAGTAAACCAAGTTTACTAAAAATGTTGAAATATTGAGACATGAACTGTGTCGAGAAATGACCTGAAAGTACGGATTGTCACATTCGCCCATCCAAAAAGGGAATTCAGTCCCTGAATTCAGTCGTTGTTAGGTCTATCGAATTTTTGAGTTTGTGATGAATATCGAAGGAAGAAAACATGGAGAAGTGTCGTTACGGTTGTCGATGATTGAGAGTGTACAAAACATCGTATTGGGTAAATCTCGCATGAGTAATACTTTGACCTTTGAACATGTGAAGATTTTGCTTGCACTAAGATTTATAAATAACCGCTCCCAACCTAACATGATCCCTCCAGAATTAGACATAGTTAGCTAGGCTATGTATAATTAAGGAACGATGATGTGACGTTCGGTTTAGTTGTTATAACTCTCGATGCTTACAAAGATTTAAACCGTGTCGTTAAAATGGTCTATAAAGTAAAAAGAAGTAACATTCTCGAAAGTGATATCGAATCGAAAGGAAATAAAGTACGATAGATGAGAATATTTTACAACGAGTGGTTTATCAAAAGTAGTACATCTTAGGTTATAAAGATTCGGATACGATGAAAACATAAACTTAGTACGACATAATACATAAGGAGAAATAAGACTGCTAGTTTCCGATCTTCTTCAGCCTTTCGCGTCGTTGGTACCTTGACGAGCTTCTCCTTTTCCTAATCCATGAGCACCTTCAACTTGCGACCTTGGTTTTTTGAGGACATTAATTCCGATAGTGTCCTTGCTCTCCACATCTGAAACATGTAATTATAGTTTTGCCTTTACAATCCCTGGCTAGATGTCTCGGTTTTTGGCATTCGCTGACTTGGCAGTGGCAAGGACCCGTGTGATGATACTTACATCGATTACATAGTGGTTTAGCCCCAACATATCTTTTTCCCTTGCAGTCCTTAGCAAGGTGTCCCATTGTTTGACAGATAAAGCATATACCACATGGACCATTATGATGTAGAGTGCATTGATGGCATCGTGGCAAGTTTCCAGTATAAGTTCTTTCCTTTGTTGGTGCAAAGCAACTTGAACCCCTGGCGGCTTCTTGTCTTCTATTTTGTTGTTGGTGATGGTTAGTGTTACAGCTTTGGTTGTTGTCGTTATAACCTCCCTGGTCATTTTCCCATTTCCTTTTGTTGTTGTTAGTTTGGTTGTTGTTATGGTTGTGGTGGTTATTGTTGATAATGTTTTCCCTTTTCACAACTTGAGCCATGAGTGATTGAGTTATCTTGATGGTCTCTTCAATTGTTTGCAAATCGAAAGAGGCTACCTCTCCTTGAATGCATTTGGAAGTCCTCCAATGAAACTTTCCAGTAGTTTCTCATTGTCCATAACCATATATGGACATAAAACAGCCAACTCTTGAAACCTTCTGATGTAGGTCTCAATGTCATATCCAACGGTCACTAGCCCAATAAATTCCATTTTCAATTTCTTCATCTCCTTGGGCGGACAATACTTCTTAGTCATCAACCTCTTGAATTGATCCCATGAGAGTTTATAAGCATTTTCCATACCAATGGGCTGTGCATAATGATTCCACCATAACATTGCCTTATCCAAGAGTGTACTAGTAGCAAATTTCACCTTGCTCAGTATCAGGCAATCGCATATAAGAAATAACAACTCGATCCTTTCCAACCAACGGGTCATAGTAATGGCTCCTTCTGCCTCAACTTCGGGGGTCACCGCTCTTAAAGTCCATGTATGTACCACTTCGAACTCTCGAATCTCCTGCAACTCCTGTAGTAGTAGCATGCCTAGCGTTTCCAGAATACCGTGGTCTCGACAGCCAGCCAGTTAGCCTATCGCTGCCGTTCTTTCTCTAGTTCCCTAGCTATACAATCCTTTATATACTTTTGGATATCGGCTTGTGTCATCGCTGGTGGAGCTCTCTTCGGCGCCATAACTCTTCAAATAAAAGGAAAAGGAGACGTGTCAAACCCTATATTAAAAATAGGCTTCTAAAGAGAAATGATAGAAGGTGGTAAGTTTGAGGTTATTTTTCAAAATGATCGACGGGTTCCCAAAAGATGGGTTATGAGGTGTTGTAAGTGCTTCAAATGTAGTTCATCCCTAATATTGCTATCATGCTAGCAAGAAGATAGATATCATCTCAAACTATGTCGAAGAATGTTTGTTCTGGTTTCGCTTGTAGATGGGGAGTCATTGATTGTCCGACATGCTCAAACCTGTGGCATCCCTTGATATGAAAGTGAGGTTACTTGGAATTTCTAGAGAACACAATGCCTTAGGGGAAGTTTATATCGATAGCCTTAATTTAACCAAATTTTCCTTTAAGGGACACTCATTGTAGGGAAGTTCACATATTGTTGAGGTCATGTTTAATAGAATGTTCTATAGCCTCAGATAGAAGACTTGGTATATCCCTATAGTGTTGCTTCATGGGTATTTACTTCGTATTAAATCTCGTAACTCGGTCTAGCTAGCACTTTTGGAATGATAGAGTTTGGATTCTAATTCAAAATAGTGGTTCGGAATATCTCGTGATGTCTTAAGATTTTTGTTGAGTTTTGAATCATCCTACCATCTAGTTCTAGTCCTTGCTGGAAATTCCAAAATCTTTTCATTGTTTTCTTGTATCGAGGAATCCTCCTCACATATGGTATAGGAAGTCTTTCCTAAAAAGGTCACTCGTCAAATCCTAACTTATTGGTTGAGTGAGAGATAACTGACGTAAGCATCTATAGAGTGTTAACAGAAGGAAATGTTTATGCACGGTATATCTGATTATAAAACTTTGTTTTCAAACAAGAATAAATAGTTTGTAAGAAAATTACAGTAAAGTTTATGAAAAGGTTTGTAAAACCACTTTATTGAGTAACAAAGGAACATTTTTATCATTTACAGTTTAATAATAAATCTTAGTTGTGGCTTGGTGTAAAAGTAACAACTTGTTAAGGTGATTTTAAAATAGCTTATATAGTGATAGAAAACGGCTTAACAATGGTAGTGAAATATTTTGGTAAGACACAACTCAGATTATAACATAACTCGTGAAATGATTTGTAAAATAGCTTACAAGAAAAACAATTTATCGTTTGTCAAATAATAGGAAATTTCAGAATTCAATTAATATTAATATGGTTTAGAGGTTGGTAATATAATAGTCATTTAAAGTAAAGGCGAATAGTCTGGGAGGTAAACGTACCAAGTTTTATGATTTTAAATCAGACAGTGGCTAAAATAGCTCACCAAAAGGGTAAAATAGTTTATAAGACCGCAATATTACTTGCAGGAAAAATTTGTAATATAGTTTGTAACTTGCTATTGCAATTGTTTGTTGTTTTATAAAATAATAGCAGATTAATCGGTTTATCATACTATGAGAAAATAGTTTGCAAGGTATCAGTAAGGTCATTGTTTATAAAGTGTTATTAAAGTCGTAAATTTTGGGTTTAATGGTACAGGAGTAAGATGAAATGATCGGTAAAATATTTGAAAGCAGTTTGTGTTAGATAACGATGAAGTTTATTATCTCATAAGAGGGAATGTAGGACAAATAGTTGGTATTCAACGTTTTGTTTTGTAAGATAATAGCTTGATGATTTTTCAGAGTAACATGAAAATCATTTCGCATGAGGATATTAAATAGTTGATAAAATGACTGAAACTAATTAATAAGTTGGTAGTAAAACAACTTGCGTTAAAACTTTATGAAACAACGTTTCTAAGATGGTGATAAAATAGTTCGAAATAAAATCAAGTGAAATAATTTCATGAAATAGTAGCAGGATAATTTGGAATAAAATTTGTGGGATGGTTTGTAGGATACATAGGAGAACCTTATCGAGTAGTAATAGTCTACTAATTGGTCGAGAATAAAGTTGGCCTAACCCCTAGTAAGATAGTGATGTATTGTCGTGAAATGATGGAAAATTGGGCAATTGGAGTAAGGAATGAAATAAACAAGGTGGTGATTATCGTAGAGATAATAAATGATAAGGATTACATTAGCTAGGAAGGTACTTATTATCTGCTCCTGCTGGTGGTCTAATCATGTCTCAAGTGTAGGAGTAGTAGGCGGTCTAGCAACCATAGCCCTAAAATTCTCGTAGTCCTCAAACCTATGAGATGGTGTAGTGTCTATAGTCTTAGTGGTAGATGGTAATGGTGTGTCAAATCATGCACGCTTCCCAAGCCGCAAGTCAGGTGTATGAGTATCGAGTATGAGATGTAATGGTACGGATGGTGCTCGAAATGATAATGATGATGAAAATAATGACCATGATGATAATGGAATCCTTGTGGCGAGTTAAGAAAATAGGTTCATTAGGACTAAGCCTAAAAATTCTACCCAATGGTATGATCTGTCCCAACCGAGTGATAAAAATTGTCCTGATCTTACAGTGAATCGATAGTGATCGTGATGGTGTAGGTGTAACTTCGTCCTCCTAAAAGGTTTATCTCGGTATTTAACGCTATCGGTGCGATGAGTCAATTGATGTGAAAATCGCGATAGGGAATGACAAAGAATTTTTCCACGTTAGAGTATGAGGAGAAAGAAAAATAATAATGGGATGGGTATTTGAAGGCATCTATGTGACAACCGCTTTGAAATGAAAGTAAATAACTCGAAAAATGTACGTATAATTCACATGCAAAGTGAACATGCACTTATGATGAAATGATGAGATGCTATGATAATGTAGTTATAGTCTAGGGTCAATGATGCAACCTAGTTCTCTATAACTGTAGCTTTGATACCAATCTGTCACACCCCCAATTTAATCTTTTGCGGAATGGAATTCCTGCGGGATTGACTGTCATAGCACCACATCACAGTTATATTGAACGACCTAAAGTGTCGTTTTTAAAACACATCGTTGGATATTTCATAAAAACATTCAGAGTACAACATCGGTCCCAAAAGGTTTACAAGGTTTGTGGAAGTACAAATATGTTACAAATCCAAACGATGTTTTGAATAAAGTGCCATAAAGTACAAAATGTAAGTCGGCCGCGACTCCAAATGTAGGTCCCTAAACCATGTCATGATGAATATGCCTCGTACACTGAAAATACATTGCTAAAAACGGTCAACAATAATGTTGGTGAGAAATCATAGGTTTATGTAAATGTTTTATACGACAACACAAGTATAAATCAGGCATGACAATCCAGTCACGTAAAAATGTTACGATTGCTTAAGCGCATGACAACCGAAGCTTCGACTAATGTACGCCCCAAAAGAGTGTCTTGCCAAACAACTCTGGTAATGATTATGAATGAAATGCATCCGTATGACAATTGGGATTCACCAACCCAGATGGAGGAGTCACCCTCGATAGATCTATCCACTCACACACGCTTTCCAAAATTAACGGCTCATGCATTTGAAATGGGGACTTTTAACTGGCAACTTTGTAACTCAAGCAATGTAAATGTAATTAACATACTTGGTATCGTAATAAAATGTTGTGCAATGTATTCTCCCCCGTAGGTTTGAAATAATGTAAAAAAAAGCATGTAAAACGGGGCTATGAAAACTCACTTGGATAAACTGGAATAACGGCAAAAGTGAGTACACTGAGGTTTAATGTAATGCGCCAACCGACCTATTATCAATGATATGATATGTCATGAATTGCAATGTAATGTTATGCATGCACTTCGTATGTTATTTATACCATTTACGGGTTTTGAAAATATTACTCGTCGTCGAAAAATACTCTTTTGACGTCTTGACCCTTCGAAAATGACTTTACATGTTTTTACGTCAAAATGTCATCCTATAATGGTTTTATAATGATTTTTAGTGAAATTACCATTTTTCGTCGCAAAACAATGTCGGCGGAAAAATCAAGAAATTAACAAAATGACTCCGGAAAACAGTAAAACGGTGTACGTCGATCGTTAGAGAACGAACTCGACGGTTTTGGAAAGTTTGTATCGATATCTAGAAGTTTCAGTTCAGGAGTTTTCGCCCAAAAGGTCTCGATCATAAAGATATTAAAGGCTAAAGTTGGTGATTTTGTTGAATTGTGTGCAGAAAATAAGTTTCGGCCAAGTTTGAACGTCCGTAATTAATTCATCGTGACTCCGCTTGACAAACAGCTTTTTGTTTTGAAAAATATGGCCGATGAACTTGATTTTTTTTTACTAGAAGACATTTCGTTCCAAAAAGTTTTGCATCATAGTTAAAAAAAACAGCCGCAAACATAGCCTTTACAGCTAATGAAATACTTGTAACGTAAAAATTAATATAGTTTTTCAGAAAATAATATTTACGGCAACTTTATGAAAACGGCCATATCTTTGTCGCTTTAAACCGCTTTCTACGTAATATATGTCCTTAGCTTCGTATCGAAGTAAACTAATATATTTTTGAGAAGTCGAAATAATTTGTGAAGCTTAAGGCTCGCTTTTGACCGAAAATACTAAAACAGCAAGCTGAAATTTTCAGAAACTATTTATTTCGTCGTCAAACTTTAAAAATCCATAACTTCTTCGTTATAACTCCGCTTTACTCCGTTCAAGCGGCCACGGATTCGTTTTAAAGTATATTTTCTAAATATCAAGGCCAAAATCTCGTACCAACAGTAGGTTTTTCCAGAAATTCGAATTAAGGACAGAACGTAAAATATAGTTATCGAAAATAGTTTTCTCGGACAAAACCTATTCTAATCCCTTCAAATCAACTCCAAAACTAATCTAATCCTACCATACACCTTCTTAGGGTGTCATGGGTTCCTAATCACTATCAAGACCAAAGAATACCATGGGAGTAATTATAGGATGACCAATAAATATATATAACTCAAAAATCATGAAATAAATGGTATAAATCACATAACTTGCATATAAGCTCCAAAAATGAAAAGAAACATATGGAAATGAAAAGGAAACATGAAAATGATAAGAATATGCTTACTAGTGAAAATGAAGAGGTGTAAGTAACAAGGATTAACTTAAATATCCTTGGTTTTTATTTCAAAACCATATAAAGGATATATACTAGATTGTAAACACTTGATTTTTGCAAAAATCTTGATCCCTTGGCACCTTTGATGTGGCCGGTTCTTGAAGACCCAAGAAAGGAGAGAAAAGTTTTTATTTAACACTTTGAAACTATGTGAAAAATGAAGTGAATTATTGAAGTTGTAAGACTTTTAAGGTGAAGAAACAAGTAATTAATAAACCATGCTACATTTATGAGTACACCCTCCCCTTGGCCGGTTTTAGGGGAGGGTTGTCTCTCCATTATATATATTTTTTTTAAAATGTAACTTGTATATATATTGTGTAAGACTTGTAAAGAAAAGTGTAAGAATTTGTGTAGAAATGTACAAGTGAATGTAAATAGAAATTTTTGGTACAAGTGAGTTTTTAATAGCTCAAAATAGAATGTATTGAGATGATATAAAAATTGTAAAAATACATTCCTTGCGAAATTTGAGTGATAAAAATAATTATCGTAAAATTTTTAAGAAAACGACGTAATAATTAAACTTTAACGATTAAAATACCAAATAAATTTGAAACACTAGGAAAACTAAAAATATAGTTTTTATGAACTAAATATAAGTTTAAAAATACCTCGGGATCATTTTTGAAAATAATGGATTAAATATACAAAATAAAAACTCACGCGATAAAAATTATTAAATATAAAAATTACGCGTTGCAAGTGAAAATGAAATGTCGTGAATGTACTAATGAGATGCACATGATGTCAATGAAATGTAGACTAATCATAGTCCATATGAAATGTACGTGATGTCATGATCATGAATTCGCCGCTAAACCTCCAAGGTTACGCGAATTTGAAACAAGTAAACCAAGTTTACTAAAAATGTTGAAATATTGAGACATGAACTGTGTCGAGAAATGACCTGAAAGTACGGATTGTCACAAAGGAGAAAGGTGATGATCATCTGTGGAGCTTGATCTTTACTTCGAAGAAAATAAACCCAAGTCCATCTTGAGTAGTCATCAACAATTACCAAGATGTAGCGCTTTGCCATTAATCGCTTGTACAAGATCGGCCACACAAATCCATGTGAAGAAGATGAAGCACATGCTGAGAGCTATGTTCCACCTTTGAAGGAAAATGAGCACGTGTGCTTTTACCTTGTTCACAAGCTGAGCAAAGGTGATCTTTAGAATACCGGAATCGTGGGAGACCTTTAACAAGTTTGTGTCGAGCAAGGTTGGTTATGGTTTGAAAGTTTAGATGTGAGAGACGACGTTGCCATAGCCAAGATTTTGTAGATGTAGCCTTTGAGAGTAGACATATGGGAGATGAAGCAATCATGTCTTGCATGGAGATAGTGTAAAGAATGGATGAGCGTTGGCCGACATAAGATCATGTCCTTGTAGATCACTTAATGAAACAAGTTTTCTCCCGAAAGCAACTTCCAAGTCTCCATCACAAAATTGACCAAGAGAAAAGAGATTGTGACCGAGGCCTTCCACATAATAAACCCTGCTAATTTCGATGTTTCCATTGATGTAATCTCCATAGCCCATGATTGCTGCGAAGTGATCATTCCCGAACCGACAAAGCTGCCAATGAACTTTGCAATAAAGTTTGATAACATTTAAGGTTGCCTGTCATTTGCTCCGAACATCCGCTATCAACAATCCAAAGGATGATCAGACACCTGCATTACAATACGCACGACACAAGATGGAATTGAAGTAGGACGTGGAACCCGATGAGTTAGAGGGTTCCTCGCCAGCTATAGTAGAAATACACACATCAATGATTTTAGGCATCCATTTAAATCCTAGTGTATTGTGTATCCATTTCTGCCATCTCCAACTAGTCTTAGCTTTAGTCTTAGTGAATGCACTAGGTGGTATTACATTCCCTTGGAGGTGATACCGAACTACATGAACATCAATTCATTTCTTAGAATCTAAGGAGGGCGGTCTACCAAGCAATGTACTTAGAAGCAGTGATGGCCTAGAGGTATTCGAATCTTAGGATTCCGTGAATGAGACAAGATAGCCTTAGCAACACATTTATCATGACAATCGTAACGCATACTTTTATGACAAATAACACAAGAAGCATCGGACTCAATATCAAAAGTACTTAAAGGTTCAAAATTAGTTACAACACTTTTTCCATTACATTTGCTAGACGCAATATCTAAAGTGGGTGCAACTGGAGTCTTATTTAAAGTCCTATGGTGTTCTTCTACTTTAGCATTCTTTATTTGTCTTTTCTTAGGTCGCAACTTCCTATTCTTCCTTGTATTGCTCCTAGGTTGTGAAGTGCGGACGCTGGGAAAAGAGGCAACTATTCCTCGCTTTCAAGAGAGGAAGCACATTAGTAACTTGTGTTTTGTCAAGATGCATTCTAGGTTCACATTTACTAAGTGTTACAGGTGCAATTATCTTAATGATGCTAGGCTGAACTTGTTCATACTTTCCTAACATTTCCCGTAACTTAATGATAGTGTGCACCAAATCTTGATTTTCAGAACTAAGATTTCCAAAGAAAATTCATGACTTGTTTAGTGTATGCAAGATAATGATCAAGTTCGTTTGATGCTTCATCACGAGTCTGTTTGAGTAAATCAAATATGACACGACATTCTTGTTTAACTTTTGCAAGTTCTTGTTCATATTTTGAGATTTAAAACTTAAAAGACACGTTTTGATCATCCAGCTTGCTCAAGTTTTGATTAGAGTTTGCACGCATCACGGCGCTTATTTTGTTTTGAAAAGCAAGTTGTTGATCGTGAATATCTTTTTGACACCAATTAAGACGACGTGTTGCATTTGAAAGCTCGTTTGACAATCGTTCATTTTCAACTTTTAAAGACTCGAATCAAGCACATTATCCGTATTTTCAACAATTTCAATAGAATCAACAGACGTATCAGATATAGAATCGATGCATATGGCAAAGAATGCAATAACACAACATTATAGATATCGGCACAGATAACATCTTCCAAGAGTCGATCAACATCTTTTCTTAACATTTTCTTTTTACGCTTCAGTATTTGAAATCGATGTTTCGCTTTTCTCAAAACTGTTTTCATGAGACCAAGTTCCTTGTGAAAATCCCTTTCCCAATATAGTGCACAGCTTTTCAAATTTTTGACATGGGGTAAAAATTCTTTTCTCAAAAATGTCTCTTTGTTCTCGTGCCAATGGTGAGTGAAAATGTTCAACTTTTATTTTCGAATGAAATTCAATCTCACGCTCCAAAAGTTTGATGTCAGATAAGAAAGTGTCGAAATATTTGATAACACGACAACTTTCGGTTTTAGTTTTTACTTCACCGAGTGAAGGTAAAGGACCATTAATTTGTGCACCATTGTGTTGGGGACTAACTTCAGGAATCGGTGTGACAACCAAAGGTGTGTTTGAAGTATCTTGTTGTGTGACAAAAGTTACGGCTTTTGAATAGTTAAATGGTTTGTTATAAACGACATTTTCTATATTTGACCGACTCTCGCCATCCGTGATCTAATTCCTCCATGCGATTATATTGAATAACAGTCATAATTGAATCATCAATTCTATGTTCTGCACCGAAACTTCGTGAGTTGGTTTGAATGCTCGTGTGAAAACTTAGGTTTGTAATCAACAAGATTCGGTCCATATCCATTTGGATTTGGTTTGAAAGAAAACTTTGAATCGTTGTGATTGATTCACCATGTTTATAAACAACAATTTTAAACTCTTTGATTTTGTTTTGTAAGTCGACAATTTCCTCAAGATAGTCATCTATTCGCTTCGTTGAATGCTTTTTGTACCTCAGAGAACTGCTTTTTGACAAGTTAACAACTCACTTTGGCTTTTTGAGTTTCCAAAGTAAGAGCGCTAATTTGTTGTTTATGTTCATGTTTCATTTGTTCTATTTGAGACAACAAAGCATTCTTCTCGGTTGCTAGATCACTAATCTGCTCCAAAGATTTTTCGCTTTGATGTGATTTGGCAAAAGCGGCTTCAAAACCTTTTTCACGTTTTCTTTGAGTTTTGAAAAGTTGATTTGTCTAATTAAGCATTCATTATCCCTAATTAACAAAGGCATTTTTCTCTTTAATTTGGTATTGACATCATGGTAATGTTCCACTCGGGATTGTTGGTCTTTAAGGTCCGGAGCTCACTGATCAAACATAGAATCATTTTGTTCAACATGAGTCTCAACATGGTCATTATTTAGATCCTCAAGTATAACCACGGAGTCAACTTGATCATCAAAGGTAACCATAAGGTCATCTTGATCATCAAATGTAACTACGGGTTCTAGTTGATGATCATCTAATGAGATGTAGAAGGCGATGTTGAACACTCGATCCATGTCGATGGAAGTTGGCGGAGATATTAGATCATTAATGATAATTGTTTGTTCATGTACCTGAGACAAGCCATCGCAGTTGTCATACACGGGCTTGTGTCACTCATGTGTGAGCTTGCATTTGTGCCATCAACATAATCGCCGCGATTAGCCTGCAAGTCCTCCATATCATCATCCGAGTCATCAAGACCGCCATAAAGCTTTGTTCCTTGTTGAGAGAGTTCCACCAGCCTTCATCCTAAGAGCCAAGAGCATAGCCTCTTTGAAGTAAGCACTTCCTCTTGTTCTCGGCTTAAGACATGCATTAGCCGTGATGACCTTTCATTACAGCTTATAACAAATAAGACCATTAACCCCCAGCATTTCCCTATTCAACCACTTGAGCCCTCTCGTTGTTGTGGAGCACCGTTATTCCTCGCCATAGTATTAAACCCTTGACCACCTCCCCATCCGGACGCACCATAACCACGATTCTCAACTTCAACGCGCCCATTGTTCTTCACAAATACCGATTTCTAGTGTTTGATGAGGAACTAATGCGATTGTTGGATTTGTTTGTATACCGGCCGAAGGCTTTAGCAATCATAGAAAATCCTTGTTGCAATTCATCAAAAGCATCGAGTCCTCATCGCCTTCACCGTCAGAAGTGCTTGAGCATTGTTGTTGTTGTATGGAACCAATTGAGTTTGTTGAGGTTGTTGCCGTGACGATCATATGGTGTGATGGTTGCAAGCTTGGTTGAGGAGGAACACTAGTTTGAGCCCACAAAGCAAGTTGTTGATTGTCCGAAAGTGACCGTGGAGCCTGAGTCCACGGATAGCCCTTTATTTGTCAACTTTTTGGTGAGGCTTCAAATAGTCGCACAACAACCGTATGTAGCATGATGAAGATTTTAGCTGACGGAGAAAAATGACATACTTCTCCCATTACGGACCAAGACTACTTAGGAACTTAGTGTTGACAAAGAATTCATGGCATGCCGATATTGTGTTTGTCCAAATCATTGATGATGTCCTAAAATCGATGATGATATGACTCTAATGACTCTCCGTTCAATCATGAAGTGTTCATAAGCCAAGTAGATTTTGGATTCCATGTCTTCCTCGAGAGTGTTGTGCCTTGCATTAGAAGATGAATATGTTCCCACATTGCTTTAGCTGCCTTTTGAGCGCCAACACTTCAAGAATTGGATTGGGTAATCCCTAAGAATGTATTGCATTGCTAGTTCATCGCCTTCAAAATGTAGAAGTTCATCACCGTGAGGTCCGGAGACAGTTGCAATATTGGTGACAAGATCTCTTGGTGGATTGGCAAATGGATCTCAAGGTGTGATAACAAGTAGGCATTTGAAATGGACCTTCCATAATGACTTTCTTTTAAAAACTTTCCATGTGGCTTCTTTAGATCACAAAACCTAAAGAACCTTATCGCCCATTGATCATAATTCCTGAGTGAGCATTGAGGTCTATCAATGAGCCAGCCTTCATGAATTGATTGTTGGCTACTTAAGGCTTCACACATCTTGCCAAACCATGACTGTTCCTTCATAGTATTCCCGGATGGATGTTGATTGTAGAAGTTTGTGTAAGGTTGTACTTGAAGACTAGGTGGTGGTTGAACCATTTGAGGTTGTGGAATTGCTGCAAGTTATGGAGTATGTTGTTGATTAAATTGTTGTTGATAAATTTGATGTTGATGATTAAATTGTTGATGTTGTGGAGTTAGTTGTTGTTGTTGTTGTTGATTATAAGTGTAAGGAAAATAGCTAGAGTATGGTGGTTGTGACATGTTGAAAACTTGTGTTGTTAAATGGATCTTTGTAGTCGAATGAACCGTTGTTGATGAAGAGTCTTTAGGCGTAGAAATCACGTAAAAGCAAGCACCACTTATGCGTAAAACACCAAAGATACGCTGTAATAAAGAATAGTTACGCCAGAGGATTAGCTTACGCTAAGTAAGGAGAAAACACTAAAGTTATGCGTAAACAAGAAGTTAGCGTAGAAAACTTATGCGCGTAGGATTAATTATGCGTAAGACAAAGCTTAGGCGTAAGATAAATCTTATGCGTAAAAATTCTACGCCACGTAGCTTTATGCTTATGCGTAATTTTAGGGTTTTGCCAAAATGATCTTTACACTATCACAAAGGCAAAATATATCTGAAAGTCGACGCGGTTTGCGCTTATCCAAGCAAGAAAACACGGAGTAAAACCACCTAAAATGAAGATCAAACCAGGAAGTTACGCAGAAGTTTAGGGTTTTACTTACAGTAGGATATAGCCAAAATGATTTCTTGCCAACCGATGTTTCCAAACCGATTTTTGTGATGAGATAGCTTGAATATCACCAAAATAACACAAAAGTGTGAAACTTGATGATCCAAAGCTCAAAAAAATAGTTATGCGTAGATAGAAACCCTCAGAAAACCAAGCTAGAAAACAATGATCCACACGTAAAGTTTGAAACTTTTTGCCAAAAACATTTATTTTAACACCTTAAACGCTGAAAATACAAGAATCTTGGATTGAAAAGTGTAAAAATAAGTTTTTAAGCGAACCAAAGTATCACCCGTATGTTTTACGCTACAGAGGACCAAAACCTACTTCAAAAACAATACGCTCACCCAACTATTTGGCATTGATACCACTTAGGTTCCCATATATGCAACACAAACATCAATAGAAGAAATAGATGAAGAATAGATCGGTTGAACAATAACAATCAAACACTATGCGTATGAGTTTATGAAAGGTTATGCGCCGCTATAGTGAAAGAGAATAAATTGAACAACCAACCCTCGTTGAGTGTTATTACAAGGATTTATGAGGATGAGCTGGGCAACACTCTTAGTCCCTTCCTTTTCCTTATTGGACTAGGCCTAGGCTTATGGGCCTTCTACATAAGCCTAAGGCTAATTACTAATATAAAAGCCATATTAAGCTAACTATTACATATGAATCACTAACACTTGAATTAAGGTTTAGGAGTGATTCCAACACACAATAAAAAATATTTAAGGTTAAAGATGGAAATGAATGACTTAGAAAAATCAAAGTGGACAATTAATATAAGACGGGGGGAGTAGTAATATTTTCCTAGTTGTGTTATAACTGATATTATAAAAAAAGTCTTCATTAATATTCTGATAACGATACTTGACTTGCATGAGGTGTTAGTAATATATGAACCCGAGTGATTAATTTGTGATGTGTTTTGTAATTGTGCTATTTCTTTTACTTAGGGCCCGCTTGGTTCAAAGTGGCAGGAAAAGTTTTGAAAGTGAAAGCTTGTTTTATTTTAACGAAAGAATGAAAGAATGAGCTGGCGCGAAGAATCAATCCCTTACCCCCTAATTTATTCTATAATGGTTCATTACCCATTACAGGGTAATCAATCCCTTACCCCTCCCTAACCAAGCACTATATTATGAGTGAGATGGGCCATTTTGAATATCTTACCCATTCCTCACCCCCTTAACCCTCTAACCAAGCACGCTCTAATATTTTTGTTAAAATATGTAGCATACTTGGATAGCTTTTGAACGCTGACTCATTTCCCTGTTTATGAATAACCATCACATCATACTTATTAACATACCGTTTTGTGTGCAAATTTGTTTTTTCATAAGTTTGTGCTATGACTACTTCTGTTTGTCATAAAATCAACAAATTAACATACGGTGCTTATCCTATAACTTCCTTGTTACAAAAAGGAAATAAAAGATGTAAGGGTGGAACTCAAATTTAATCTTACATTTATGTATAAGAATATTTTTTCCCCGCAAGCGAACTCCATTAGGAAACTATTATTACATTTATTAGTAGATTTTAAATGCATGAAGAAAATGACAATTACAAAAAATTTTAAACTAAATCACTAATTTGATGTCAACCTTTCATTTGCTATGCATATATCTTGTTGCGCTTTTAGGTTCTAAATAAGTTAACAGCATAAGATCTTATTTTCTCATGATTTCATGTGTTTAAACACTTATACGTATATGATCAGTATGTATTTTGTGATGGAAATGCTATATATAGCAAAGCGCTAGCTACGACTCTTATTATAATACTAGTTGTTTATAAAAAAAAGTAAAGTTCGGGGTTTTGTTAAAAATATAAAAGGTTAATTACATGTAATAGAAACGTACTTTCTCTTCAAACATCATATACGAACGTAAAAAAATACCTCAATACCATCCAATTCTTTGCACTGTTAGTCCGTTAGGCATGTAATATCAATGTCCTTTCTCATTTGTTTTATTATCATACATTTTAGTTTGCATCGTTAGTTCTTTTGACTAACGACCGTTTGTAATTAACTTAAAATGTTTTCTTATGTTTTTATCCGTTTTCTTACGTTTTCATACGTTTTTATTCGTTTTTATACATTTTCGCCCGTTTCTTACATTTTCATACGTTTTTGTTCGTTTTTAAACATTTTCGGCCCCGCTTTATTTCATTTGCCGCTTATATGTTTCTTTTCTCGCTTTTATACGCCTGCTTTTTATATGTTTCTTCAGTTCAATACGTTTTTCTTATGGTTTCATACGTTTTATCCATTTTGTACGTATTCTTATGTCTTCATAATTTGCTTATAGCTTTTATATCGCTTGCTGCTTTTACACGCTTTTCAAGTTTATTGTTCGCTTTAAACATTTTCTAATCGCCTTCATCACGCGCTAAGATCTTTTATAATGCTTTTGTTCTGCTTTTATAACCGCTTTTTCTTCATACATTTTGATATCCGCTTATACTTATTCTGCGAACAAAAATATATGAAAACGATATAAAACGGCAAAACGTATGAAACGGAAAACCGAAAGATGGATGAAAACGATAAAACAAAACAAAAACGGCAAAACGTAAAACCGGCGAAAACGATAAAAACGAATAACAACAAAACGTATAAAACGCATAAAACGTGATAAAACGATAAAACCCGAGGAAAACGTGAGTAAAAATGAACAAAAACGAAGAAAACGATACAAACGAAAGCAAAACGTATGAAAACGTGAAAACCGTGATAAATGGACGTATAAAACGTAACAAACATTTGAAAACGATAAAAAATGGCAAAACATGGAAACGTGATAAAACGATAAAAGCATATAAAAACGGACGCAGACGTATAAAAACAGATGAAACCGTAAGAATACATATAAAAACTTAAGAAAAACGTGTGGAAAACTAGAAGGGGGGGTTGAATAGTTTTGCCAATTAAAACTTGTTTTAAATTATTTAGATCGACTTATGTCAATCTATTTGGATGTGTGTTGGATATTGATAAACAAACATATAGAAGTATGTAATGAAAAGATAAGAGTAAGAAGCACAAAACCACAACGCGAGTATTTATAGTGGTTCGGCTACAAGGACACCTTCCTTGCCCTACTTCACTCCCCGAGTCACCTACTCGAGAGTTCGTAATCACTACACAACACCGACTCCATATGGTAGAGAAACCTTCACAACGCTGTTTACTCTTTTCCCAGTACTAGGCTAACCAACGTTCTTTCACACCAAGGTGAACCACACCTATCACAACGTCAGCTTTACCCTTTATCCGGTACTAGGCTAAGTACCGAGTTCCATTACAATGTAGGAACTACTACCCAACATTACACCAACGACTAATCCCAAAGGAGACCAACTCCTTATTAAAACATCATCAAGGATATCAATATCCTTGGATTCAATACTAATCTAACTTGTACATCAAACACACCATATCGAATGTACATCTTAGGCACCTTTCACTAATGCCTTTAACTAGATCTTCAAGACACCCTTCAATAATGTCTTGTGACTTGACCTCTAGGCACCCTTCACTAATGCCTACAATACGGAAGATCGACACCCTTCACTAATGTTCGCCTACACTTGAGACATCTTTCACTAATGTCTTCAACACTACACTTCTTAAGAGAAAGAAAAGAACCATCAACAAGAGGACTTTAGTAGTCTTCGATGATGAGGAAGCATGGCAACTCATGGACTTGAGCTTGCTTGACTTCAAAGGTGGTGATCTCGCTTTAAGAGGAACCTAGAGGATCACACACAAAAACAAAACTACAAACATAGATCACTTGATCCGGGTTAGAGAGTTTTAACTCAAGGAGAAAGTATGTTAGAAAGGGGTGAGAAACAATGAAGAAATGGCTCACTATTTATAGAGAGAAAATAGTACTGCTCCTCGATCCCACCGGATCCCTCCCACAAGTGGATCCGCCTAGTGTAAAACTAGGATCCGTGGTAACGCCCTCTTGCCCATGGGTATTTTGGTTATGGGTCATGGGTTGATCCATGGGTCTTTTTCTAGATACAATGTATCTTATGAGTGCAATGCACCTAGTCAAATGGGTATGGGTCAATACCATGGGTTATGGATATTATCCATATATGACATAAGCATGATGTCATGCAATGAGTTATGGGTCAAGCTCCATGGATATGGGTCATGGACTTTGGGTTGTACCCAACTACATTCAATGTATTTAGTCAATGGGTTATGATACTTAAGTTTCTACCCATTTATATTTCCCAATATACTACATACTAGTTATGTGTATATTTTACCCAAATATGTAAACACTAGTTGTTGTACATATGTAATACTAAATCATAAAATCACTAATACTTGTTTTAATGTTTTATGTGAGAACGTAAGTGTGTTAGAAACTATTAGCTCAAACCATTTACGATTTTATTTGTTTTCGTTAAATGATTTACGCTTGTTATCGATTAAAACATTAGAAGATCGTGAAAATATAAATAAACGCTTACTCGCTTATTTGTATTAACAATCTCCCCTTTTTTGTTGATGACAAAACATAAAATTATTTTAAGGAAAAACTAAAATTCGTAAAGTTTGAATTTGTAGTTTTTACTTTCTTCACCCCTTTTGTCGAAACAAAAAGAGCTTCGAAAGGAAACTAACACATTGTTTTAAGAAAAACATGTGAAAAATAGAAAAGAGAGAAAAAGGATCTCGTCTTAACTCCCCATGGACGAGTCCATCCCTATGTGAGGGCTTCAAAAAGAATAGTACTAAGCTAGTTCATTTGCAACTAAGTTTGCAAAATATTTCGTCTATGTGACGAATGTGCTCCCCTTTGATGATTACAATTTTGCAAAGGGATTTCATGAAATGTAATCCTAATAGTGCAAGTAATTTTGCAATGTATTGCTTTTGACACAAAGCTCCCCTAGCTTTCGGGTGTCAAAGTCTTCATGTGTAAATTGAATAACTACAAAACAAAAGTTAGAAAACAAGAATAATGCATAATTTCCTGCAAGTATGACTCAAGTTAGTAGAAAAATAGTTTTCTGTCTCACGGATCCCATGGTTCCCTCCTTGTAGGGATCCGTCTAGGCGGATTTCAGGGATCCGTCTGGCTGATGACTGAATTCAAAGAATGGTGATATAACAAATAATGTTAACTTCAAAGTGAGTTATGTATTTATACAACATAATCATATACTCAGCAAGTAGCATGTAATTTCATTTAAACAAAACTAGAGGTATGATATACATGACTCTAAAAACTAAGAAAATGAACGATACATGACTTGGAATTACTAGACTTATTTAAGTAACGCTTGATACTAGGACACCACTAAAAATCCTCTAGCTCAATTTTGTTTAGGTTTAATCTCGTCGAAATGTTCGAGGAGGTGATAGAACATGAAATGTTGATCTTCTCGTACTTCATGTATCAAACTTTCAACATGTTGACAATGATAACAATCTTTGTCATGGCTAGGTAGTGGTGGTGGAAGAAATGAAATTGCTTGATGCGAAGGATCAAGTGAAGCAGGTTGGGGAGCCTCAAACGATGGAGGAATTGGTGGAGGCACATTTGAAGATGGCTCGACCAAGAATGATAGTGATGGTAGAGAAGTGTCAACTTCCATATGGTCGGGTGGTTGACCTTGATAATTTCTCATAATCCAAATGGGATTATATGATGGTGACGGCGAAAAGGAAGTCAGAGCTAGTGTTGACTCAACACCTTGATTTTGTACCATTATTCCTCCTAATGAGGAAAATGTTGCCGGTGGAGGAGGATGAGACGGCCTAGGAGGCAAATCCTCTAAATTGTAAAGGTGTGGTGATGATAGTGGAGTTGTGAATGAGATAGCTCTAGGAACCAATGGTGATGGTTTAGTGGAGATGGGATTGTTTGGCCTAGGAGGTATGGTGGTGTTTGGCATAGGTAGTTTTGTGGGTACTATCCTTTTAGGGATTGGTTTGATTGGTGGAGGAGAAATCCTTGCATTTGTAGACTTGACCGAAGATGATTCGGTTGAAGAGATTTCGTGTACAACACGAGCAATTTTCTTGGGTGGTTCTTTGGTGGATAAGTTGCTACTTGGAGTTTTTCTCATGATGAGATGATTTCAAAAGGTTTGTAAAGGTTTCTAAGTGCTGAAAATGAGGATGAAGATGATGAATTTAGAAGTCCTAACAATGTGGTTTATAAACCAAGGGATTTGGCAAGAGCATTCAAGACTTAAGCCACTAAAATTCATTGGAATGTAATGATTAACATGCACAAGAGTCAACTTCAGAGTTGTATTGATCTAGGAACTCATTTAAGATGAGATGGAGTGTTTAAGTTTGAAAGATGAGCTTGAAATGATTATTTTAGCTAGAGTTGGCATGAATCTGTCATACGGATCCCACAGTTCCCTCCAACGAGGGATCCGCCTAGGCTAATCCTAGGGATCCGTCTATCAGCAGCTAAGAAAAGATAGCAATGATGTTTGTAAGGTCTAATGCCTATTTCTTCTTGAGTGTTTCAGTTTATCTAAGTGTCTTAAATGAAGGGGTGCTTAAGTACTTGAGGGTAATGAGTGATGTATCTAATGATTGCCTTTTATGAAAGAAATTGAAACTTTCATGAGTACCAATGAATGAACAAAGATGACACTAAAGATTTTGAGAGTGTCAAGTGGAGCTAAATGATCCTAGAGATTAGATAGTGACTTAGGATAATGTTTTGGAGACTATCCTAAAGGCTTAAGATGGAAAACAAGAATTTGATCAATTTTGACCAATTTTGAGGTAAGGATGATTATGATCAATTTTGCCATAATCAAAAGATTTTCAAAGCTAGATATGAGGGATCATGTGAGAAATGATGAGTGAGCTTGAGAGCGAAAGAGTAATGGGTTTAAGCGAAACGATAGATCTACAAGCGTCTTGAGTGTGATCTCGGTGAGTTATGTAGGAAAGATCTACTTAACTTAATAAGGACTTAATTTGCCTTAAGGCACTATGTCTAACTTGGTGTGAAGTGTTCTAAGGACATGTTTGAAATACAATGATTGCAATTGCATTTTCTGTTTGCCGGATCCCACGGTTCCCTAAAAGTAGGGATACGTCTAGTAAACAGAAAATGCATTATATTTCAAGGTTATGCAATTGTTCACAAGAGATGTGTTTAGAGGTTCCATCATCTTGTTCACAAGTACGTACAACGGACTTTGAAATTGAGGGTGGAAGCACATGATGTTATGATAAAGGCGCGTCAAGAACATTCCATAAGGGATGGGTTTGTTCTTGGAGCCTTGAAGATTTACACCGCCTTGCTAAGAAGTAGGCGTAGATTGTATGGTTGTTGTGTTAGCAAACAATACATTATGTGAGCACAACAAGCAGGAAGGATTTATCGATTTCCCCTAAGACTCCAAACATTTTCCGTGAGGATGAGTGCGAGAGCCTTGTACTCTTCTCGGATATCTTTTGTACAGATAATGTTTGGATCAGAGTAATAGGGTCGAGGTTTGCATATTGTGCGAGTCAAGTCTTGCGGGGAAGGTATGTGTGAAAAACATGGACTATTTTCTTCACGAAAGTTGAAGAGAGAATCAAGAGACCAATCTTCGGTGAAGGCACATTGTCCATGATTTGGAATTCGGAGAATTTGAGCAAATTGCCCAAGGGTTAAAACAAACTTTTGGTTTTTGATCCAAAACCAAAGAGATAGAGAACGATCCTCGTTACGAACGAGTTCGACTTGACGGAAGAATTCCAAAACAAACATTGGACATATTTTCTCGTTAATTTCGAGAAGACATTCCAATCCTATGGTTCGGAAGGAGGTATTGATTCCTTCTTCGTATTGTAGAGGAGTATCGACAATACGTCCTTCGTGGAAGTGACGGGTTTCGAGATTATTGAACCCACGGACATGATTGCCAGGTGTGTTGGGCTCAAGGGAGATGTTAGGAGTGTAGACGCTAGTGAGTGAAAAATGAAACTCATATTCATGCTACATAGCGAGACCTATAGGAAAGACAAG
Source organism: Chrysanthemum makinoi (assembly GCA_910596185.1). Lineage (NCBI taxonomy): Eukaryota > Viridiplantae > Streptophyta > Magnoliopsida > Asterales > Asteraceae > Chrysanthemum > Chrysanthemum makinoi. The sequence goes on from OU343217.1 coordinate 265,760,609, forward strand.
TTAATAGGATGTGACGTATTACGGGTAAAACAATGATTACCTAACGTTTTTACAAGATGTTTATTAACAATGATATTTAACTAACTTAATGTTTGACATTCTAGTAGAATATTTCTTTTAGGAAGAAAGTGGTTTTTATGTTGCATGGAAAAATCAGTATCCGTATGATCGGTTCCACCTGCCTTCTATAAGGGATCCGGATAGGATACTTGTCGGGATCCGTGGATCTTTAGTAACAGAAGCAGATTTTTGATAAAAAACATAAGTTTAATAGTTTTATACCAAGATATGTGTTTTAGCCTACATTTTATTTTAGCATGCATTCATGGTTTCTAATGTATCTGATTGGTGCAAAACCGTCAAGTTATCTCACGCGAGCTAGCCACTTGTGAATGGCCAACCGTAAGAAACTTAAAACAGTTAAGACACAAATGCAATTTAGATCAGGAGAATACAGTGGATTCCCCAGGTCGTTAAGTCCCACGGAGGATGACCGGTGTTTAACACAATCAGTGTCGAATAATCACTAAGGATAGTGATCGGTAAGGATTTTGAGTTATTTTATAAATTACAGGACCTAAATGCAAATTAAAGAAAATTAAAAAAGATAAACTATATTAAATAAACGCTATCACTATTTTTAAAATCTAATGTTTTTGATTTTATGTTTTTATAAAACTTGAATTAAAAACTACGCGACGTACAAACGAAAATGTAAAACTGGCAAGTTAATCCTAAAAATATGAAAATGATATTTTTACAAACCTAATGATAAAAGAAAATTTTAAGAAAAAGAAAATTATTTTTATAACTATTAAATTAATTATTATTAATTAAAAACTATTTTTAACTATTTAATAATAACCTAAATTACAAGAAAATAGGAAATAAAGCTAGAAAAATAAAATTATGACTTAGGAAAATCTAAAATATCAAAAGAGAATTTTCAAAACTATTTTTGTATTTTTCTGATTATTTTTCTATTTTTTATGAATTTTAAACTATTTAAAACTAATTAAATTACTAAAAATTACAAATTAAACTATGAAAAATCTGGAAAATTAGTTTTTTTACTTTTTATATTTATCTTAACCTAAGAAAATTGAAAAATTATTTTTTGAACTTTTTCTGATTTAATTGTATTAAAAGCTAATTAAATAATCCTAAAACTGCTTTTAAATTAAGAAAAATAGCAAACAGTGTTGGAAAATTATGAAAATTTCAGGAAAAGTCTAATTTAATCTACTGAATCTAATAAAAATAGAAAAACAGTGGCTTGTTTGTAAGAAAATGAGATCTGCAGCTATAGGTCCTTATTAATAAGCACTTTGAATAAGCCAATGGTACTAAATAAGCACCAAACCTGTTTACAGTAACCTATGATATGATAAAATTACTCTAAAACAACTAAATACAACTATCCTTAACTTATAAATTGCAAGCTACTTATGATTTGATGATTTGACTGCAAGAGCCCAAAACAGATTTTGAGGTCTGCCATTAGAATGGAAAATAAGCACTCAAATAATGTCCAAACTAAAAACCAAAAGTGTGAGTCTAAAGTAGACATGGCCAAGATCTTGTAAACCAAAGATTAGACCAAGATGAGCTCTTATGAGCCTTGTGCAAGGATTGCAAGAAGGAGAAAACTCGTATACCGAGTCAGGTGAGCAGGGCAAATAAGCACTGATTGATGAGCTTTTTTGAAGCTTTTACAAAATTACTAAAATTATGCAAAAATCACTATAAAAAACTTAACCACCAACTTTTTTAAAACCCCAAGTTTCATGTGATTTGACCTAGAAATGTGCTCATGAAAATTCACCCCAAATTGGGAGAAAACTGAAGTTTTCCAACATTTTTTGACTTTTGACAGTTAAAGAACTTGACTTTTATGAACTTTGATCCAATTTATTAGACTGATGTTGATGTATTAAGGTGAATTAAACCTACTGCAACCTAAACTTATGATTTCCAAACACAAAACAAGATTTTGTTTTCACAAAATCACAACAGGTTTGTAGTTAAGACAGATTGCATGTAATTTTGACTATTGATGTTTGCAAGTGCAATTTTAAGACAGATAAGAGTGTAAATGAACTAAACAAGCTTATAACTACAAGTTTTACCCAATCAATAAGCCTTAAGCAAGAAATCCAAACACCCTTTTAACTAACTGATTTGAACTTAAGATTAAGCTAATCACTAAATTATCTAATTTTACCACTTAAACTAAGTTTAGTGAACCTAATTACTACTAAGTGCGGACAGTTTAAATTACTTGGTGACCACAAATTCAAACACAAACACAGACTGCAAATTGACTAAGAAGTGAAAACCAGATACAACTTACAAATGTCCAAGTGTTTGTTTAAACCAAACCCAATACCTACTACTCTATATCAAATCCAACCCATTTCCAAGCAACGCATCACCCATTTCCAAACTTATACCCATATTGCTTCATCGCTGACTTTCGTTGACCAAGGATGAAAATTGCTTGCACCGCTGATAAACTCACTAAAAGCTTCAATGAGCTTATTTGAACTTATAAATAAGCTTGTTGAAGCTTGGATGTAACAGTTTAAGATTGAGATTTGAAACAAGAAACCATGAAACTTGAAATTTAAATAAAACTTGATTTAAGGTTCAAACCTAATTACAATAACTAAATAACTTCTTTTTAGTACAATAAAACTTGGAATTACAAATTTAAAAGCTACTTAAGACATTTTAAGAAAGATACGACATACAAAAATTTAAAACTAAAAAACTTGCTTCTCTCTTGCTTCTTTGCCTCTTTTATACTTCCAATAGCTTCCACATGTCCTTCTGATTGAATCCCACTAAAAATCTTGGTAAATGGATGAGTTTTGAGTCATAATAGTTGTCCAACGTGTTTTGGCGGGAAAATTGGTTTTGACAAGGCTCAAACTAGCACTAGGGGTGGCATTTATTGTAGTGGGTTTGTGATGATGGGGGGGGAGGGAAAGGCGAGGTGACGGGAGGGAGCGTGCAAGTGGTTGCAGTCATGTTGGGGAAGATAAACAGGAGGTGGCGGGCAAAGCAAAGGGTTTGACTTTGGTTTGACCTGGGGGTTCAAAAAGGTTATATGGCAGGGGGGTCACAATGGTTGGCAGGGTTCAAAGGTGCAAAGGGGTCTTGGATAGGTTTAATATTAAAAGGACTTGTTTTGCAATTCTCCAATTCTTGAAGGACCATAGCTGCCAATTTATCAAAGTTGTCACAAGGACCAAAACTGACAAGTTCCAATAGTGCAAGGACTATTTTTGACATTTTCAAATTTTCAAAGGACCATTTTTGACAAATTTCAAAGTTTAGGGATTTAAGTTGTAAATTTGCAATTTTAAATCTCAAGGACCAATTTTGACAACTTAGGAATCCCTAGGGACTTGAAATGATATTTTTCTTTATTTTGTTTTACCAGGGACTGTTTTTGACAACTTTTGAAACTTGGGGGACTAAAACTGCAATTTATGCAAACTTGATAATGCTTTTCACCAGATTTTGGTATTTTTGCATTTAAAACACATAAAACACTTATTTGTGATATTTGTATTATTTTGATGCATTTCGAAAGTGTTTTTAAACGCGTTTTGCGCTTTTAAATGGTACAAAAATGATGAGTATTTAGACACTCATCAATCCCCCACACTAAGATATTGCTAGTCCCTAGCAATGTTTTGAGAAAAATTAATGGATTTCATCTCTTTACCAAAAGCCATTACTTCTCGAGTAGCCAAATGTTTCAGTTCAAGTAAGAACCTTGGTACACCGATAACCAAATGCTTTTGAGCAAATCACCCAATTTCCAACGGATTTGATTTGTCTTTAACTCTTAGATAAAATATCTTTGGTGAGTCGATTACCAATTATGGTTTTTCCATCGCTTTACCACAAGCCATAAACTTGGCGGCTAGCCAACTCTTCACTAATTAAAGACATGGTGAGTGAACACCATACAATTTTGGGCAAATTGCAAGCCGTCAACGGATTTGAGATATCTTTACCAAGAGCCGCTTGCTCCTGGATTAGCCAATCCTTCGCTTATTAGACATGGCGGATTGATAACCAATTGAGTAAGTGCAAAACACTTACTCCAAAAAAAAAAAAAAAATTTTTTTTGGCCAAAAATGGGGAATTAGGCGTATAATTACATGATAAAATTCGTGAGAATTCCCCCCCCCACACTTAGAAATGAATATTGCCCCCAATATTCAAAGTACCGGTGGTTATGCCGAAACATAGAACGTAAAAGGGAAATACTACGGCCATTATTATTTATTATTATTTTTTTTTGAAACTCTTATATATATACACAACATGTGGGGCAACACCCCCACACTGGGTGGTACACACGGGTGAAAACCCATGTAGCATGCTATCGTTTTTGATTCCGAGTCGCTAGCTTGACTCGATCCCCGCATTCATTGGTTCATGGGGAAAGTTTGTAGATCCGGGACAACCACAGGGGGAATGTCCTCTCCAAAATAATGCTTCAATCGATGACCATTCACTTTAAAGTTTGGACCATCGGGTTGAGATAACTCAATGGTTCCATATGGGAATACTTTAGTGATGGTGAATGGTCCAGACCAGCGGGATTTTAGTTTTCCCGAGAAAATCTTCAATCTTGAGTTGAAAAGAAGGACTCGATCACCAACGTTGAAAACGCGGTTCTTGATATTTGAGTCATGAATCTTCTTTGTCTTTTCTTTATAGATCAAAGAATTCTCGTATGCATGATCACGGAGTTCATTTAGTTCATTCATTTGAACTTTTCTGTGATCACCAGCTGTCTGAATATCGAAGTTGGCATGTTTCAAGGCCCAGTATGCCTTGTGCTCAAGCTCAACCGGCAGATGACATGCCTTCCCGTATACAAGCTTGTATGGAGTACACCCGATGGGTGTTTTGTAAGCTGTACGGAAGGCCCAGAGTGCGTCATCTAGCTTATCTGACCAAGAGGCACGGTTTTCGCCAACCGTCCTCTCCAGAATTCTTTTAATCCCCCGGTTGGAAACTTCCACTTGCCCACTTGTTTGGGGGTGGTACGCAGTAAAGAGACGGTGAGTTACACCATACTTCTGCATGACTCTTTCAAACTGGTCATTGCAAAAATGCGTACCACGATCACTGATTATGGCTCGTGGAGTTCCAAACCTAGCAAAAAGAGATTTCAAGAATTTCACAACAACTCGGGCATCGTTAGTAGGCAAAGCCTTAGCTTCAACCCATTTTGACAAATAGTCAACGGCCACGAGTATGTATTTGTTTCCGCGAGAAGAAGGAAATGGCCCCATAAAGTCAATGCCCCAGATGTCAAAAATCTCACACACTTGAATGGCGTTTTGTGGCAAATAGTCAATTTCAGTATGTATTTGTGAGATATTCCCGTGACGTTGACAAGCGTCACAGGTTTTGACAAATTCGTGGGCATCCTTGTAAATTGTGGGCCAATAAAACCCGGAATCAAACACCTTTTTGGCAGTGTAGTTTGGACTATGATGGCCCCCAGTAGGTCCAGAATGGCAAGCCTTGAGAATGTCAATAGCTTCCTGACCATACACACATCGCCTGATGACTTGATCCGCGCAAATTTTAAACAAGTAGGGGTCGTCCCAGAAGTAATGTTTTACATCTTTAAAGAATTTGTTCTTCTGTTGGGACGACATCCCTTTCACCACAAAGTTACCCGCATGGTAATTTGCAAAGTCAGCAAACCATGGGGTAGAAGAGTCTCCACGAAAAGAAACCGCATTGAGTGTTTCGAGAGGAAATGTTTCATTTATTTCCTTTTTCTCGAAAACATCTCGGTGAGGGTTCTCTAATCGGGACAGATGATCAGCAACCAGGTTCTCAGCTCCTTTTTTATCACGTATAATGATATCAAATTCTTGCGGGAGGAGAACCCAACGGAGCAATCTCGGCTTTGCATCTTGTTTTGCAAAGAGATATTTGAGAGCCGAGTGATCCGTATACACCACGCATTTGGTCAAGATGAGGTATGGCCGAAATTTCTCAAACGCATACACCACAGCTAATAGTTCTTTTTCTGTAGTGGTGTAATGGGTTTGAGCTTCAGTCATAGTCTTACTTGCGTAGTGGATAGGCTGAAAATGCTTGGTTTTTCGTTGCCCCAAGACTGCACCGATAGCAAAATCACTTGCATCGCACATGAGCTCAAAGGGTAAATCCCAGTCGGGGCAACTAGAATGGGTGCTTCCGTAAGCTTTTCCTTTAGTGTTTCAAAAGCTTCGATGCACTCAGGGGAGAAGATAAAAGGAGCTTCTTTTTCAAGAAGATGGGTCATAGGCCGAGCGATTTTAGAAAAATCCTGTATGAATCTACGATAAAACCCGGCATGACCTAGAAAACTCCTAATACCTTTGACGGTAGTAGGATGAGTTAGTTTAGCAATAACATCAACTTTTGCTCTATCTACCTCAATCCCGTTTTTGGAAATCTTATGGCCAAGGACTATGCCTTCTTTGACCATAAAGTGGCTCTTCTCCCAATTTAGACAAAGATTGGTGTCTTCACACCGTTTTAACATTTTGTCTAAATGGGAGAGACAAGTCTGAAATGAGTCCCCAATGACCGAGAAGTCATCCATAAACACCTCCATTGTTTCCCCGATCATGTCGTGGAATATGGCCATCATACATCGTTGGAACGTGCCAGGAGCGTTACATAAGCCAAAAGGCATACGCCTGTAGGCAAAAGTTCCGTATGGCAGGTGTGAATGTGGTCTTCTCTTGATCCTGTGGATCAATGGGGATCTGAAAGTAACCCGAGAAACCATCAAGGAAACAATAGTAGTCATTCCCTGCTAATCTCTCAAGCATCTGATCCATGAAGGGTAGAGGAAAATGGTCTTTACGGGTGGCGTCATTCAACTTACGATAGTCAATACACACACGCCATCCCGTAACCAATCGAGTTGGAATTAACTCGTTTTCTTCATTCGTGACAACAGTTATGCCACCCTTTTTAGGAACACAATGAATTGGGCTAACCCAAGGACTATCTGAGATTGGGTAAATCAATCCTGCATCAAGAAGTTTGATAACCTCCTGTTTGATAACATCATTGATTTTTGGATTCACCTTCTCGATGTTGAACTGCTGGCTTGAAGTCATCCTCCATCAAGATTTTGTGAGTACAAAACTCCGGGTTGATACCCTTAATATCGGAGAGTTTCCAAGCAATTGCTTGCTTGTGTGACTTCAAGACCTTTATGAGAGCAGTCTTTTCATCTTTACTCAAATCTCGAGCAATAATGACTGGTAATTTATCATCACCCTCAAGAAATGCATACTCGAGATGAGGCGGTAAGTCCTTAAGTTCGACTTCCGGAAATTCTTCAGTTTTCTCAACTGACTTGACTTCCTTGTTATGAAGCTCGACGGGAGGGAGTGGAGGAGAAGTGTCCTGATTTAACAACTTCTCAAGAATAAGAATATCTCCCTCCGGATTAATCTCATGGTGATTAATCTCTTCTTGAATTGCATCACTAGTGTGAGGGGTTGATGAGTGATCATCTTTAAGCAATTTCTCAATGAGAAGTATGTCCCCCTCGATGTCAATTGGAGCGTGATCAATTTCCCATGGAATAGAATCACTAGCCAAGTATGCTTCAATCTCTTCCAAGATGAAGTCGCTTCCCTCAAACGGAGTTAGAGAAGGAGTAGAATTGGCTATGATAGGTTGAGAAGATGTGGTGGGATCCCCACTCACAGAATTATGAGAATAACCAAGAACTTCTTGAGAGTACTCTTCAGAAGCAACATCAATGATATCTATTCGGTTAACCGCTTCAGAATCATAGTTTGCGGAGTACCTCGAAGTTTGATCAAGGTTAAAGGTGACAACTTCATTACCAACACGTAATGTGATTTCTTGCTCAAATACATCAATGAGAGCACGGCCCGTTCTCGGGAATCCTCTTCCAACAATGAGAGGAACCCGTGGATCAGCATCGAAATCAACAACTACAAAGTCAGCTGGAAAATGGAACTTTCCCACTTTCACAAATACGTCCTCGGCAATTCCAAGAGGACGGGATATTGTACGATCTGCAAGCTCGAGAGTCATGCATGTAGGAGTAAGGTCCGGGAGAGAAAGTTTCTTCCATACTGAATGAGGCATCAGGTTTATGCTTGCACCAAGATCGGCTAAGGCAAAGCATTCAACCATTCCTGGAAATACACAAGGTAAGAGGAACTTTCCAGGATCTCCAAGCTTCTCGGGAAGCTTCTTCAAGATAACTGCAGAGCAGTTCTCGTTCAGAGGAGTTTTAGCCATTTCAAACAGCTTTTCCTTGTTGCTTAACATGTGTTTGAGATTTGATGCAAACTTGGGCATCAACATGATAGCATCCGCAAAGCTTATGTCAAAATGTAGTTCTTGGAAAATTTGAAAGAATTTTTCTATTTGATAACCGCTTTTTCGCGGAGCTTTTGCTCATTCAAACGTGATGGGTAAGGAATAGAAGATTTGGATTTAGGGTTTTCAATGGGAGCTGGAGGTTCAAAACAACTCCTGGATTGGATTTGGGTTTCGGGACAACCTGAGGATGGACATTGCTGGTACCTCCGTTATTAGTAGGAAGTTCCTTGTCCTTTGTCGCCTCAAGTTCACTTTCCACTACCTTCGGGAGAGAAGAAGAAGAGGTAGTAGGAATAGCGGGTCCATCATACGAAGTACCACTTCTGGTTGTGATCGCCTTTGCATCGCCCCTCGGATTAGCGATCGTGTTGCTAGGTAAAGTACCTGAGCCCGCGGGTCGATCATTTAAAGACTTCTTTAATTCAGCGATCCATGACCAACAACCTGTTTGTCTCCTCTTGAGTCTTCATGAATTGCTTTAAAAGCTCATCGATGTTGATAATTGGAGGAGGTGGAGGGAAATTTTGAGGTCGTATATTTTGATTATGACCTTGTTGTTGAAAATTCCCTTGATTAGGATTCACATTTCCCTGAAATTGATTCCCTCGATTGAAAGTGTTTTGATTAAGGTTTCCTTGATGTTGGAAACCTTGATTGGGTCCGAATAGAAATTACCTTGGTTTTGATAACCTTGGTTCATTCTAGGTTGGTTCTGATTCCGGTTAGGATTCTGGTTAAAACCGGGTGGTGCTCGATAAGTATTAGCACGGTAACTTGGATCATTCTGAGGACGGTATTGATTACCTCCTTGATGTGAAGTACCGACTATAGCATTTGCTTCAAACGGACTACCATCGGTGGCAGTACATTTGTAGTATGCATGAGGACCACCACAAGTAAAACAAACTTCAACTTTCTTCACTTCACCATATGATGGTGCTTGTGTGAAAGTGACTTTCTTTGGTTAGCAAAACCAAAGCTCGAACAATATCCGTGAGTTTGTCAATCTTAGCATCGGTGCTAGATGTACTCACGGGAGATGAAGTAGAAGGTCTAGCATCGTGAGTCGATATGTCTTTATCGAAAGGACGGACCTGGACTTGTTTTCAATGATTTGCAAGGCTTCTTTTGTGGTCTTGCTCAAGAAATTACCTCCTGCGGAGGCATTTAGAGAGTCTTGATTAGTCAGTTCGGACCATTGTAGAAAGTATCCATTTGCATTAACTCGGTAAAACCATGATGCGGACACTTGCGGAGCAATTCTTTGTAACGATCCCAAGCCTCCCCGAATGATTCATCAAATCTTTGAGAGAATTTCATTATCTCATTCTTAAGACTTGTAGTTCGGGATGGAGGATAGAATTCGTTAACAAACTTGGTAACTAGATCTTCCCATGTCTCAATGGAACGAGGGGGTTGTTTCTCAAGCCAATTCCGGGCTTGTCCTCTAGAGAAAATGGGAACAGAAGAAGCTTGATAGCTTCATATGGGACATTCTTGTACTTGATGGTAGATGCAATCTTGTTAAACCATCGAATGTGTGCATGAGGATCATCCCGCTCAAAACCATAGAATTGGCTTTGGGTTACCAGATTAAGTAACCCGGTATTGAGCTCAAAAGTATCGCCACGATGGTCGGGACAACAATAGCATCTCCGTAACCCTCGATGGGTGCTTGGAGAAGCTCATTCATGGCTTATCTTCGCCATTACGGCAGTGGGGTGGTGGTGGTAGACGTTCCTCGCACGGTAAGGAGCAGAACGTCCTCTACGCCTCACGAGGAATCTTGCCAAGCTCGAAAGTGGACTTGTAGAGCTGGAAGAACGAGTGCGCATGCACTAAGTTTAAAATCAATTTTCAAAACAAATGCGAGGCAAAACGACAAGTGAACTTAACCAATAATCACAAATGAAATGGCTTCTTTGAAAAAGGTACACCAAATCACAAGGACACAAAGGCAAGTTTTAAATCTGATGTTCGGGAACTTATTATGGTCACACCCCAGTTGGTAGGTGTACTGCCTTGATTTGCGGTGGTTGATTTTTATGTATATATTAAGTACCACTGAAAAGACGTAGGTATGGATATGTGCTGATGGTTTAAAAACTTTTTGGACAATATTTTTGGTATCATCTCGTTTAACCAAATCGTATTTCTTTAAGAATCACCTTAAAAGAAACACAAGCTAGAAAACGTTACGATTGTTTTGTTGTTTTATATATTTTTGGTGTTTTTAACACTTTAGGAAAAGTGTTAATGAACTTTTTGATTTTTGATAACTTTACAAAAAAACTGTTTACAAACGATGGTATATGTGCAAGTACGGGTCTGAAAATGCTTAGAACACGCTTACAGCCTCCCCGGCAGCGGCGCCAAAATTTGATTGGTGCAAAACCGTCAAGTTATCTCACGCGAGCTAGCCACTTGTGAATGGCCAACCGTAAGAAACTTAAAACAGTTAAGACACAAATGCAATTTAGATCAGGAGAATACAATGGATTCCCATGTCGTTAAGTCCCACGGAGGATGACTGGTGTTTAACACAATCAGGTGTCGAATAATCACTAAGGATAGTGATCAGTAAGGATTTTGAGTTATTTTATAAATTACAGGGACTGAAATGCAAATTAAAGAAAATTAAAAAAGATAAACTATATTAAATAAACGCTATCACTATTTTTAAAATCTAATGTTTTTGATTTTATGTTTTTATAAAACTTGAATTAAAAACTACGCGACGTACACAAGAAAATGTAAAACTGAAGCAGTATTAATCCTAAAAATATGAAAATGATATTTTTACAAACCTAATGATAAAATAAAATTTTAAGAAAAATAAAATTATTTTTATAACTATTAAATTAAATATTATTAATTAAAAACTATTTTTAACTATTTAATAATAACCTAAATTACAAGAAAATAGGAAATAAAGCTAGAAAAATAAAATTATGACTTAGGAAAATCTAAAATATCAAAAGAGAATTTTCAAAACTATTTTTGTATTTTTCTGATTATGTTTCTATTTTTTATGAATTTTAAACTATTTAAAACTAATTAAATTACTAAAAATTACAAATTAAACTATGAAAAATCTGGAAAATTAGTTTTTTTACTTTTTATATTTATCTTAACCTAAGAAAATTGAAAAATTATTTTTTTGAACTTTTTCTGATTTAATTGTATTAAAAGCTAATTAAATAATCCTAAAAACTGTTTTAAATTAAGAAAAATAGCAAACAGTGTTGGAAAATTATGAAAATTTCAGGAAAAGTCTAATTTAATCTACTGAATCTAAGAAAAATAGAAAAACAGTGGCTTGTTTGTAAGAAAATGAGACTGCAGTTATAGGTCCTTATTAATAAGCACTTTGAATAAGCCAATGGTACTAAATAAGCACCAAACTGTTACAGAACCTATGATATGATAAAATTACTCTAAAACAACTAAATACAACTATCCTTAACTTATAAATTGCAAGCTACTTATGATTTGATGATTTGACTGCAAGAGCCCAAAACAGATTTTGAGGTCTGCTTGTAGCTGGAAAATAAGCACTCAAATAATGTCCAAACTAAAAACCAAAAGTGTGAGTCTAAAGTAGACATGGCCAAGATCTTGTAAACCAAAGATTAGACCAAGATGAGCTCTTATGAGCCTTGTGCAAGGATTGCAAGAAGCTGAGAAAACTCAGTGTATACTGAGTTGTGTGAGCAGGGCAAATAAGCACTGATTGATGATCTTTTTTGAAGCTTTTACAAAATTACTAAAATTATGCAAAAATCACTATAAAAAACTTAACCAGCTGAACTTTTTAAAACCCCAAGTTTCATGTGATTTGACCTAGAAATGTGCTCATGAAAATTCACCCCAGTTGGGAGAAAACTGAGTTTTCCAACATTTTTTTGACTTTTGACAGTTAAAGAACTTGACTTTTATGAACTTTGATCCAATTTATTAGACTGATGTTGATGTATTAAGGTGAATTAAACCTACTGCAACCTAAACTTATGATTTCCAAACACAAAACAAGATTTTGTTTTCACAAAATCACAACAGGTTTGTAGTTAAGATTTAGTTGCATGTAATTTTGACTATTGATGTTTGCAAGTGCAATTTTAAGACAGATAAGAGTGTAAATGAACTAAACAAGCTTAGAACTACAAGTTTTACCCACTGAATAAGCCTTAAGCAGTAAATCCAAACACCCTTTTAACTAACTGATTTGAACTTAAAATTAAGCTAATCACTAAATTATCTAATTTTACCACTTAAACTAAGTTTAGTGAACCTAATTACTACTAAGTGGACAGGTTTAAATTACTTGGTGACCACAAATTCAAACACAAACACAGACTGCAAATTGACTAAGAAGTGAAAACCAGATACAACTTACAAATGTCCAAGCTATTTGTGCAGCTTAAACCAAACCCAATACCTACTACTCTATATCAAATCCAACCCATTTCCAAGCACTGCATCACCCATTTCCAAACTTATACCCATATTGCTTCATCAGTTGACTTTCGTTGACCAAGGATGAAAATTGCTTGCACCTGCTTGATAAACTCACTAAAAGCTATAAGAAGCTTCAATGAGCTTATTTGAACTTATAAATAAGCTTGTTGAAGCTTGGATGTACGTTAAGATTGAGATTTGAAACAAGAAACCATGAAACTTGAAATTTAAATAAAACTTGATTTAAGGTTCAAACTGAATTACAATAACTAAATAACTTCTTTTTAGTACAATAAAACTTGGAATTACAAATTTAAAAGCTACTTAAGACATTTTAAGAAAGATCGACATACAAAATTTAAAACTAAAAACTGGCTTCTCTGCTTTCTGCTTCTCTTTTATACTTCCAATAGCTTCCACGTGTCCTTCGATTGAATCCCCTAATAAACTTGGAAAATGGATGAGTTTTGAGTCATAATAGTTGTCCACGTGTTTTGGCGGGAAAATTGGTTTTGACAGTGGGCTCTGAAACTAGCACTAGGGGGTGGCATTTATTGTAGTGGGTTTGTGATGATGGGGGTGGAGGAAAGGTGAGGTGATGGGAGGGCTTGGCAGTGGTTCTTGATCATGTTGGGGAAGATAACGAGGAGGTGGCGGGCAAAGCAAGGTTTGACTTTGGTTTGACTGGGGGGTCAAGGTTATATGGCAAGGGCCAATGGTTAGCGGGGGTTCAAAGGTGCAAAGGGGTCTTGGATAGGTTTAATATTAAAAGGACTTGTTTTGCAATTCTCCAATTCTTGAAGGACCATAGCTGCCAATTTATCAAAGTTGTCACAAGGACCAAAACTGACAAGTTCCAATAGTGCAAGGACTATTTTTGACATTTTCAAATTTTCAAAGGACCATTTTTGACAAATTTCAAAGTTTAGGGATTTAAGTTGTAAATTTGCAATTTTAAATCTCAAGGACCAATTTTGACAACTTAGGAATCCCTAAGGACTTGAAATGATATTTTTCTTTATTTTGATTTACCAGGGACTTTTTTTGACAACTTTTGAAACTTGGGGGACTAAAAGCGCCAATTATGCAAACTTGATTCGTTTTTCACCAGATTTTGATATTTTTGCATTTAAAACACATAAAACACTTATTTGTTATATTTTTATCATTTTGATGCATTTCTGAGTGTTTTTAAACGTTTTGCAGTTTAAATGGTACAAAAATGATGATTATTTAGACACTCATCAGTATCACGAAAGAATACGAAAGATATAAATCAAAAGAAATGACAAACACATTATGATAATAATAATCTAGATAAACTAGACTATTAGTAATATTTTATTTCAATGCTAAGAATGATACAAAAGTTGGTATATAACCCCAATGGGATTTCAACCAAAGTATATGTCTCCGTATGTGAACTTCATCATAGGGAACACAGGCGATGAGTTTAAAGGCGATGATCACGAGGCTGATGTAAACCATGTTGATGATGAACCTTCTTGGTTTTGGTTTGAGATGAGATGAGATGAGAGGAAGATGAAGTTTTGAATGAGAGGTAATTTTTTGAAAATGGAAGATTTGAAAAAGTGAGGATTTGATATAGTGGGCGACGGATGGTTTATTTATGGGAAGGAAGAAGTTTTTAGATTTGTGTTTTGTTTTATTATTTAGAAAGATATGATTTTTGTTTAAGTGAAATAAAACATTTATTTTATATACCACGACTTTAGACGAAAAAATAACACGTATGTGAGAAAAGGCTTCCTAATGAAGCTACATGTAATACATGTATATGCACAAAAGATAATCATATAAATACCTATGTAGAAAACTAGAAGGGGGGGGGGGTTGAATAGTTTTGCCAATTGAAATTTGTTTTAAACTATTTAGATCGACTTATGTCAATCTATTTGGATGTGTGTTGGATGTTGATAAACAAACATATAGAAGTATGTAATGAAAAGATAAGAGTAAGAAGCTAAAACCACAACGCGAGTATTTATAGTGGTTCGGCTACAAGGACACCTTCCTTGCCCTACTCCACTCCCCGAGTCACCTACTCGAGAGTTCGTAATCACTACACAATAGGTGGAGAAACCTTCACAACGTTGCCTACTCTTTTTCCGGTACTAGGCTAACCATCGGGTTCTTTCACACCAAGGTGAACCACACCTATCACAACGTCGCCTACCCTTTATCCAGTACTAGGCTAAGTACCGAGTTCCATTACAATGGAGGAACTACCACCCAACACTACACCAATGACTAATCCCAAAGGAGACCAACTCCTTATTAGAACATCATCAAGGATATCAATATCCGGTTTCTAATCTAACTTGTACATCGAAACACACCATATCGAATGTACATCTTAGGCACCTTTCACTAATGCCTTTAACTAGATCTTCAAGAAACCCTTCATTAATGTCTTGTGACTTGACCTCTAGGCACCCTTCACTAATGCCTACAATACGGAAGATCGACACCCTTCACTAATGTCTTCGTCTCGACACTTGAGACATCTTTCACTAATGTCTTCAACACTACACTTCTTAGAGAAAGAAAAGAACCATCAACAAGAGGACTTTAGTAGTCTTGATGATGAGGAAGCATGGCAACTCATGGACTTGAGCTTGCTTGACTTCAAAGGTGGCGATCTCGCCTTTAAGAGGAACCTAGAGAATCACACAAAAACAAAACTACAAACATAGATCACTTGGATCTGGGGTTAGAGAGTTTTTAACTCAAGGAGAAAGTATGTAAGAAAGGGGTGAGAAACAATGAAGAAATGACTCACTATTTATAGAGAGAAAACACTACTGTTCCCCGGATCCCACAGATCCCTCCCATAAGGGATCCGTCTAGTGTAAAACTAGGGATCCGTGGGACGCTCCTCTTTGCCCATGGGTATTTTGGTTATGGGTCATGGGTCATGGGTTATGGGTTGGTCCATAGGTCTTTTACTAGATACAATGTATCTTATGAGTGCGATGCACATAGTCAAATGGGTATGGGTCAATACCATGGGTTATGGATATTATCCATATATGACATAAGCATGATGTCATGCAATGGGTTATGGGTCAAGCTCCATGGATATGGGTCACGGACTTTGTGTTATACCCAACTACATTCAATGTATTTAGTCAATGGGTTATGATACTTAAGTTTCTACCCATTTATATTACCCAATATACTACATACTAGTTATGTGTATATTTTACCCAAATATGTAAACACTAGTTGTTGTACATATGTAATACTAAATCATAAAATCACTTATACTTGTTTTAGTGTTTTATGTGAGAACGTAAGTGTGTTAGAAACTATTAGCTCAAACCATTTACGTATTTTATTTGTTTCGTTAAAATGATTTTACGTTTGTTATCGACAAAACATTAGAAGATTGTAAAATATAAATACACGTTTTTACGGCTTATTTGTATTAACAAAACGTATAAAACGCTCGAAAATGTATATAAAAAAGGACGAAGATGTTTAGAAACGAACAAAAATGTAAGAAAACGGGCGAAAACGTATAAAATGAATAAAAACATAAAACGTATAAAAAGGACTCACGGTGCAAAGAGATGACTAACGGTCGCTAGTCAAAAGAACTAATGGTGCAAAGAGATGACGCAAAAACGTATGATAATGAAACAAAATTTGAAAGTTGGATGGGTATTATGATATTTTTTGGGTTCGTATATGATATTTGAACAAATGATAAAGTAAGTTGCTATTACATGTCATTAACCCAATATATTTTTTTAAAAAGTATTAGAATTGGAGAGTTTACTTAAGTCCATAAAATTATATTTAAGATTAAACTCTTATTAAAAGTTCATGGTTTGATTGTAAATTCTGTTAAACAGTCAAAATATAACGTTTATTTACAGTTAAATATGAAAGTTAAAAAAATGAGCTCATACGGCCATGCGTATCTTCATTTTTTTTCACCAAATTTCACCACCATTTTTTTAAAAAGATTGATTAAACTAATTTAATTTTGACTTTTATTGGCCAATCACTTCGCGTGATTTTGACACGTGGAAAAATCAAACCATTTGGTTGGTCTAATTTTTTTTTGCAATAAGATTGTTTTGGCAAACTCACTCCGAAATAATGTAATTTTTTTAATTATATAAAAGATTGATAGGTTTGAGGGTATGTGATATTGTGTTTGAAGTTATTATTTGGTAATTATGGATTTATGTCTTCAAGTCGCATATACTTGATTTTCACTTATAAGTGTGTTTAACTATAGTATACTAGATAAAACTAGTGGTGTCCAAAAGTCCAATTCTAAAATAGAAGCTAGCTAGAGAATAGGGGTATGTTTGACACGGAGCGGTGTGAAGCTTTTTGGAGCGATGAGCGGTGAGCAATAAACATTTTGATTTTATTAGTCGTTTGGCAAAGGCTTTTATTTTTAGAATGCTCAATATTCCAATCTTTAGAAGGCGTGGCGGTGAGAAAGGTAAAATGCACAACTACTTGCTCATGACTCACGATACTTGCTCGCTCTACTGACTCATGACACCAAGCAGGACTCTAGAGATGAGAGTGGATGATCCTGATTTGTAACAAATATTCGACTTTGCTTAGACAAATTGTACGTCATGTAGCAAAACAGAAAGATATATTTGATTAGTTAAAGGGAAAAAGAAGATTCTACCTTGATCTTGATGCACCGTCTTTTAACAATCCCGGTGCTGGTATAGCAACGAGTCAACGTAAAAAATGGACATAGTGTCACAATCCTATAGGTTTTGCTAAACACAATCCTATAGGATACTTGATGCACCGTCTTATTTTTTGGGTTTTGCTAAACACAATCCTATAGGTTTTGTTTAAACATTCCAAAATTTTAAAAATAACAATGAATGAACTCATATATCCCATAATTATTGTTGGGTCTGATTTTCAACCCAGTTGTCTCTGACAAATATTTAAACGTAAAATAGCCTAATTAAGATACCAGATAAGGATCAGATAGAACAACACTCATGGATAAGGATCAAAGAGTAAGAACCCCCTGATGAGAATCAGAAGTCTTACTCTCTGTTGGTTATCAGAAAGTGTTACTCCCTGATGGTTATCAGAGAATAGCTCGCTGACAGTTATCAATGAATATTGGTCACTGATGGCTATCAGTAAGAGCGACCCATTGATAATAATAAATTAGTGAGGGTTGTATAAAGCTCAATCAACAGTCAAGCTTCAGGGAAGTCAAAGACCAACTGAAGAAACACTTTGTAAACTGATGCGAGGTCAGGGAGCAAGGTATAAGGAGCTATAAGCAACACCGGAAGCACTGAGATCTGACAAATATCTCTTTGACCTTGAAGACTTATCTCTAAAAGAGTTATTTAGTCTTTGATAAATGGGCAGCAAACTTGTTGGAAAGATAAGCTAAGAGTCTTATCAAGGGACGATAAAGTAAGATTTGGGGACAAATGGTTGTTAGCATTGGGAACCCAAAAAACGCTCCACCTAGTATCCTAGGCACGTGTTATCTACTCTAAGGTCGGTGAACTACTATACCCATGTGCATCTACATTATTTTCCTCCCTATTTACACGAGACGTTGTAAACGAGTTAAGTAGAGATCCTAAACAAACACATAAAATAGTATTTAGCACTACGGTTGATAGGATCCCCTCTCTTTGAAACTTACAATGCAAAGTTAGCTGCCTCTTGTAGTTCTATTAAGAGTGCTTTATTTTTCACTCAAGCGGAATAGTTTGTCGTGATATATTTCATTGTAAATCTTATGATTCATTTCTAATAAGATTTATACATATACAAATGATGTTATTAGCATACTAGATGGTCTTGATCAAATGATGTTGTTTTATCTCTTAATATTTCATATATCTCATCATTTGCTCATAAACCATGTGGACCAACAATTATATATTTTTAATCATTATAAAAGTGGTAGATGATGTTAACTATAAAATTGTGTTCATTAAATGTTAATTGGGTAATTATGAAATGTTTACACAAAACCCAAAGGGTTGTGTTTAAGAAATTATTATTATTATTATTATTATTATCTTGGCTCCATAGTATGTGAGATCTTATTCAAATTTTGCGAGATTGTTTCCAAATGTAACGACATTATATTTATTAGAAAAAAGAAATAGGAAAAACGGTTAGGAAAAGCACAAAAGGTGATGCAAAAGGAAAAGATAAAAACATTGCTTATCGGTAAGAAATATGAGGGGCTGTTTGATAAAATGGTATGATTAAGGGCTAAGTGAATCAAAGCTGCTGAATGATTTATGGATCCTGAATAAACTTGCTTCTGAATGATAATGAACGTTTGAGAATCATTTTAAATCTATGCTCTAAGGGGGTGTTTGGTAACCCTTTCAAACCGTGATTATTTGATTATCACGTTTTCAAAACGTGAATAATCAAGTTTTGGTGTTTGGTTGCAAACGTGATTATCAATGAATTTGCCTTCAAAACGTGGTTTTGAAATTGGAGGTAGGGACTTACTTTTTGCAAACGCGGTTTTGCAAACGTCATTTGTGCAAACGTGATTTTTACCCAAACACCCTCTAAATGAGTTAAATTACCAATATACCCTTTATATGCATTTATTCTAAAATAAACTTTAACTCATTAATAATTATCCCACGTTAATACAATCAACTTCTTATATGAAAGAAAATTGGTTTCACACATAATGTTCCATCAATTTCAAAATAAGTAACAATTTTATACTACTGTTTAAAAGCTCCTAACTATAAATCTAGTATTTAATATACATTGGCATGATGGTACATGTTTTCCATTTCGAGTAAAGTTAGAATGGAAAAATGAGGCAGTGATTAAAAAACATAAAAGGACAAAATAGTAAGAGGTAAAGTGCATTATGATTTTGCATCTTTTTAGCCATGCACGATTCAGAGGTTTTCATATTCATTCAGTGTTATATATTATTTTGTCAAAGAACATTTGCTCTAACCGATTCATATCATCTCCTCTTAATTGTCTAATTCAAAGGCTATCAAACAGGACCTGAGTATTTTGATGAAACTTGAAAATTTTAAAATCATCTTATAATAATAATAAAAAAAGTTAATAGCACGTAATAGCAACGTATTTTTTTATTTGTTCAAATATCATATACGAACTCCAAAAATACCACAATACTCATCCAACTTTCAAATTTTGTATCATTTTCATACGTTTGTGTGTCATCTCTTTGCACCGTTAGTCATTTTTATACGTTTTCTTACGTTTTTATCCATTTTATATGTTTTCTTCCGTTTTCTTACGTTTTAAACTTCTTCGTCTATTTTTATACGTTTTCAAGCGTTTTATACGTTTTCTTAAGTTTTATACGTTTTTATATGTATTCTTATGTTTTTATACGTTTGCGCTCGTTTTAATACATTTTCATCCGTTTTTATATGTTTTTATCCGTTTCATATGTTTTTGCCCGTTTCTATACGTTTTTATTCGTTTTTATACGTTTTCGTCACTATTTATACGATTTTTACGTTTTCATACATTTTTCCCGTTTTTATATGTTTTCTTACGTTTTTGTTCGTTTTTATACGTTTTCGTCGGTTTTTATACGATTTTTACGTTTTCATACGTTTTTCTTCGTTTTTATACGTTTTCTTACGTTTTTGTTCGTTTCTATACGTTTTCGTTGATTTTTATATAATTTTTACGTTTTCAAAAGTTTTTATACGTTTTCTTACGTTTTTATATGTTTTCATCCATCTTTATACGGTTTTTACGTTTTCATACGATTTGCCCATTTTTATACGTTTTTATATGTTTTCATATGTTTTTGTTCGTAAGAATACGTATAAAAACGGATAAAAACGTATGAAAACGTTAGAAAAACGTATAAAACGGACGGAAACGTATAAAAATGCTTGAAGACGTATGAAGACAGACGAAAATGTTTAAAAACAAATAAAAACGTAGAAAAACGGATAAAACGTATAAAACTGACGAAAAGGTATAAAAACGCACGCAAACGTATAAAAACGTATGAAAATGTAAGAACACATATAAAGATGGATAAAAACGTATGAAAACGTCAAAAAAACATATAAAATGGACGAAAACGTATAAAAACAGACGAGAACGTTTAAAAGCGAACAAAAACGAATGAAAATGTAAGAAAACGGGTGAAAATATATAAGAGCGAATAAAAAAGTAAGAAAACGGATAAAAACACAAGAAAACATATTTTTGAGTTAATTACAAACGGTCGTTAGTCAAAGGACTAACGGTGCAACTAAAACGTATGATAATGAAACAAATGAGAAAGTACATTGCTATTACATGGTTAACGGACTAACGGTGCAAAGAGTTGAATGGGTATTGTAGTATTTTTTTGCGTTCATATATGATATTTGAACAAATGAGAAAATACGTTGCTATTACATGCTATTAACTTTAAAAAAAAACTTAAAATATACATAGTTTTATGATTTTCCTTATAACAAAGTCTATGTCACATAAAATGGAAAACAAATACACCTGTATCTATACTACATAAAATGGAAAAACAGTCAAAGTGGAAAAGTGGAAAAGTGAAAAAGTTTAATGGTCAAATGAGAGAGAAATATATTTGTGTAATTAATACTCTTATTAAATACCTCATTACTTAAAAGTACAATAATTTATTCACATTATACAACCAATTAAAAACATATATACCAAATTAAAAACAACCAATTAAAACACCCCTTATTAAAAAGTACAATAAAATTTTCACAATGTACAATTTAAACAAGCTACAACATAATTCTAAATATAAAATAATTAAACAAACTAATTAATGTTATTTTTAAAACACCCTAAAATGAAAAGTACATGTTATTATACACATTATACAAATTAATAAAACACACAAAGCTTCATACAAGCTAACAAGTTGATGGTACATATAGTTTTAAAAATCGGACCGGACCAACGGGTTCAACCGGAAACCGGTGTCGCCATCGGTTTGGCTAACCAATAACAGCCATCCGAAAACGAACTAGAGAGGACCGTTAAAACCGTACAAACGGTGAATCGGTCTCATCGAGATCTATTTCTCCGGTTAATCGTCACATAGTACTTCGCGCCGCCACGCGCGGTACCCTGCTATATTATAGATAAAGAAAAAAAAAGTAAAAAGTAAAAATTTGAAACTATTAACACATATTGAAAACCGGGTTTACAAAGTACGCTTCAAATCCGAGTGGGTTGACCCATTTAATTTGACCCGTTTTGACCCAACATGTCATATTGACTCGGTTTAAATCGACCCGTTTTTCGACGGGAACGGTTCAACCGGTTGAACCCATAAACTTTTTTTAACACAAAACGATCTGTCGCTATATAAATATATTATTTATAAGTTTTTCTTCAAAAACAATTATAATGTTTTACAATTATGAGAAAATATGTGCCCGTTAGTGCACATTTAACTTTTCAATATGCTAAATACGCTATTTCATTTAAAAAAAGATGGGGCTAAATGTGCCAAAATCTTTTACAAAATAGCCAAAATTAGCCAATTTTTATTTTATTTTGGGCTAATCATATTCACGCTAATTTTAGTCACCATTAATCCCATCCTTGTTAGTTTTTACGCAACAAGTAACGTATGTTGTTAGTTTTTATCCTATAACTGATGTAATGTTTACTTTCATTTTCATTAAATGATTTTACATGTTGTTTGATAGATGTTAAGAATTTTGTCTAGACTTTAATTATCGTATAGTACAACCGTTTGCAATTGCATTTTTATCGGTTCACGTTCTATTTTAAACGCTACACAAAACACTCACCACAATATCACAAATCATTAATTATCTGACGCTAGAAACAGCTGCCGTTAGGCGCGGGTACTCGTCTAGTATTCCAAATAGTGACAAGTAATCCATCCACAATAAATAAACAAACAACAACATGAAAAAAACAGTTGCTAATGTGCATATTTATTCATACTCACTTCTCTTTCAAACTACTCTTCTGCTTCTCTCTCTCATAAATATTTTTTGGTGTCCAAAAAGATCAAAAACCATCTCAAATATCTGCATGAATCATGAAAAAACAAGAAAATAATGGTGGTACTAATGCTACAAGTGAAGAGCATGATTCAAGTTCTTCCAAAAGTGATGAAGTTGCAATCCAAATTTACATGGTTGGTTTTCATTTTCGTTTTGTTCTATGTCAATTCTTGAATTTTATGTCCTGAATTTTAATATGCTATTGAGATGAATGCAAAATTTGAAAAGGGTCATTCTTAAATTTTGAAAATGATTGATAAAGTTATGATATTCTTGAGGATTAAGCATTTGTGTATGTTTCTTGTGAGGTAACTTGTTAGAACATCTTTCTGATCAAGAACATGCATACTAGCATGCATTTAATGAATTTATTTAATCATAAGAACATAATTCTAGCTAACATCCAAATGATTTCTAGAAAAATTACTATGGTTACAAAACAGACATAAATTTTCTTTTAATCCACTTCCAGACATTTAAATAATACGAGTAGTAAATTTAGAAATGATCACATGAACCAAAGGACCTTTGGCCTAGTGGTATTTGAGTTACCCGGCCAAACAAAAGGCTTGTGTGTGTTCAAGTGTATGTGATACGAGACACGTGTTAGATATTACGTATGTGGCATCTAAGTGTGTGGACATTAGAATACTATGAAACGATTGGATGATGGAGCAAAGTAATGAAAATATCACATGAACCTAAATTGTGCAGTTGATCTTGATGTTGCTTTTCATGTTATTTATGGCTACTAGTAAAGACACGGGTATTTTAGAATTTATACTTAATGTTGCAATTTCACTATGGTTGTTGCTGTATAAAAATGATCACATGAACGAGTTTATCGTGATCCTTTTTTTCAATGTTACTGTATATCGGTGGCTATAATCCAGCATATAAATTCGATAAGGGCATTTTAGTTGCTAAACTAGTTCAGGCAAAAAGTGTCTGTATAAAGGTATGAAAACTTTAAGCTAATATATTTGCAATAAATCTTGATTTTTTGCTGATCTTATAGCTACTTTTGAATGTTCCCTTAGTTCTTGGATGAAAAGGTGAAAACCGATAATGGTTAAAGCATTTTATCACCTCTTTTTACACAAAAAAAAGGGTCGTTTATACTTTGACAGCATAACGAGATACTTTTTAACTTCAAGATCATCAAAACAAAAGATCGATGATAATAAAAAAAACTATGAATTAAAATTCTGCAAGTATAGAGTTTGCACTTTCTAAGTAAAAAAAAAAAAAAAAAAAAGAAGAAGCAAAGTTTGATCGATTTACTTGGAGTGCTTTATGACAAAAGTGTTGATGTTGAGACCTCAAAAAATACACGCAAGATGATGAGTGCCGACCCGTCACTCCCTCTAGGCCCCGGTCGGCTAAAGTGGTTTCCTTTTCCTAATTACTCTAAAACTTTTTATCCCAAAATATAAGCTTGAGGCATATAACTTGAGTTACAAGATTTGTACTACTAATGACACTTTATTAACCATTTGTTGACTTTCTTGGAGAATCTGTTTACAGAAAGAAAGTGATCTTGCTTTCAAATAACATATTATCCTGCTTAATCAAAGCCTTATCATTACTGCTTTTAAGTATTAGTTGGGGTATTAATCATCTTTGAATTAGTGGTGGCATACATACATTTGCGGGGCTTAAAATTTAGAACAAAAGGTGCTTTCATTTAGGCACTTTTGGCTTTTATAAGCATCATAGAACCTTATAAATTCTTTTGTTAGTGCAGAATGATTTGGATTGCATTATTTTTTCATAAACATGTCCATAATTGTGCAAATGTTTTCTTCTTTAGTTGTCAATGATGTGGAAAATCTTAAGTTGCATTGGTTTATTAGTATCATTTTGATCCGTTTTGTGGGTCCACGTTTTTATCTTGAACATATACACGGGACACACAAAAAGAAAACCGATGATTTTAGTCGGATAAAGAACTTGACTACTAGAGTTACACGTCTAAAAGAAGACAACTTTATCTGTTGATAGCTCATATCATTATAGAACTTTACTACTCGTGGTTAACAAGGTTGGTTTTTATTTTCAATTTTTGCTTATTCATAAATTTAATGTCCTGAATTCTATTATGCTATTGATATGAATGCAAATTTTGAGAAGGGTCATTCTTAATTTTGAAAATGATTGATAAAGCTATGATATTCTTGAGGATTAAGCATTTGAGTATGTTTCTTGTGAGGTAACTTGTTAGGACAGCCTTTGATCAAGAACATACTAGCATTTTATGAATGTATTTAGTCATAAGAACATAATTCTAGCTAACATCCAAATGATTTCTAAAAAAGTTATTAAGTTGCCAATAATGGTTACAAAACATCCATAATTTTTCTTTAAATCCACTTCTAGACATTTAACTAATAGAAAAAAATAGTTCAACATTGCAATTTTTTACAAAGATGCATTTCATAATAAGGTTCTGGATTACTCAATTTGGAAATTTAGAAATGATAACATGAACCAAAGGGCCTTTAGCCTAGCGGTATTTGAGCTACCCTACCAAAAGGGTTGTGTGTTCAAGTGTGATACGAGACATGTGCGAGCTATTATGTATGTGGCATTTAAGTGTGTGAACGATATGTCTTTGTATTTTTTTTTAGTTTGGCATTAGACTAATAGTCAAATGTTACAAGTTTCACTATGAAACGATTGGGATGATAGAGCAAAGAAATGAAAAGGTTACATGAACCTAAACTATCCAGTTGATCTTGATGTTGCTTTTCATGTTATTTATGGCTACAAGTAAAGACACGGGTATTTTAGAATTTATACTAATAGTCAAGCATAGTCAAATGTTGCAGTTTCACTAAGATTGTTACCGTACTAGTTTATCGTGATCTTTATTTTCAATGCTGTATCGGTGGCTACAAGCCAGCATATAATAAGGGCATTTTTGTTACTAAACTAGTTCAGGCAAAAAGTGTCTGTAATACTCAATTTGGGTATAGAGGTATGATAACTTTAAGCTAATATATTTGCAGTAAATCTTGATCTTTTTGCTGATCTTATAGCTACTTTTGAGTGTTCCCTTAGTTCTTGGATGAAAAAGCTGAAAACGCAATAATGGGAAAAGCATTTTATCACCTCTTTTTACACACAAAAAAAGGGTCGTTTATACTTTTGACAGCGTAACGAGACACTTTTTAACTTCTAGATCATCAAAACAGAAGAATGATGATAAAAAAAACTATGAATTAAAATTCCGTAAGTATAGAGTTTGCACTTTCTAAGTAAATAAAGCAAACTTGATTGATCTACTACGAGTGCTTTATGACAAAAGTGTTGATGTTGAGACCTCAAAAAACACACGCAAGATGATGAGTGCCGACCCGTCACTCCCTCTAGGCCCCGGTCGGCTAAAGTGGTTTCCTTTTCCTAACTCTAAACTTTTTATCCTAAAATTATAAGCTTGAGGCATATACTTGAGTTACAAGATTTGTACTACTAATGACACTTTATTAACCATTTGTTGACTTTCTTGGAGCATCTGTTTACAGAAAGAAAGTGATCTTGCTTTCAAATTACATATTATCCTGCTTAACCAAAGCCTTATCATTACTGCTTTTAAGTATTAGGTGGGGGTAAATCATTAATCATCTTTGAATTAGTGGTGGCATACATACATTTGCGGGGCTTAAAATTTTGAATAACAGGTGCTTTCATTTAGACACTTTGTGGCTTTTTATACGCATCATATAATCTTATAAATTCTTTCGTTAGTGCAGAAAGATTTGGATTTGCATTATTCTTTCATAAACATGTCCATAATTGTGCAAATGTTTTCTTCTTTAGTTGACAATGATGTGGAAAATCTTAAGTTTCATTGGTTTATTAGTATCATCTTGATCCGTTTTGTGGGTCCATGTTTTTATCTCGAACATATACACGGACCCACAAAAGGAAACCGATGATTTTAGTCGGATAAAGAACTTGACTACTAGAGTTACACGTTTAAAAGACGATAACTTTATCTGTTGATAGCTCATATCATTATAGAACTTTACTACTCGTGGTTAACAAGGTTGGTTTTTATTTTCAATTTTTGCTTATTCATAAATTTAATGTCCTGAATTCTATTACGCTATTGATATATGAATGCAAATTTTGAGAAGGGTCATTCTTAATTTTGAAAATGATTGATAAATTTATGATATTCTAGAGGATTAAGCATCTGAGTATGTTTCTTGTGAGATAACTTGTTAGGACAGCCTTCTGATATATTTAATCATAAGAACATAATTCTAGCTAACATCCAAATGATTTCTAGAAAAGTAATTAAGTTGCCAATAATGGTTACAAAACATCAATAATTTTTCTTTTAATCCACTTCTAGACATATAACTAATAGTAAACTAGTTCAACATTGCAACTTTTTACAAAGATGTGTTTCATAATATAGTTTTGGATTGCTCAATTGGGAAATTTAGAAATGATCACATGAACCAAAGGGCCTTTGGCCAAACGGTATTTGAGTACCCTCCCAAAAGGGTTGTGTGTTCAAGTGTGATACGAGATATGTGTGAGCTATTATGTATGTGGCATATAAGTGTGCGAACGATATGTCTTTCTAAATTATTTATTTTAGTTTGGACATTAGACTAATAGTCAGATGTTACAAGTTTCACTATGAAACGATTGGGGATGATAGAGCAAAAAAATGAAAAGGTTACATGAACCTAAACTGTCCAGTTGATCTTGATGTTGCTTTTTCATGTTATTTATGGCTACAAGTAAAGACACGGGTATTTTAGAATTTATACTGATAGTCAAGTATAGTCAAATGTTGCAGTTTCACTAAGATTGTTACCGTACTAGTTTACCGTGATCCTTATTTAATTTTCAATGCTGTATCGGTGGCTACAAGCCAGCATATAAACTTGATAAGGGCATTTTAGTTACTAAACTAGTTCAGGCAAAAAGTGTCTGTATAACTCAATTTGGGTATAGAGGTATGAAAACTTTAAGCTAAAATATATGCAGTAAATCTTGATCTTTTTGCTGATCTTATAGCTACTTTTGAGTGTTCCCTTAGTTCTTGGATGAAAAAGCTGAAAACGCAAATACGCAATAATGGTAAAAGCATTTTATCACCTCTTTTTACACAAAAAAAAAAGAGTCGTTTATACTTTTGACAGCATAACGAGATACTTTTTAACTTCAGAATCATCAAAACAGGAAGATCGGTGATAAAAAAAAAAAAAAAAAAAACTACGAATTAAAATTCCGTAAGTATAGAGTTTGCACTTCTAAGTAAATAAAGCAAACTTGATTGATCTACTACTTACCAGGAGTGCTTTATGACAAAAGTGTTGATGCGGAGACCTCAAAAAACACACGCAAGATGATGAGTGCCGACCTGTCACTCCCTCTAGGCCCCGGTCGGCTAAAGTGGTTTCCTTTTCCTAACTCTAAAACTTTTTACCCTAAAATTATAAGCTTGAGGCATATAACTTGAGTTACAAGATTTGTACTAATAATGACACTTTATTAACATTTGTTGACTTTTTTGGAGCATCTGCTTACGGAAAGAAAGTGATCTTGCTTTGAAATTATATAACATCCTGCTTAATCAAAGCCTTATCATTACTGCTTTTAAGGACTAGTTGGGATTAAATCATTGATCATCTTTGAATTAGTGGTGGCATACATACATTTGTGGGGCTTAAAATTTGAAATAAAAGGTGCTTTCATTTAGACACTTTGTGGCTTTTATACGCATCATATAATCTTACAATTTTTTTTTAGTGCAGAATGATTTGGATTGCATAAACATTTCCATAATCGTGCACATGTTTTCTTCTTTAGTTGTCAATGATGTGGAAAATCTTAAGCTTCATTGGTTTATTAGTATCATTTCAACCCGCTGGGACCCACAAAAAGGAAACCGGTGATTTTAGTCGAATAAAGAGCTTGACTACTAGAGTTACACGTTTAAAAGTCGACAACTTTATTTGTTCATAGCTCATATCAGTTATAGAACTTTACTACTCGTGGTTCACTTACTTAATTTGTGGAAGTACCGTTGAGATTATGGTACCTACTATACTACTATGTGAGATATAGAACTTTACCAGCTTAGGTTCATTTGTTTATGTCATTTCATCTGTTTCATGGGCGCGACGGCGTTATTTCTATGAGATATAAATGGGACCCACAGAATGAAAATGAATGGTCAAATAGTTTAGGGCCATAGCTTTAGGTAACATAAAGAACTGATTAATTCACTTAATGTTAAGCAACACCTTTATTCTTTCATAGCTCCTATTTTTTTAAAGACATTATAAACCTGCATGTTGTTCATGATATGATACTTGCTTAATCCATTCAACAAGAATGATTACTTATAACGCAGCAAAAAATCCTACTTTTCTTGCCAACATACAAACAATTTCCGTGTTAGATCATTTTTAACGGACTCTAAGCAAGTAATTTTGTTTACTTGTTTCTTTTCAGGATGAAAACAAGCTGAGAGAACAAGATCCTGCTATGGAGATACCATCAAGAACGTTAAAGTCATCTTCTTCTCATGAATTTGTTCAAATAAGGATGCCTCTGACACCACCTCCGCCTCCGTCTCACAAGAAAGTGAACTTCAATATGGCAACATCAACCGCCGGAACTTGCTCATCAAGAAACAAATCGTCAAAGAAAAGGCTTTTACCAAATTTGAATTTTAAGAAAAGGAATACTATTTCAGATGTTGCAGATCCAACAGCCTCGAGTTCTTTACCTCAAGAAAAACCGTCTATTGCAAGATCATGGTCACTTACAAAAATGTTTACCAAGATGACACCATCTTTACCTTTTACCCCCATTAGATATTCGGACATGGAGTCTGGTTTGACAAGAGCAGGCGGTTCGCTTAATTTGCATGTGAGTTGATTTGCTTTTGGTCCTTTTTGTTTCGTGGTTTTTAGTATAGATATTACACAAATAGCTCGATCACATGTTCATTTCTGTAACACAATAAGACCAAAGTGACATGCTAGTTCAATAAGCCTCACTTCAACCTAAGGGGACTATGATTGCTTATTTAAGTACTTATTTTTCGCTTTTTTAAGCAGATAAGAAATAGTGTCTAGTTTTAAAGTAAAAAAAGCACTTCAACTTTCAGAAGTTGTTACTTGCTTTTTCTTTTTTTTAAAGTAAATTTACATAAGCAATCCCAATAATGCATCAAAACCACCCTTGGTTAAACTTAAAAACCGACGTGGACGTTATTAGTAACTACAATTCAAGGTTTATAAGCTATTCAAAGTTTTCGTTGTTAATGAATGGGATGAGTTGTTACAAACTTTCATACTTAAGTTCTCATTCTTTATACTCCTATCTGTGGGACACGTTACCTTTTCTCACAGAATGAATCAATAGTCAAATGAGCTGATCTTTTATGTTTTATATATACAGACATAAAGTTCAGGAGCATATACCTCGGTCTCAGTCTGTCCCTATCCTCAATGAAAAGATACGTTTCAAGAGGACGGACTCATTTTTCCGAGTGATTCCCTCAAATTCACGAGTCAAAGATTTTGATGCTATCACAGCAACCCCTATTCCTAGCGATGACGAAGGTAAGTTTGCTAAAGTTTTGTTATAAAAACTAAAGAGGTGTTTGGATATGTGTTTTAAAACTTCTGAATTCTGATTCACAAAAAAATAGCCCCTATATTGTTAATGTTCATAGATAATACGATTAGTGATTAAGATAATTTCAAAAAACATAAGAACTTCCAACACTATCTTCTACCCATTTTCAAAATACATATCTAATCACTCGCCTAAATATTATAAGAAAGTTGCTTTAAACCTTGTTTATATATATTATATATATATATTTGATGATAAATGATAAACCATTTTATTGCAATGAAGATGATGTTGACGACATAGCTGAAGAAGAGGCTGTTTGTAGAATATGTTTTGTAGAATTATGTGAAGGTGGAGAAACTTTAAAGATGGAATGCAGTTGCAAGGGTGAACTCGCTTTAGCCCACAAAGAATGTGCCATAAAATGGTTCAGCATAAAAGGCAACAAAACATGTGATGTGTGCCATCAAGATGTTCAAAATCTACCTGTCACACTTTTAAGAATCCAAAGTAGCGCTGGAAACCGAAACAATGGTGCAAATGCAGCTCATGATGATCATGTTGAAATTAACGCATACAGGCAAGTTGCAATTGCAGCCCATGATAACCATTATGATGTGACAAGTTTAAAACTTTCTTTAATTTTTTTTTTGGTGTCAAATTTAGTATCTAATATTGCTTTTGTATTGATTTGAGCAGTGACATCTATAGGGTGTGGCAAGAAATGCCGGTCCTTGTTATCGTTAGCATGCTTGCATACTTTTGCTTTCTTGAGCAGCTTCTGGTAAAGATTTGTATAAACTTTACATGGGTTGTGTTTGGGAGCAATAAATTTAGCACCATTCAAACATACCTTTTTCTACTTAGATTTTTGGCGATCTTGTTTCGATAAATTGTGTTCTTGTGAAGGTTAAGAAGATGGCTATGGGTTCAATTGCTTTATCAATTCCATTTTCTTGTATATTGGGGCTTGTTACATCAATGACTTCTTCTGCCATGGGTAAGTCTTCTACTCGGCATTAAAAAATTATGGGTCAAATTTTAAGACTTCCCTAAAAATCTACGGGACAGAATGGTTGAAAGTTGCTGAAACAACTATATAAAGGTTTTCAATCTTCTAAAATTTTAAGCTTTGACACGACCCTGTTTTGCCCTTTACCAAGCCGTCCGGCCCTCATATTTTGCTACCTCTAATGGTACCCATGTTCACAAATGATAAGGCGAGCAGGTGGGTTTCAAAAGTCAATAACTCGTAAAGATTACTGCTTGTCCTGTTGATTTGATTCTAATTTGTGTGGCTTTATCTTTATTTTCCGTTCTAGTAAAAGGATCCATAACCAAATATTTTTGAATGGTTATGATAAGAAATGGAAACAGCATGATCTCTACGAGTTTCAAATGCTTTGTTTTTTCAGAACCTTAATTTTCTTATCTGCAGTGCACCGAAGATTTGCATGGTTATATGCATCAGTTCAGTTTGTGTTTGTGGTTCTTTTCGGGAATATTTTTTACAAAGTGGTGAGCAGATTACTTATACTTATGTATACAATGACATTCATTGTGTGATAATATTTCTTATTGTGTATAGGTTAAGCTTCAACCAATGTTAGCGATTCTTCTTGCTACATTTTCTGGTTGCGGCATTGCGATATGTGGTAGGTGCATTGTTGTGGAAGTCATGCGGTTAAGAAGATGGCACCAGAGAAGATCAAATCAACGTCGTGACACTCCAATCGTTGAAACCACACCACCATCACCATCATTGTCATCCGATACTCCAGCACTACTAATACCACCCCCGCCACCACCACCACCACCTCCATTCAATATGACTTCTAACGTTGTTTTCCATCTAGAACCACCACAAAATGAAGCTGCATCGTCAACACGCGTGCCACCACTGCCATCACTACGATGATCTCACCTGAAAGCTTGAAACCTAGTTTGGCACTGGCTAGTTGTTAATTTGTTTTGTTGTTTGTGTTGTGAAGAATGTGAATTTCGTAACTATAAGAAAGAAAAGTTGGTTATCATATGATGACCCTTAATAGTGGATCCATCATTTTAGAGCATGAGTTCAGATTTCATAGAGTGATATGTTTGGGTCAATACCATTTGTCTAATAAAATTTACTGCTTATTTGTGGGATACTAGCTAATTTGAATGATCTCTCAACTTTTAACACACCTCTCGATATTTTTAACTTTGTCTAAGTGTTTGACAATTGATAGTTCATGCTATAATTCAGAGAAATGAGCCTATCAAGGACTCAATTAAGGTGGATACTAAACACTTCAATGTTATGTATCTTAAGGACTGAATCATCTCTAGTCCAAGCTGTATTAGAGAGGCATAAGTGATTGATACAGCTATAATACAAGTCGACGTGACCTGCATCTTATAAGTAGGACTATATATCATTGATGTGTCCAGTCCTTCCATTTATCGGCTTAGCAAGAAGTTAGGAACATATGCTACAAAATTTCAGTTGTGAAGACTGATTATTGGTAGAAGGGGAGTTTGAGCGCGCTTGGACAAGGTTGGGACAAGAGGAGCCACCTCCTGTGAGGTTCTCCATCGCAACACAATGGACCATAAGAGTCACAAGCCTCACGAAGTCATGGACGTATGGAGTCACAAGCCTAACAGGTCTAGCGAGTCAATTTTTTTTCCTTTTTAGTTTTTTTTTTTTTCACTTTTTTCATTTTAACTCAAAAAAAACAAAAACGAAAAATCTTGTCGACCGGACCAAAACCCATCCAAAACCGGACCCAACCCATCTTGACCCGAACCCATTTAGACCCATGTTTCTAAAAGACCCATCTAGACCCGGACCCATATAAACCAAACCCATCTAGACCCGTGATTCAAACCCGACCCGACCCATCTATTTTGCCACCTTTACTCCTTTACCAATCAAGTAAGAGCATCCGGTGCGATAACATTTGGCCCGCGCCAAATCTAGGTGGCACTCTTTTGGCTTGAGCCAAAGCAATGTTATTGCACCGCCCCCGTGCTCCAAAGTGCAAGTGAAGGATTTGGCGCCTTTGGCTTGCGCCAAATGAAGATTTTGTGTTTTTCTAAATTGATTTTTGTCTTGAGTTTGTGTTTTTATTGGGTATGATGGTATCATGAGTAAACTATAAATTTTGTTCCAAAAATAAAGGAATTGATTTGACACCCAATCCCCCTTCCACTTACTCCCAACCTTCCTGACAAAATAAAGTCAAACGCCGGCGACGACCACTCAAAACGTCACTAACCCACCCCAAAATAAAAAAAATGTACACCATAAACCCTACAAAACTAACCTCCAAATTCCCCATCTTAAACCCTACCACAGGTAATTTCCTTTCTGGGTTTTATTCAGAATTCAAAATCTTACAAAACCCATATTTTACTTTTTCGTAATATATCAACATTTCAGGTGTGCACAGATTTGGCTATTCAAGAACTATACAAAGCCAAAAAAATGGGTTTTTGAAACTAGGATTGGTAAGTAAAGCGGTTCGGTGTGCGATTATTCGGCCTGCGAATGAGGGGTGTTTGGATGAAGCAATTGAGGCTGTAAAAGATGGGAAAGTTATTGCTGTGCCTACTGATACGTTGTATGGTTTCGCGTGTGATGCTTGGTATGGTTTTGATCATGTAGTTTAACTGTTTGATGTTTTGCTTCAGTGGATGGGTGCGTCGAAATGTAGTTGGTTTTGGATGGTTTGTAAAAGGGTGTTTGGGATTGCGTATTTTACGCGTTTAAGCAGCTTCATAATCCTGTAAAAAAAATGCAATAAGACTCGGAAAATGAATATTTGGTTAGAAAGTGTCGAAGGAAACCATTTTATATTACTTCAGTTTTAATAAGCACTTGAAATAAGCAGGTTACTTGCATTGTGAAAAGTACTTATTTTACTCTAAAATAAGTATATAAGCTGAAAACTGCTTATTATAAACAGAAGCTATTTGTTATATCTGAACTGCTTATCTGCCTAAAATTAAGTACATAATCAGAAATTCAGAAAATTAAGCATTCCAAATACCCCTCTATGTTTTGGTATTTTTATTATGCTAAATTTTATAAACAGTTTGCGTAGTTATATATCTGCTTAAGTGTATAGGGAATATGAGAATGTTTCTAACGGTGATTTGGTGCAGCTCTGTAGCGGCAGTTAGTAGGATATACGAGATTAAAGGGCGTAAACTGACTAGCCCTTTAGCGATATGTGTTGGTGATGTGAGTGACATTGGACGGTTTGTTGTCACTGACCATCTGCCTTTTGGCTTGCTTGAGAGTCTTCTTCCTGGACCGGTAACCGTGGTGCTAACAAGAGGTTTGTGTTTCCTAACTTTGGCTGTGTTAACGAAGACTTTCCTGTAAAATATGCAACACTTACGGTTTTAGAATATGTAAGATAGTTGCAACATTTCCTTATTTAGAAAGTACAGTTATCTGTCTGTCTTATATCATCGTTACAAACAACTGAACAAGTTAGTGGTGTTGACTGTTGATCTGGGTCAATTAGATCTCTTTTGCTTATCAAGGTTGTATTAGAATCAGCTAATTACATAAAAAGGTGAACATAGGCCACAGAGTCCCATCAAATATTTAAAATATTTATTCACGTTACAATTTTTTATAATATCTAAAGTTACTATTTTACCAATAATTTCTCATCCCTTAATCCCATTGGTTTGATATGACTAAAACTTTATTTTTCAGGGGAATCAAGTATCCTTGAGAAGTCTGTAAATGCGGGATTAGATAGTGTAGGAGTTCGAGTACCTGATTCTGATTTTATCAGGAAGATCGCCCGCGGCTCCGGAAGTGCACTGGCCCTGACTAGTGCAAACCTAAGTGGACAACCAAGTAGTGTAGACATTAATGATTTCAAGAACTTGTGGGAACACTGTGCGTTTGTTTATGATGGCGGTATCCTTCCAGCCGGACGTGCAGGATCAACAATTGTTGACCTCACAGTGCTCGGAAAATACAAGATCTTGAGACCAGGGAGGTATGACTTGAAATCCATTGTATAGTTGATAACTTGATATATGAAAAGAAGTATTGGTTGCAGAATGGGTGGGGCCAGTGAGTTGGTCGCTGGGTAATGGGTGTGGGTCAAAACGGGTAATATTTTGTACGCGCTGATCTTGAAAACTTTTTTGTTCTACATTTTTTTAAGTTAGTGTCTCAAGTATGATACGAAAATTATCTCATCTCTATAATAGACTAATTTTTAGAATAATCAAAAAGTGATTAATGAGGTTTATAAATAAAATTATGCAGTGGGTGACTTTCAACCTGTTTTCACCCATTTGACTCGTTTCTTTATCAGATGTTCTTTATATTACCCGTTAGAGATTAGATATAACCTGAATCAACCCATTCATAAGCTAATGAATCGAGATTGACACCTTTATGAAATATCTTTGTCTAGGATATCTGTATTTTTGACAAACTTCGGTCCGCAAAGTAGTCACTATTCTCACTTTTAATTCCTGTGTTATGTTGGCAGTGCCAAGGAAGCGACTCTCTCAATATTGAAGAGGCATTCCCTGCAGGAAGCGGGTGCTACTCCTTGACCTTCAAATCCTTCAATCCTACCCAAATGCAGAATCTTGAATTTGTTCACATCTGACTTTGATCTTGCTCACGGTTTTACAAACTTTACTGCGTCCGTCTATCAGTTCCAGTTTTGGTTTATCTTTCAGGCTAGTTTATTTAGATGTGCTATAGATGTGTATCGTTGTTAGGTTGATAAAATTTATTGTTATGTTCAGTAATACTTGCACTAAATGTTGACCCCAGTGAACTCAAAGACATGAGGGGCTAAATAGCATGTTGTTTACAGTGTAGAATATTGTTTAGTTAGTAATTTCATGTACGTTTGTGGTTCACTCGCTTCCTTTATCTTTTTATGATAGTTTCTTCATACTGATGGAACATTCAATACGTCCAATTGCCTAGTTTAACAGAACTTGACAATTTACTGTACAAAATATCATATGATGACACCCAAATTATTTTACGACACAAAATTAAAAAGTGATATAATATGGTACCTTAGTTCTCCATTGGTGTCTAATGGCGAAGTGGAGTGAAGGCATTCTCTAGGGAGAAGCCCGCCAACTTGCTATGGTAAGAGAAGAGGACACTATTTCATAGTGGCGCGGGGTTCATCTTTACTTAGCATCATGTGCGACTTTAAAAATTGACCTTTAATGACGAATGACCATCAACTGATCAAGTGATTATAAATAACAAAAAAATCATGTATATGTTATTAGCACATCAAAATAGTAGAACAAATGTTTATAATCATACAACATTATAAATAATACTTTCAATCTATATATATTAAGATCTAGATCTAGATGTAGTATATATCATCATCTCCCATCTCAAATTCAATCAAAACTCCAATCGCTGCGCAGCTATATACTGTTGTCGCCTGATATTATCTTGCCTTTTCCGATACACAACACCTCCAAATCCAACAAAACACGCGGCTGCAATCAATCCAAACGCAATTCCAACTTTCTTTCCTCCACTCATACCATTGTCCGACGATTCCTTATGATCTTCACTCTTTACTTCTGTAGTAACATCACTAGCCTCACTTGGCGCTGGTGCTGGTGAGGATTTTACATCTGGTGAAGGATCATCTGCATACGAGTCATCGTCTGGAGATCCTGATAGTGGAGGCAATGACTCTGAGGGAGACAATGCTGCATCTGAAGATGGCCCATCTGAGTTACCAGATTGTGGTGACATGGATGGTGAGTACGATGGCGAGGTGTTTGGATGAGTTTCTTGTGGGGATGGAGCGGGTGACGGTGATGAAGAGAATGTGAGCGTGATGAGGAGGGCGAAAATGAGGATGTGAAGGAGTGTGTGGCTCGGCATTTTCGGGACGGTTTGAGGATTGATTGTTGATGGAAATTGGAGAATGAATGGAGTTTATTGAAGGGTTTGGAGATGTGAGATTCAAGTAAAGTGATTAATGAAGAAACGTGGGAATGAAGTAAATAAAGAACGTGAAAAAGTTATTATGTCAAACGCGTAAAGGGTGACAGAATCTCTTGCGTTGACATTTATAAGTGGTCTACATGTCTAATTGGTATTAACATAAACCATTTGGAGTTAGAAAACTATATTACCGTAATTCGGACATACTTTTTTACATGGTTTACTCTGGTACTTGCATCTACTTTTAAGGTGTTATCTTGTACAGTACTAATAAGTGGGGGCTTGTTTTGTTGAATATTACTATAAACACGTGTATTTTTTAATGATATGTTTAGTTTAGCCAAATAAAGACTAAAAGAAAATTTTTAATGTAAAAAATTATGCGAGAAACACATTGATTCATAGTTTGCATTTGTAGAAATATCATTTCTATTGATTCAATACAAATGGGGTAATTCACAATAAACATTTTAGTATAGATTCACTAAAATTTGAAAACTGATTCAAAACTTTGATATTTATATGATATTTTGCAAATACTACAATATAAATCAAGGGTTATATTTTCAAAACTTGGAATCCACAAATTTGTTTCTAATCAACTAAGGAAATATTTTTACGTGAAAAAATCGTAAAAAAACTTGAGTCAAGACTTCAAATTGCTTTTATTCCCGATTTCTCAAATTCCTCAATTTCTCCCCGAAACTAAAGTCTAGTTTAGCATATTAGTAAAAAGGGTAATATTTTAGTAAACAGTAGAACAGTAGAACATTTGAAACTAAAGTCTAGTTTAGCATATTAGTAAAAAGGGTAACATTTGAACAGTAGAACAACTTAAATTCATGTATCATACGAGTAATATTTTAGTAAACAGTAGAACATTTGAAAAAAATACATCTTTATTGTATGAGTAAAACTAGTATAATGATGAATAGACATGTAAACTTATAAATCTTAGTTTACAAGCATACTTGCCTTCAGTTTTGCTCCACATTAAATAAGGTAACATTCATGCATGGCGAGGCAGACTTAAATGTTTATACAGTCGCTTTTAATACAAATTTCTTTGTGTTTACGATCCTTAAT
The DNA here is from genome assembly GCA_910596185.1 of Chrysanthemum makinoi. Lineage (NCBI taxonomy): Eukaryota > Viridiplantae > Streptophyta > Magnoliopsida > Asterales > Asteraceae > Chrysanthemum > Chrysanthemum makinoi. The sequence continues at coordinate 265,799,195 of OU343217.1, forward strand.
TAATCATATCTCAAGTGCTCATCACAGTCTTGACCATACTTAAATAATACATCAATTTGCATGATATTTATGTTTAATATGATAATAAATACTAGTACTAACGTTTAGAAATCAAATAACTAGACCAAATGATTAAAAAGAATGTAAATTTTCGCCATGGTCATTTCAATTGGGAGTTTGGGACTAGCAATTCAGGATTGTAGGTGCAAGACTAATTATAAAATCCAAGCATGAAAATGTTTGCTTCTTGTTGCTAGCAACATGTAATATGGTCAATGGCATTATTGACTTTTTGTACATTATGAAAGACCACCGTAACTATGACCATAATAACTGGCTACAACTATGTCAATTCATTTTTCATTTGTATCATCTCACTCAAGTATTTTTCATGCAAATTGTATCATTAACCCTATGTACTTATGAGCATTTATATTCAAAACAGACATGGACAATATTATATGAGAGAATTCTGTATTTGTTTGATATTCGGCACTATACTTTCTTTTTCCCCTTAAACTCTTTCCCTTTTTGCCCTCTGTATTTGTCAATGACCTTGTGTGATTTGAGAGAATATTTCCTGGTTATAATACGTAAGTTATTGAGAGCAGTACCTCCAGTGAATTTTCATTTCCTCTTTGAGATATTGCCTTTTGTTTCATTCTGTATCTGTTCAGGACGCAAGTTACAGGAGACATCAAATTAAGGCTCTCAAATAACTAATCCAAATAATAACATAGTACTAATATTGATCTTGCAAGGCTAAAATATACAATTCATCGATTATCCCGAATACAATGCCTGCTTGCAAGAAACAAATTAAAATAAATATGCGGGATACAATTCTCAATACATTCCGAAACTGAGTATTAGATACATTATCAAACTAAGTAGCTTCATGATCGTCATTCGTCAAAAGATTTCAACGTAGCTTAAGTATTTTAAAGTGAGCATCCAAGTTATCTTCACCTAATTCATAGTTCTTTATCAACCCATCACAACTTAGGCCTGTTACACCATCAACGAACTCACCCAAAATTTGAAACATATAGTTAACAGTAGATGTCATTCTCTCTTCACTTAGTTGATCTTCTGGGTGTACCGCAGCCAAGTAGAGAGCCATTTCTGTTCTATTAAGGCCACCATCTCCATTTAAATCAAATCGTTTGAGAATTTGTCTCACCTTATCAGATCTGCTTAATATCATTAAAGATATTATGAAAGTTACAGGATGAAGCTAATGTTGGGGTATATATTTTTTTAAAGCTACTAAAACATAATATACATCTTGTTAAAAAGAATTCATAAATCACAACCTATATAATAGAGTTTTTAATGATGATATAAATGATGACGTGTAACATGACATGGCAAAATACTTTGATTTTAGCACATGACAAAATCGAGCACCTTTATTAACTCAATTTGTTTTTCCTTGAATTTCTTTTTTCAAAATACTCCGATTATATGGTTTTATAATAAAAGATATATATAATCGGATTTTTAGAATTATATAGTAAAAAATTACCTATCCCTTTTTCTAGACGCATCTTCAGTCTCGGTTGAAGTTATCAACTCCAATCCTAACGTCTCAAAATCAACGTCCAAACTATCGATGCCATGGTCATAGGTTCGTAAAAGTCCATCACAAGTAAGTCCTTTATCACCATCAATATATTTGGGATACCAACGAAACACCTTGTCAACGTAGCTAGGTACCTTTTCAGGAGCTTCATTGCCGGGGTTTCTTTTTAAAAGTAAAATACCTAGTTCCCACTTGTCAAGACCTCCATCTCCGTTTAAGTCAAATCGCTCAAACATAATTCTCACTTTCTCAGCTCTGTTAGGTTAAACAAAAACATTTAAAAGTATATTAGTTGTTGTAGATTTATAAGTAACTGATAACATCCCGTAACTAATCCATAGATCTTAACTCTAAATAAAAAAAAATGTAGATGGTAAAATAAGAAGTTGCGGGTTCAAATTGGGACAAAATTTGAAAGTTTTAACAAAAAATTAAACATTGTCTTAGTTCAGATGAGTATATGTCGGTAAGTGCGTGAGTAGTTTATGACCAAAAGCCTATTGTAATTGGCAAAATTTTAAAATCATCCATTATGAGAGGTACATGAATAATTAAAAGAAACTTGAAATATATTATATCTTATTTCAACTATACTGATAAATCATTTCATAGATCTATGAGGCATGTAAATGTCTTATTTCTTGAAACTCTTAATAAACTCAAGACTTAATGCATATGTAATGTGAAACATTTATAAAGTTGTAACATTTTACATTTTTATTATAGTGGGAGAGAGTTTATAGAAGCAGAAGATGTATGATTTATTGATATGTGAACTTATAAACCTTTATAAAATTTAATCATAGTAGACTCCCTAAATATTACTCCGTATTTACCTTTCCTTTTTCCTCAAGGCGTCTTCCCTGTCATCTAAGGGTTTCAAGTCAAGCCTCAACTTTTTAAAATCATCGTCCAAGTCATCAATAGCAAACTCATAGCTGTGTAGCAAGCCATCACAAGTAAGACCCTTTTCACCATTTGTAAACTCCCTAAACACTGAAAATATATGATCAACTGCCACGCTGATAGTTTCTTCATCGGTTTTGATTTCAGGGTCCGTAGAGACACATAATTCAGTTACCTCTTCTTTGTTAAGACCGCCATCTTCGTTGATGTCGAATCGTTGAAAAATTATTATCACTTTCTCATATCTGCTATTTGGTTAAGTTAAGCCGCATAAAATATATCAAAAATTTTAAATGCATTGACATGACCACAATTCACTGGTTACCTTAGAGCGAGTTCATGCTCCTCGAGCGGTTTTAACTTAAGGTTAAGCTTCTCAAAATCTTTGTCTAAGCGATCAATACCAAAGTCATAGAACTTAAACAAGCCATCACAATTAAGGCCTTCCTCGCCTTCAATAAAGTCGCCATATAAAGAGAAGAAGTGTTTTACGTTGTCATCAAGTTGCTCTTCATCTTGATCAGGATTGCAAATCCCAAGAAGGCAAGCTAGTTCTAGTTCGTCAAGGCACCCATCTCTATTAAAATCAAATTGTTGGAAAATTCTTTTCACTTTCTGATATCTGCTCTTGTTCAACAGTTTTTTGTTAAAACAACAATTTTTTCACATAAATATATACAGCCAAACCAAGTATTTTCAGCACAAAAAAAAGATTTATCAAATGTATAAAAGCACGTCATTATTTGTATTCGATATGATATACATAGAACACACTTTAAATACATAGATACGTGTTTGTGTGTATGTATAGTATTTGTGTGAAGATCGACATGCATAATTAAAACCCATTTTTTGAGTATATTCAAAGTAGTTTATATGTAAGTTGGCTTTCACCTGACTATTTTTCTCTGCTTGTATACCGAATGCTCATCTAAATAATAGACATGTTTTCAGTAAGTATTGTGTTGGATCTTTTAGTAAACTAAGGGCCTGTCTTTTATGGAGGTTTTGGATTTGGGTTAGAGATTGGAGTTGAAAAGAAATGTTTGGTGTGAGGGTATAAGTTTCAGATTTGGCATGATGCCTAAATATCATACTTTTGCAATGCCAGAGACAAAGCTGGGTATTGAAATTGCATGTTGATACTTTATGTTTTGAATATCAATTATCAATTCTCAGCCACTAGTTATATGAGTTAGGATCAAATGAAAATGAAAACTTATAATAAGAAGGATCAGAAGTAGGACGCTGGCCCAAGCTACTCAGTCGGGTCCCGTATCTTCTTCGGCCCATCAAAGTACTACAGTCCCTTTTGCTTACTGTCAAGAAACTTTGTCTTCTCAGGCGTTTAACATGACCCTTCAATATCCCACTTCTCAAAACTGGAATATGGGTACAGGTGCTTCTCCTCATCTTAATAATTTTGTTAATAATCTTAGGACTGTTTTTAATAAATGTATTTATCCGTCTGTGTATGTTGGTGATGTGAAGTCTATTCCCGTTACTAATTATGGTCATATGATACACCCGTGGTTGATGAGGGACGGCTATCCCGGCATGGCGTGTTGGATAACTATCGTAGTTTATTTATTATGTTTATTAGGATGTGTTTTGAGTCATGTTAGGATAAGTCTTACGTTTGTGAGAGTTATCTCATAAATTAGTATTTAAGGTGTCATAATGTTATTAATGAATCAATCAAAGTTTAAGATAAACAAATCTCTAGTTCTTCTCTCTATTTTCTTAAGGAGCTCCCACACGCTAAAAGTGGTGCCTTATCCCCGATACAACCCCTAACCGGGTCGTATCAATTGATGCTTTAATTGAGAGCTCTCGTTGAGAGGGCTTACGATTAGGGTTCCAATAAAAAAAAATAAAAAATAAAAAATAAAATAAAATAAAAACTATTCACGGGGTACTGTTTATCGCATTGTTCACGGTACTATTCATCTGTACTATTCACCGGACTGTTCATCCGAAGTACTGTTCATCGGAGTACTGTTCATCGCAGGTACTATTCATCAAAAAAATTCAGTTATTAATCGCTTGAGTATTATTCATGGCATCAAGCGGCAGCGATCAAGACGCGGAATATGCACTCTCTAAACTCTTGCAAATGGGTACGGTGGCCGAATATGAGAGTGAGTTTGTGGTACTAGCAAATCAAGTAACAGGGATGTCTGAAACTTTACTTACATCGTTTTATATCTCCGGACTTAAACTGACGTTACAAATAGAACTATTGAGGGCAAGGCCTACAACTTTAGGAGAAGCCTTTTCCATAGCCCATATAGTCGAGGCTCGTTTTGAGGCAATTTAAGAGAAGGAGAAAGAGCATATAATTGAAAAGAAATCAGATATTAATTCCATCGTTACAATGTGAATTCGCTTCACATGAGATTGAAAGGTCGTTAGATGCTGATGAATATATTGGTGTTGATGAGGTTAAAAGCGCGATAGACGGTGTTTTTGATATTGGTGAGATTTTGGTTGTTATTCTAAAGTGGGTACAGACCAGCACATCAAGGACATTGCTATTATTGATAACTTTTGAAAACATGGATGTTTCCATGGGAATGGAGGCTAAAATTCAAAGAAGAACATGGGATCCTGGAATTAAGATTTATTTTAAACAAGACCTTGAGGGCAAGGTGATTTTGAAGGAGTGAGGAGTGATACACCCGTGGTTGATGAGGGACGGCTATCCCGACATGGCGTGTTGGATAACTATCGTAGTTTATTTATTATGTTTATTAGGATAAGTGTTGGAGTCATTGTTTACGATATGTTTTGAGTCATGTTAGGATAAGTCTTATGTTTGTGAGAGTTATCTCATAAATTAGTATTTAATGTGTCATAATGTTATTAATGAATCAATCAAAGTTTAAGATAAACAAATCTCTAGTTCTTCTCTCTATTTTCTTAAGGGCGCACACGCTAAAAGTGGTGCCTTATCCTGATACAACCCCTAACGGGTCGTATCATCATAGTAATTTGCCATCTCCTTTTAAAATACTTCTTCTAAATAATGTTCTTGTTATTGTCAAAAATTGATTTTTGTGATGATAATGGTTGTTTTGTAGAATTTGATCACTTTGGTTTTTCTATGAAGGATTATTTGACTCGTCACATTTTTCTTAGATGTGACAGCTCGGGTGATTTATATCCTGTCACGAAATCATCTCCTCTTCCTCAAGCTTTCTTGACGGTCAAAACACGTGGCACCAGCGCCTTGGGCATCTGTGATGTGAAGTGATGTGGTCTCTTATTTCTAGTAATAAAATGAAGTCCCCTGCTATTTGTCATTTTTGTCAGCTTGACAAACACGTGAGGCTTCCTTTTCCAAGTTCTAAACTATCATTGGGTTTGTTTCTTATGTCGTTCATTGGATTTATGGATTTCTCCACTTCTGAGTGCTACTGGTATTAAATAATGTGTCATGTTTTTGGATCATTTTTTGCATTATTTATGGGTCTATCCTCTTCTTAATAGTCTGATGCTTTGTCTAAGTTTATTTACTTTCGTGCTTTTTTAAAAATTAATTTAGTTGTGATATTAAGTCTTTGCAATGTGACCACAATAGTGAATTTGATAATAAAGCCTTACACCAATTATTTGCCACAAATGGCATTACCATACGCTTTTCTTGTCCAAAATCTTCATAACAAAATAGGAAGTCCGAACGTATGATATGCAACATTAACAACCTCATCCGTACCCTCTTTTTTCAAGCTCGGTTACCTCCTACTTTTTTTTATTGAAGCTCTCTATATGTCGGCCTATCTTTTAAACATTCTATCTTCCACCTCCATTAATAATGAAACACCTCACTTTCTCTTATATAAGGCTCGCCCCGATTATTCCACGCTTCATGTTTTTGAGTGTTTATGTTATCCACACCTCTTTACCAACAATAAACTTGACCCATGTGCCACTCCGTTCTTATTCCCTGGTTACCCCGCATGTCATCGTGGGTATAGTTGTCTCGATTTAGCTACGAACAAAATAATTATTTCTCGCTATGTCACTTTTGATGAGATATGCTCCTATATGGCTCTATGACCCCTCAAAATCCATCCACATATGATTTTTTGGACATACCCTCAAATTTCATCCAAGAACCCCTTCATTCATCTTTCATACACACTGGTACAACAAGAACCCAAACTGTCTAGCCCACACCAACTGAACATGCCAACACCCCTTGTTCGCCACCAGCAGCTACTGAGCCATGTTCTCCCAATCCGACCCAATCCCTTTTTGCTATGGCCAGTAGGCCCACACACCAAACTCCATTACAAAATCTGAACCCACTCCTACATCCACCTATGAATCGCTAGCTACTGTTCCTCACCCCAACCAAAATCCACCAAATCCAATCCCATGTTGGTGCATCCCGTAGTTACTCATTTTCGTGTTGCCTCTAATAGGCCTACACAACGTTTTACCTTGAATGATTTTACTCTTAGTCCCTATCCTAAGTCTTATAGTATGTATTTTAATGATCCTAATTTGCAAAAGGCTGTGATTGATGAATATAATGCATTAATTAAAAATAATATTTGGGTTCTTGTGCCTCGTCCATTTGGTGCGAACATTGTTCGGTCCATTTAGTTATTTAAGCACACGCAATTAGTAAATGGTTCTCTTAGTCACTACAAGGCTTGTCTTGTGGCGAATGGTAGTTCTCAACAATTTGAAATTGATGTTGATGAAGACATTTAGTCTGGTAGTTAAATCGGCTACTATTCGTACTGTTCTTAGTCTTGCAGTTTTCCGACATTGGCATGTTTATCAACTTGATGTCAAGAATGCATTTTTTAATTTTAGTTTATCTGAGATTGTGTATATGCATCAACCTCCTGGTTTTCGAGATCCTCAAAATGCTGATCATGTTTGTCTTCTACAATGGTCCTTTTATGGTCTTAAGTAGGCTCCTTGGGCCAGGTTTCAGAGATTTGTAGGTTATGCAACTCGGGCTGGATTTCATCATATTCGTTGTGACTCTTCTATATTTATCTACTGGCATGGGACTGATATTGCTTACTTATTGTTATATGTTGATAATATTTTTTCGACTGCCCTTCTACAATATTATTTGAGCTTATTATACTTCTCTTCATCACGAGTTTTTATGACTGACCTTAGACCACTTAATTATTTTATAGGGATTTTTGTTCATTCTTCTACATGGATATTCTTGTTTCAGGAGAAATATGCTTATGAAGTTCTTAAGAGGGTGCATATACTTAACTATAATCTTTGTCAAACACCAGTTGATACTGGTTATAAGTTAGGTACTGATGGAGATCCAGTTAAGGATCCTAATTTGTATCATAGTCTTGTTAGGGCCCTACAGTATCTTATGTTTACTCATCAATATATTTTATATGCGGTACAACAGGTTGGTTATATATGCATGATCTACGGGAGCCTAATTATACCGCTCTGAAGCAGAATTTACGCCATGTTCGCAATACTATGGGTTATGGTTTACATTTGTATTGTGCTTCGAAATCTTCTTTGGTTACCTATTCTGATGATGACTGAGCTTGTTGTCTTATTAATAGGCGATCTACTTCTAGGTATTGTGTTTTTCTTTGCAAGAATCTTCTCTCCTAGTTCTTTAAGCGTCATTCTATGCTTTCTCATTCCAATGTTGAGGCTGAGTACCTTGGTGTTGCCAATACTATTGCTAAGACTTGTTGGTTGCGTTATCTTCTCCGTGAGCTTCATATGTAACTTTCTTCTGCTACGCTGGTTTATTGTGATAATGCCAGTACGGTTAATCTATCGTCTAATCATGTGCAACATCAACTCACGAAGCACATTAAGATTGACATTCATTTCCTTTGTGATTTGGTTGCTGCTGGCATGTGCGTGTTTTGATTTTCCCCCCGCGTTATCAATTTGCTTACATCTTTACCAAGGGTCTTCCATCAGCTCTGTTTCAGAGCTTCAAGAGAGTTTGAGCATATGTTCCCCTCCCGCTCTAACTGCGAGGGGCTGTTAGTGGATTAATTTATAGGCTCGGCCAATGATTTGTATTTAATCAAGATTTGGACTAGTATTTGTATTAGATTGTGATTTTTTTTAGGGTTAAGCCTGTGTGTTGTGGCTATATATTCTTTGGCATGTAATTCATTATCAATCAGTGAGAATTACCTTTAACAATTTGCTCAAATATATGAATACGCATCAATATGCATGTGTGTCATGCGCGTATGTATCGTTTTGTCAGACTGCTTGAAAAAATAAGGTTTATAATTAATTCACCAAACTTGTTTAGCTCTAGTAATTTACTATTGCAAAAAATACCACTTTTGCAAGACTAGTCACAATGGTCACCATTTCCCTCACCTCTACATCAGCGCGACATCATCATTCAGCACATCAACACTCTCCTCACCTTTCATCTCATATGGTCATCACCGTTAAAAATACTCATTTTATACAAACATAACTCACAAAATACCACACATACCACAATCAAAACAAAAAAAGTGAATGATGAGGGTGGTCACCACTCTCGATCTCATCCTTTTTTTCTAGTTATATGTTACAATATATATGATGTCTAGTACTTTACATATTTTTTATAATCCAATGCATTCACGTTTTATTATGTATTAGAAGGGTATCCGTGTATTGCAGGGGCGGATGCCATGTAATTAAAATTTTTAATAAACCAAAATTTTTGATAATGCATTTTTCGTGACAATAGCTTTATAAAAGACGAGAATTTTAGATTCTATTAACTTCAAATAATGAAAAACTATATCATGTTAAAAGTAGATAATAAATAAAATGGACATGCCATTTAATTTTTTTAATAAGTTGCTTTAGTTTGATTTCATTAATTTTTTAGTGTACTTGATGAGAGTATTTAATATTTTATTCTAATATCTTGTTTGATGTTTGTTAATTATATTTTTGGATTGAGGTGTTTTAATGATTAAATTAATTGAAAGTTTAAATATATACATATTGGTGCATTACTTAATTGTATAATATGCATGTATAGACGGTATAGCTGTATTGCTTAATATTATGTTTTGAATTACTTTAATTATCTAATGGAGTGAATAGTTTTTCTCTATTATATTATATGTAGTTTAGGTATAACTGATAATCTTTTATATAATAAAAGATTTTTTTTTGACGTAGAGTGTTTTAGAACTTCCCTTATTAAGTACTCCGTAATACTTAAAAAATAATTAAATTCTTATTATTATACCAATCTTACATATTCTATACCTATATAATATCTTGGACTTAAATATATAAAACACGTTATTTATTGGGCTCTTTTGGTAATTGTGCCTGCATTTGGATGCATTTGGATTTCAATAGAGTAAAATCTCCTATTGTATTAGTATTTAGTAGTATATAAGGATTGGTTTAATATAGTCAGAGTCTATATGAAGCTTCTTATAAACACAAAACAGGCTCTAAAGATTGATTAACAAAAAATGGGAAACAAAAAACGACACCTCAATAATCAACCAAAAAATAATACGAAGAAAAAAAAGAAAAAAAAAAAAAAAAGAAAAAGAAAAAAGTATGTTGTAACAACGGAAACAAATAGGGTAAGAATCAAATAAACATAGAGTTTTTTGGAACTTAATTTCTTTATTAGGTAATAATTTAATTATTTTTATATTTTTTAAAAGATGTTTAGTAAAATAAAAGCCTTAAATATTTCCAAATTTGACAATAAATTATAAAAAATCCATTTTTTAGTTGATATAAGTCAAAGCCTCGCGCGTGTACGTGATTTATAACTAGTTATATCTAACAGGTGAAGGGCTGAAGGCTGAAGCACAAGCGGACACATTTTTTTGTCCGCCAAGATTGATATATTGGTAATATAATTTGTTTAGCTAAGGAATTGGTAATACACTATATCTTTCAGAAAAATAGGTAAACTTTTCTTAATTAAATGTCTAGTTATATGCATACATATGTATTTGTATGTGTATCAAAGGGCTTGTGTCTTAATAGTGCCTCATGTGTGAGAATGTTCTTTAATCAAATTGTTATGGGTTCAAGTATTGGGGGAGATTGATTTATCGTGTATATATTGTGAGATACTTAGTTGTCTTTAAAAAAAAAAAACTTGTGTGTGTTTGTATTGATGCATGTTTGTTTAAAGACATGTATATCATACCATATGAACAGACTCACCTCTCCATTGTTTGGAAAGAATCTTCATTGTCGTCAAAGTCAAGTCGAAGGAACTCAAAATGATCATGCAAGTCGTCAACACCGTAGTCATAGAACCGTAACATGCCATTACATGTGAGACCTATTCCACCATTAGTAGACTCACCAAATAAACTAAAGATCGTGTCAATTACGTTTGTAATTTTAAGTGGGGACGGAACCAGGGTTTGATGACAACGGGACAAATTTTTGATGCGTAGACTTAATTTTTTTAAAATCGATTGACATTTTCTTAACGCACCTGGTCTAAAATATTTATCTTGAAAGTCTTGTTTAGTTTTCATTGAATTCATATGTTCTATTTTCGTTAAAGTTCCATCCCTATCCCTAAGTAAAAGGTGTTGGCCCAGAACAAGAAAGAAGTAAGCTAGTTCTTTTTTGTTCAGTACTCCATCTCTATTGACATCAAATCGTCCAAAAATTCTTCTCACTTTTTCATATCTGTTTGGTCAAATAAGAGGAAAAAAATGAGCGCTTCACACACTTGTTTTACTTAAACTGAATAGTATAAAGTTTCAATGGTAACACTTAATTTCTATACACTTAGTAAGTGTGAAAAAATTGGATGCTACAAATTGAATTGCCCACATATGAGTGTGAACTTTTTTGCTACAACCCATAAAAATATATCAATGTAATTTGTAAATATTTTCGCATTTATTAGTGTAATTCCTACACAAACCAATTAAATATATTTTATGTGGAGAGAAATTAAAGGTGTGAATATTTGGTTTTTTTTTGTGTACAAGTTATCCGGGCCTTGAGGGAGTATAACCACATACTATGTTTTTGTCAGTTTTATCTACTTGAGTTGAGATCAATATAGAAATTATATTTGTCATAGAACAAATGAACCTATCATAACCCTCCATTTTTTATCTAAATTAATACAAAATCATTTTTCACATTTTTTAAACAATATCTTCAAAGCGGTAAATCTTCAAAATATAAAAATACCGTCGTGTGAGAATTAAATTATCTTTTCTATAGATATGCACTTTTACATATTTTCGACAAACATTTTTTTTTCAAAAATTCAGTCCGAAAAAATCATATATGATTTTTCGAATCATATATGATTTTTACGAATCATATATGATTTTAAAAATCATGTATGATTCGATTTTTATGAATCATATATGATTTTTACAATCATATATGATTCTCCAAAATCATATGTGATTCGTAAAAATCGAATCATATATGATTTTCACAAATCATATATGATTTTTGTTGACCGAAATTTTGAAAAAAAAATGTTGTTAAAAATATATAGTAGTGCATATACATAGAAAGATAATTTAATTCGTCCGCGATGGTATAATTTTATCGTAACGATTAACGGTTTCTGATATATTTAATTTTTTTAAAAAAGAGTGAAAGTTTATCATAATAAAAAAATGAATGGCTATTATTGGTTGATTGGATTTATGGTAAATTTTGGTTCTATATTGAACTTTTGCCTTATCTACTTATCATCGCCTTTCTCAAAGAATGTCCATATAAGAACAAAATACAAAAATTGTCAACAAGTCAAGAATTAAAAAAGTGGAATGTAAAAAGTGGAAAATATGATTTGCATGATTACTTTGGAAAGTATTCATGGTTTGCAAAGAAATGTCAAACTTGATTTCTATTACTTTGCATAATAACTTTGGAAAGTATTCATTGTTTGGAAAAAAAAACTAACATCTCATATACTCTCATACCATTCGTGAATTTCAAAAGATGTTAAGAATTTTTTTTATAGTTGAATTATCGGATATTACAACCGTTTGCAATTAAATTTTGATCTTTTCACGTTCTATTTTGAATGTTAAACAAATCACTTGCCATAATATCGCATATCGTTAATTGTCTACCGCTAGAATCATTGCCGCCAGTAAGTACTCGCCTAGTGTGTGTGTGTATATATATATATATATATATATATATATATATATATATATATATATATATATATATATATATATATATATATATATATATATATATATATATATATATATATATATATATATATATATATATATATATATATATATATAGTGTATCTTTATTTTGAGAACCCTGTTAAGTGCGAGAACTGCGAGAACCCTTTTTTTACTCCTAATAATACATGATGTACATCATGTAAATGCATAATGGCATTTTTGAAAATATATGTAACTCTATTTGAATGAAAAATTGAATTAGGGGCAAAATGGGAAATTAAATCTCCCAAAAAAAAGGGATTATATACCCAAAACCGTTTTCCAGGTTTTATTTTTTTAGATCTACTATTTTTCACTTTTAATCTCTTTTCCTCAAGAACCCTAGCCACCTATCTTTCTCAATCTAATTAAATCTCGTCACTTTCATCTATAGATCTTCACATGTAAGTTTTGATTTTCATTTATAATTTGATTTTCTCTTTTCTTCAGTTGTTTATTATGTGTAAATCGTTTTTTCGACAGTTGTTATAATTTGGTTTCTTCGTATGTAAGTTTTTTATTTTGCTAATTATAATCTTGCTTTTTATTTCGATTTATAATGTGTCAATTTGCTTTTTTTTTATGATGTGGATATTTTGTTTAAGAGATGTGATTTTTTATTATGTAAATATGAGAAAAATACCGGTAAGACAAAAAGATATATACTATTATTTCTAAGAGCATTTGAGGAATTGACGAATTGACGAATTAATTGTAAGATGCATACGTAAAGAATCCTTTAAGGAATCCTTTTTATTGGAATTTGGTACTATTTTATGACCCTCGTTTATATGCATACGTTTTTATGTACTATTTTATGACCGTCGTTTCTGAGATTTGGTTTGAATAAAGAAGATATGGATGACATCTAGTCCAATGTGTTGTGTTGATAATTTCGAATTCAGTTAATTTTTTCTGGTTTATGTTTATTCAATTACATAGTATATTATAATAATATGATACATGATCATGTTTGTTTAGCAGATCAATGAACTCGATAAGAGATTGGTTATTGGTAAATTTTCGAAAGTGATACCAATAGCTTCCTTAAAATTTTAATTATTTTTTATTCTTATAATTCGAACATGCATTATTGGAATCGGCAATTAATTGCGGATCGGAAAGCTAATGTTGACTTGTTAATTCGAACATGCATTATCGGAATTGACGAATTAATTGCATTACATCACCTATTCTAGAGTAATTCTTTTAACAAAGGATTCTTTGAGGAATTGACGAATTAATTTCAGATCGGAAAGTTTCGAAAAGTTTAAGGAAACAATATTTTATCTAACTTTCGATTTGTGATTAATGTTGACTTGTAATATTTTATCTAACTTCGAATGTCGTTAGGTGCACATATATATTTACGTGATAATCACATTGAAGCAGTTGAGATCATGAAATCCTTAGGTGAACATATATGTTTATGTATAAAACATATATGTTTACGTATAAAACATATATGTTTTGTGTATGAATTATAAAACATATATGTTTTGTGATTAGATTATATATGTTTTGCATACGTAAAAAAAATTCTCGTGTTTATTTGTGCTTGTTAGTTTAAGTTTGTCCACGTGTGTTATGTTATCTTAAGTTTTATTTTAAAATTATTTAATCTTGGCTATTATTTTTTCTAGGCGTGGCGTTCTTTGAAGCGCGCAGACATCTGAAAAGTACATATATGTTCTTGGAAGGCATGTATGTATGTTTTGAAAGACATACACACATGTTCAAAATAATATGATGAGAAACTTTAAAAACATATGTTTTGTGCACATATGTCCGTTTACGTTAATTATTGTTAGTGCAAAAGTGTAAAGATAGATTATATTCATGTATTTCTTCTTCTTATATATTGTATTTTAATTATATTTTAATCTATATCGAATTTTGTGTTTAACATTATGTTCTTGGTTGTTATAAGTTTACATGATCTAAAAACACATAGGCACCTTTTCATTTGAAAAACATGTATGTCGAAAAAACTATTCCAAAAACCAAAATAATAAAATTAATTCATAAAAACACATATGCATTAAATCAGTTTTAAAAAATGCATGTTTAGAAGGAAAAAAAAAATTGTATGTTTTTAAAAAACATAATTTATTTTAAAAATCAAAATAATATAAAATTAACTTTTACTATTTTACCCTTTGGATTAAATAAAAGTTTTATAATTCAAAAATGCTATGTTGCATTGATATGTTGCACAATATGCATGACTAGGAGTACATAAGGGGTTCTCGTGACCTGCAACAAGGGTTCTCAAAATAAAGGCCCCTATATATATATATATATATATATATATATATATATATATATATATATAGGGAAGGGATCCAGTAGGAAGAAAAAACTAAAATAAAAAGTATAAGAAGGATTTTTAGCCACACATTTCAAATAAGGAGGAGAATTTTAAGGGGAGATGCATCCATTTTTGTAGATGCATCTGAAATGAGTGGTTGTAGTTTCTTCTTATCATTCTTATTTTAATTTTTCTTCTTATTTGATCCTAACTCTATATATATATATATATAGGGAAGGGATCGGGTGCGGATTGGGATTTAAGTAGGGATGGTGCGGATAATATCACAGTAGCTTTTTTTTTTTTTTTTAAAAATCAAGAAAATCTGAAAAAATTAAAAAAATAAAGAGGATGATAAATTATTAAGAATGTTGAAAAAATTTCAAAAAAAATCGTTTTCATGATTAAAGGTATTGTGATATTAAGGTCGATTTTGACTTTTATACAAAAGTCAAGATCGATCTTAATATCACATTCATTTTTAATACAAATTGTTAATATCACACTAACTTTTTTAATATCACACTACTTTTTTTGTTTTTTACTAATATTATTAATATCACCGCTCCTTTTTAATAAAAAAATGTTAATATCACGTTCTTTTTACTATCACGGGAACTTTTTCTTTTTTTAATATAATTGTTAATATCAATGTAACATCATATGCTTTTTAATAAAATTGTTAATATCATAGTAACTATCATATGTTTCTTAATATCAAGGTTCATTTTTACATGTAAAAAACTTAAATATCACAATTGGTTTTATAATATCATCATTTTATAATATCACAGTTTCATAATATCACACTAATACTCATAATATCGTTAATATCACGGTAGAACTAATAATCAAGAAAACAAAAGTGCTCGAGAAAAATCTGAAAAACTAAAAAATGAAAGAAGATAACAATAGTAAGGTTTGCTCAAAGGAAAAAATTAAAAATCGTTTACATGGTCAATTCTTATCGCAAGTTAAGCAGATCTTGACTTTAAGTCCAGATCAGATCTGAAATGGATTGGTCCAGATCTATCAGATCGTCATACTTAAAATTAAAAATCATGATCGCAAAATCTCACATATATATATATATATATATATATATATATATATATATATATATATATGAAACAATTATTATGCATGGTACTTTGTGAACAAGTAGACAAAGTTACCTCAATTTGCTTATGGGATCCGAACAAGAATTTGATTTCAGGATTTCAACTTCGATTGCCTTCACATCAAACAAAAATCATATATAAATAACAATGTTATCAGATGATCTTTGTTGAAGAAAAATTCCGTACCATATTGACTAACTCGATTCAGGTTATAAGCATTGCAAGTCTTACCTGGATTATCAGTAGCTCCTCAAGCTCTTTCACGATACGATTCATGGAAGGTCGTTGTCCTTCATCATTCAACAAGCAGTTATAAGCAACTTCTGATAATCTGCTGATGGAGTATAAGGTCATTTGTTCCCTCAAACAAGGATCAATAATCTCCTTCATGTTATTCTCTTCGTAGTACTTTTGAACCGATGCGCCTGATAACACAAAGCCATCTTTCTTGTGCTGAACGTTACACAGCCTCCCACAAAGAAGTTCAAATAGTACAATGCCAAAAGAATAAATATCGTATTCTTTCTTGAGAATACCATCATAGTATTTGGGATCACAATAACCTGGTGTGCCACAAACATCGGAAACAATACTGTTTTCTTCTGAATCTTCAAAATATAACTTGGACAATCCAAGATCAGCAATTTTAGCAACCCAATTATCATCTAGCAAAATATTAGCACTCTTAATATCCCTATGGATTATGGTTCGTTTTTTTCTGACGTTACTATGTAAATGGTTTAATCCACGGGCTGCATCAAGACATATTTCTAGTCTTTTCTTCCACGTTAGACTAATTTTTGAACCAACCCCTAGATAAGTATCTAAACTTCCACGAGCTGCATACTCATAAACGAGACTCTTATGCTTATACTCGTCACAATAACCTAAAAGAGAGATCACGTTTTTATGATTTTGCCCGGTGAGTAACTGAATCTCAGTCAAAAACTGCTTTAACCCTTGCAATGACTTTTCACCTAACGTCTTAACAGCCACAGTCGTTGGTCGTCCGGAGATACAAAGTTCTCCTTTGTACACCATACCATATCCACCCTTTCCAATCGGCTCGTTGAAATTATTAGTAGCTAATTCTATTTCATTCAATGAAAGCTGAAGGTGTTCGGACTCTTTCAATACTGACATTATTCTGTATAAAGCTAAATAAGAGAAGAAATCAAAGGAACAAATACAATTTTAGAAAGACTTAGAACTCATTATATACACTTGGGGGTTCCATATTGCCAACTTGACGTTTGACGTAGATAAATGGGCAAAATTTGTACAAAGTTTTTTCCTGGAAGTTTCAATTACAGTATACGTACATTTTTTTCTTCTTTCTAATGGTGTTGTTATGTACGTTATACATATTTTTCCTAGCCATACAACATAAATGTGCAAATGCAAGGAAATAACACTAAATAGGAAAAAAAAAAAAAAACACACAAACCGGTGTTATATGGTAAAGACGTTGAACATGAAAGTGATAATCAAGTTAGCAAATGCGAACCGTAAACAAAAATTTTCTCCATCTTGAAGTTGTCAACTTAACATTGCCAAAATTTGTTTCTTTCCATCTTCCCTTTTGAACATGTGTCTTTATTCTTAATAAACTTATGTCGAAATTAAGTGACGTCAATACAAATAATCGCATAAAAACATTATTTTTATTTAACGGTTTCTCTACATTTTGCGAATAATAAATATAAAATCGTACGTATTAAGTAAAATTTTAAGTAAACATGTATTAAATATAGTTATCTTTTGGCAAAAATCACTTAAAGTATGAATGTAAATTGATGACGTATAGTCTATATCCGGGTCACGAACCGCCCAAAATATCTTGACAAGCCCAAAGACTGGTAGACTCTGATAAGCGTTTAGGCCCACGAAGGCCCAAATACAAATCTATTTACGGAATAGATAGATGATATCTCTTAATCAAGGAGATAATCATTCCAACCGATTTAGTAGGGATACGCGAGAAGGTTGAGGAACACGGAACCAACAAGAATTCCGTATATATAAAGGAATCACATCCTCGTTAAAGGTGCGATCTCAAAACCCTAACTCACCTTAACCCTAAATCGATTACTTACTCATGCGGAGGATAATCGTGGGAGACAATCCCACTGTAAGCCTAACGGTGTTTTCTGTCTCTTAGTGCGCAGGTCTCAAGCAACAATCAACAATTGATGCGAGAGGCGGGCCCCAAATAAGAACGTCCAACTTTTATATCAACAAGTGGCCATCCGGTGGGACTATTCACTAAGAACTAAGACTAGAATGTGAAGCATGGAAATCAGCGATCATGCGGATCTACTTGGAAAGAAGTTGCACAAGCTCGGCTTCCAAGCGACTCGGGACAACCAAGACTTGCCAAAACAAGGGATTAGGCCAGGACTTGGTCTACCCTATCTTTGGAACGGCTCGGGGACAACTTAGGCCACCACACCACTACCGGCCAGATGGATCCATCGCAAGCCCGTTCTACCACTCTCTTCAATCCGGTGCTAGAGACTAACGACAAAGGCACGGATGCAGGATAGAAACAAAGGCATAGCGGTAGAGAAGCGAACACCCTTGCTTTAGAAGTGGTCGCACCGGAAGTAACACCAGGAGATTTCGTATCCCAAAATTATGAAACCTTGGCCGCTCTCATGGAAGAGGAAGCTAGAAAGAGGTCGAGTCGAAGCCTAAAAGCCCGACTCCGTTTGACTCAGATACGAAACCTCCCACAGCGTCGTCGGAAGGAGAAGCGCACCGAGACAAACCGCCGACCCCGTGTTTAACGAATGGAAAAAGGGTGAGGATGATGAGACGCCCAACTTACGGCACAGGAAGGAAGTGAGGAGGATGAACGACGTGCGGTGTCCACACCGGATTGGTAGCCGCAGAATCTGGGGCGGACTTGGGCGACGATATTCCCCAAGTGAAAGCCCTTCGAGTACAAACTCGAGGGGCGGTCGGTATGGCGCGGGAGGAAAATTAGATCCTCAGGAATTCCGGACAACGGGGATAGTGAAACCGACCCGGAAGTCCGAAAGAATATAATGACCGGAGGATGAAGATATATCTCTCCCATGGCAGCAGATTAAAGGTGGATGCGTTCACCGGCGCGACGCTGACTCTCGAGAGAACAAGAGGCGCATGCCTACCAATGTAAAACCTATGACGGAACAGGTGATCCTGATGATCACCTAAAAATTTTTGAATCAGCCGCTACAATTGAAAAGCGGCCACGGCACAGTATGGTGCCACATGTTCAACTCCACCTGGTGGGAAACGGCTGGCGGATTCGACAAGCTTCCGCGCGAAGCATCAATGGCTTTGAGGAATTGAGAAAGCGTTAGCTGAACTTTACGTGAAAAGTGCGCTAAAAATCTTGTTGAACTCGCCCGAGGTAAAGCAAGCGGCGCCGGGGAATCTACAAGCGCATTCATGGAACGCTTTAAAGACGAATGCATGCAGGTTAAAGCATGTCCTGAAGTACTAAAGATTTACGGTTTCATGAATGGGATTAACAACCAGAACTCATCAAGAGGTTGAACGACAAGATTTAAAACCTTTGATGAACTCGCGAAACGTTCTCGGTCCTTTGTTCAAGGAGAAGCTGCTGCAGCAGATAGCAAAAGAAACTACTCGAACTATCGGTCACAGGAACAACCTGGGAGACAATCCACCGACCGGGGTAGCAACCTGGGAGACAATTACCAAGACTCCAAAGGAAATACTCGCAACAGAAGGTGCGAACTTCCCAAGGCCTCCACAAATGCGCACTCCAGAGGATCGGCGCACCGGGAATGGATACTGCGACTACCATGCACATAAGGGCCACACCCCTAACGAATGTGTCCAAGCTGCGCCGTACTCATTGACAAAATGGTTAAAGAGGGCAGATTGGACCATTTGGTCAAAAACATCAAGGAAGGAAAGGATAAACAGAAGAGTGGAAACAAGAAGGAGACACCCAAAGACAAGGCGATATCTACATGATACAATCATGGCGGGTCACTAAAGCGAAGGTCACCAGAGTTTTCTCGGGAGGCGAAATCTCTTTCCCCCTAACTGCGGACAACGCAGTGGTGGAACCACTCACCATAGAAATCGAGTCGGGGGTCACGACATCCACACATGTACATTGATGGTGGAGCATCCGCGGACATCATGTATGAACACCGCTTCAAGCGTTGCGGCGGCGAAATACGCTTGATCCGGTTAACCCGGTCGGAACGGGCTAACGGGTTTTACGGGTGAAAAGATATGGCCTATAGGGCAAATACGATTACTAGTTAGCATCAGAAATGAAAAACACTCTGCGACGGCCTGGATGGAATTTATGGTGATCAAATCTCCCTCGCCATATAACGGCATTATTGGGAGGCACGGGATATCGGCTATCGTATGTGCCATCAACGGCGCAGCGGGATGCTTAAATTCTCGGGAAGATGGTATTGTTACTCTACACAATGCCGATTAATACGCATAGAATGTAAACCGATTACATGCAACGGCACGGTCCCAGAACAGCGCGCAACCAAAGTTCCAAACACGAAGGTTGCAATTCACCACGAATACGAGCAAAATATCCATCTGAGGGTCAACTGTCGGACAACGGCAGAAGCAGCTGTATGTCGCGCTCCGCAAAAGAACTTGGACATTTTGCATGGGAGCCAAAACACATGACCGGGTACCACGCCAATAACAGAGCATAAACCGAGAATCGACAAGGATACTCACCCATACGCCGAAGAAGCGGCTAGGCTCAGAGCGCCGCAGCAATATCGGACAGAGGTACACAAGCTAGTAGAGGCAGGAATTATGCGGGGAAGTCTACTATCATGACGGCTTTCCAACGATCATGGTAAAGAAGAGCTATGGTAGGCTGGCGGAGTCGTGGACTTCACCGATCTTAACAAAGCATGTCCACAAGATCGCTACCCATTACCGAGATAGACTCGGAAAATAGAGTCTTTGTGCGGGTATCCATTAAAGTGTTTCCTCGATGCATACAAAGGATATCATCAAATCCAGATGGCTAAGGAGGACGAGGAAAAAAACGGCCTTTCACAAGCCAAGGCGTCTCATTACACAAAATGCCCTGGCTTAAAGAATGCAGGAGCCACCTCGTCGTTTAGTAGATAATGCTTTCGAAAACGGTGGGCGCAACCTAGAGGTTTATGTTGATGACTTGGTCATAAAGAGCCATATTGAAGATGAGTTAGTTCGCGATATTGAGGAAACATTCAAAACTCTCCAAGAGATCAACATGAAGTTGAATCCAAAAATGTACCTTGGCGGCCTGAAGGCATGTTCCTGGATACCGATAGAACCGGACGGTATAAAACCGTGACCAGAAAAGACTAAGGTCGTCATTGAACTTCCTTCACCGCCGCGTTGAAGGAAGTCCAATCTCAACGGAAAGTTGGCTGTCTTAACAGATTCCTATCCAAGTCAGCAGACAAATCATTACCCATTTTCAAAACACTCAAAAAGTGTATAAAAGGGTGATTCCGTGGACTCACGGAGGCGAAGAGGCCTTCACACCTGAAACAACACACTGCAACGCTCCCCACACTTGTGCGCACCTCGACCGGGGAAGAGTTGATCATGTATTTATCCGCAAAGCGGATGGAAGGTGCGTACAGTGTTACTAACGGATGAGTTGATTACAAACCCTGTCTATTTTGTAAGCAAGGCGCCAAAAGGCGGAGATGAACTATAGCGCCATGGAAAAATTAGTTCTGGCATTGGTGTTTGCCGCTAAACGGCTCGCTGAGTACTTCCAAGCGCGCAATAGCGGTAATCACGCAGACCAACCGATCAAGCAAATCATCTCCAAGCCCGATGCATCGTGAGACGGCGCAAAAATGGAGTGTGTTACTCGGTGAGCATAACATCACCTACAGACGTCTCTTTGCAATAAAAGGCAGAATCGGGCTGATTTCATCAAAGCCGCAACACGATGATGCACCCGCACCCGCGCGCGGAGGAACTACGGATCCATGGATCTTGTTCACGAGATGGATCCTCATGCGTGGATGGGTCAGGGCGAGCCTCATCCTCACAAACCGGAAGGAATGGAATTCACTTACGCCTTTGCGTTTAATTCTGTGACAAATGAGGCAGAGTATGAAGCCTTACTAAGCGGGACTACGCGCCATCTCGAATGGGTGTGCGTAACACAGGCGAATGTAGACTCGGTGGTAGCCAACCACGTGTTAGGCGGTATGTAGCCAAGGAGGAAACATGATTCAAGACCTTGAAAAACCAAGGCGTGTTCAAAGCTTTGGAGGTTTACCATCAAACAGGTTCCAAGAGGGGAAAACTGCAAGGCGGATGCACTAAGCAAAATTGCATCCACAAGCTTTAGCACCTATCCAAACAGTGTTGGTGGAAACATTGAAAAGCAAATCCATCTTAGAAATGGAAGTATCCACGGTAATAGAAGAAGACGGACCTACGTGGATGACACCAATAGTCGAATTCATAAGCAAGGGAATATTACCCCAAGAGCAGCAAGAAGCCCGAAGGATACGGCGCCAGGCGCAAAGGTTTGAACCGGGACAACATCCTATATCGACGCTCTTTCTTGCAACCATGGCTCACTGTGTTGGTCCCTTACAAGCAAACTATGTATTGCTGAGAAATCCACGAAGGTTCATGCGGCATGCATTCAGGACCACGGTCGTGATGGCGCCGCTTTGGTCGAGGCTATTATTGGCCCACCATGCACCGCGATCTGGGATTTGATAAGAAAATGCGCCAAGTCCATGACCCATTCCCCAAACCCAAAGCAGAGTTAACACCAATTATGGCACCATGGCCATTCCACAAGTGGGGTATCGACATTGCGAGCGGCCCTTTTCTGTTGCAACAGCGAGGGTTAAAATTCCTCATAGTCGCTATCGACTACTTCACCAAGTGGATCGAAGCAAAGGCGTAGTGACAATCACCGCAACCGGGTAAAAAGCGCTTTGTCTGGGAAAATATTGTATGCCGCTTTGCCGGTCTGGTGAGCTGCTGGCGAAATCATTTCGGACAACGGAAACAAGCGATCGCGACAACCCTTTCAAAGGCGGTGCGAAGTTGCAAATCACACAACACTTTGCGTCGGTTAAACACCCACAAACCAACGGCTTAGTGGAACGCGTGCGAATCAAAGCTTAGCGAAGGTATTAAGGCACGCTTTGGACAAGCACAAAGGAAAGTGGGTGGAAGAGCTATCACATGTTTTGTGGGCACATCGCACCTCAATCAAAACCAGCACGAGAGACACTCCCTTTTATCTAGTCTACGGGACTGACGTCATAAACCGCAAATTCGAATGCCCACTATCCGCCTCTACGGAAATAAATGTGGCAACCAATGGCGATGACTAGAGACGTATCGACTTAGACTTGCTACGGAAGAAGCGCGACGCAGCGGCTATATCCGGAAGCAAAAATCAAAGTCAAGGATGAAGGGATACTACGACGCCAAAGTGCGTGTTTCATTCGCACGGTGTGACTTCGTTCCGGCCAATGATGCGAGTCACGCAGAAGATACAGGTAAGCTTGGACCAAAGTGGGAAGGACCCTATGAGGTTACTGCAGCACTAGGAACAGGTGCATACAAGTTACGAGGCTTGGATGGTCGTGAACTGCCACGCACATGGAACATCTGCAACCTCAAAAGATGCTACCTATAGGAATGGCACCTGCCCAGCGCACGCAGAGCGCTCCCTACGCTTTATTAAAGTGCCTAATAAACACATAGGTTTTTTATTCATTTTCCTTAGTGTAATGTTTGATTTATTTCCGTAAAACTTGCAAGTATCAATAAAAGCTGCGGTTTCTAGCTAACTCCAGCGTGACACATTTTAATTTGTTATTCCCATATATTGTATGTCTTAACAACCTTGCCTACATGGCGTGCATGCACCAAAACAAACCCACGATGGTAAAAGGATAAGTTAACCTACTAAACAACTTGTTGAATAAGAGGGTTGCAAACCCATCAACACCGGATCACGTATCCTTGTTAAACACCTTGTTCTCAAGACGTTGGAATAAGTTTTGTACGCATCCCACGATGAATGCGCAACAACGCACATGTGCCGCGTTTAACAACTCAGATTGGAACCACGACACCGATTCCTTAATGTGGTATTTACTGATGCGCTGCATATCACAACATACACGACTATGATATAAAATACTTCAAATTTTAAGTTACTATGATTTTCATACATGACTATGAATTTCATATTATTCTGCGCTTGTGTACTTGACAAATATATCTTTTACGCAAAGACAAACAGATAAGCATACATATTACAAGTGGCAATAATATCCATACGAACTTAACAAAAGAAGATTTTATTAAATCTACTACGGGTTATTACAAAAGGATGGTTACTTTACAACATGCAAACCTACCAACTATTATCGCTCCACCGTTCGGAGATGAGTCCCTACGCGGTTGGTGCATCTTTCACATCACTTAGCCTCTTCAGGAGATCGGAATCTTGGCCGAATCACGCGTGGCAACACTAACTGGTATCCCATAAGATCACGGGGAGATGTGCCGCACCACCCCACACAGATAGCCTTACCCTTAATCCCTTCCTTTTTGGCAAGTTTCTGGTAGCATGCACTTCGAACTTGCTTCAAAGGCACTTCCTTTTCCAACGCAAAGGATTCAAGATATCCTTAGGCGACAAATACGTGCACGAAAGTTGGGATTCATCGGGCTTAAGATAATGATTGTGCCTCCGCAAGCATACGATGCCTCTCCACACGATGGTGCGCTAGAGTCAATCCTGCCATAATAACACGGTTGATGGGGTAATCCGATCACGCCCATTTCAAAGCAATCATGGGGAGCTCTATGTCCTTCATCCGATTCATGGCGCGACAGTTATCATAAGCCTTTGCATCATGGAAATTAGGTACCTCTTCAATAGGCACCTTTAGAAGCGCCTCATGCAACTTCTCCACAGACTTTCGCTCAGTGGACTCCCCAGCATCAACCACTATTCCTTGGACTCAAGGTACTCGTGAAGCCAGACGAAGACCATGGCCTATTAACCATCTGGCTTCGGATGGTAGACAGGAGTTGGGGATATAACTCCTCATCATACTCTATCTGAGCTTACGCAGTTTCATTCTCTGTACATCTAGAGCATGCACGCGTGGCACCGTTTTCCATCCGCTGCGAGGTCGGTTCATCCTTGCTCTTCTCCAAATACTTCAGGCCAACATACAGGAAGCTTTGTACTCTGACCTCGATGCGCTCTTGGCTAATTTGGCTCAGCAACGCCATTTTTTTTTCATCAGCCAGCCTCTTGGCATACGTGCTCATAGCAGCTCTACCTGCTTCCATCTTGGCATTAGCGGCTGTCAGAGGCCTCCAATGCGGAATATCTTTACGGTCCTTCCGCACATTCGGGAACTGCCTTCCGATACCTCTCCCTTAATTGCGCTTCTCAACTATTCCGCCGATGCGCTGTGTACCAACGCCTACTCGATAATTTGCTCGGTGGGTGCTTTCAGGATTAGATGGTTCCGTGTCCGCTTTCTTTGGCTCAGTAGAGGACTCGGTCCGCACCACGGGACTCTCCTTAGGTGGTGACTCCGCACCCTGTTCAAACAGGCGCACGCACAGCGAATTGTCGAGTTTCCCATATAAAGTTGGTGCCAGTAAAAAAAAAAGAAAAATATAGAGAAGACAAAAAAATGGACAACATTACTTACTGCGGGCCAGAGATACCAGCGGATGGGTGAGATGACGCAGCATCGCTGGCAGATGATTCAACAGTGAGGATCACCAGACGCTTTTTCCTTGATGAACTCGCGCCATCCTCTCCAAATGTTCTTTTGCGCTTCAACCCGGATTCTGGCTCTTCCTCTTCTTCTTCCATAGGTTGCGCCACGGCTACAGGGGGTGGCTGCGCAACGGGAGCGGGCACACGGGGGCTCAGCACTCTCTGCAGCGGTGTAAGCCTCCCTGCAAGCGGAAGGAGCTAGTACCTGTTCCTCCTATGTTCATCTCCATGGTATGACCTGCAGTGGCCGCTAGTATGGCCTCCTCTCCTCCTTCAGGGGCAGCGCCCTACCTTCACCTCAATTGGCTTCGCTATGTGCACCACGGTGAAAAGATCCATCTCTGCGCAATAGAAGACAACAAATAACACAGGTTATCTAATGCGCGAAAAGAACAGAAAGCTCTTACATTAATTATAAAAGGAGGTGCGAGGAACGAGTACCCACCCTGGCCATTGGCGCCCAAAAATATTGGCATCTCATCCGGCATACCAAAATAATTACGGTGATGCCCATATGCACCAAAAATTCCTCAGGATAGGAACTAATGGGGATGCGGTTTGCGTTATCGTTCGCATCCTCGCAGTAACATATGATCCAGGCACGGGGCACTCATCCCTCGACAATGTTCCCCGGGTATAAAAGTCATAGTGCCACGGAAAGCATGTGTCGTCTACCCGAAAAATGACTCCTCCAGTTTCTAAGCGCATCTACTTTCTATAACACGAAATCTGGCGTGCTTAGCAAAGGATACCCACCCATGTGACCATGTTGTGTGATAAAGGCCGAAATAGGTGGATGGTTGGGTTAACGCCAGCAAGCGGCAGTTCACCTCAAAATTAGTAATTTTAGCCGCCCGATGCAGTGCGCGGTACGGGATATGTGCAGCTCGTAATAATTTAAAACATTGCACAAAAATCGGGATAGGGGCACACGTTGATTTGCGAATTCAAAAAATCGTGTGTATACCCCTATTTTCCCTTCGGGGAAATCCGCGATAGATGCTCGCGCACCAGGAACAACCGGATGCACGTCAAGAGGTATAAAGTAATCCGAAGTGAACTCTAGAAGATCACTTTCGGTGAGGTTGGAGTGAAATCGACAACTGTTTGACCATGGTATTGTTTTTACAAACGCGCGTTACCTTTGAATACAATGTTTTCCTGGGTTGAAGTTTGATGTCTTGGTAGCAATGGCGGATGGACGTTTTTTTTACTGTGAGAAACGAAGTGGAAATGAACCGAGGGGTTATATAATTCTTCTCACCCACACGATGAGTGACACGTGGAGATCACTAACACTAATTGTGTGGCTGAGATCGCTTGATGGGACGTCACAGCAGTAACTTTCCCCCGATTTACGAGGCGCCAATTTTTTAATCCTATGTCTAGATACAATGTACAGGAAGATATATTTTTATAGCTTCTTGGCTACGCTTCGATATTTTTTATTTTGACTACGGTTATTAGTCTAGCATCCGCAGTCATTCACTGCGCATACTAGACTGGGGGGACATGATGACGTATAGTCTATATCCGGGTCACGAACCCGATTAAAGCCCAATACGATAAGCCCAACACCGGGCTACGCTGATAAGCGTTTAGGCCCGCGAAGGCCCAAATACAAATCTATTTACGGAATAGATATCGGATATCTCTTAATTAAGGAGATAATCATTCCCCAACCGACTTAGGCAGGATACGCCGAAGGTTGAGGAACACGAAACCAACAAGGATTCCGTGTGTATATAAGAGGAATCACATCCCTCGTTAAAGGTACGATCTCAAAACCCTAATTCACCTTTAACCCTAAATCGACACTTACTCTCACGCCGAGGATAATTGTGGGAGACAATCCCACGTAAGCCTAACGGTGTTTTGCCTTAGTGCGCATGTCTCAAGCAACAATCATTAATTGGTACGAGAACCGGAGCCCCGAACAAGGAACGCCCAACTTTTGTATCAACAGTTGTTGATGACAACAAGGATCCGTGTACCATGATATTTTGAACAAATCGTCGGTATCATCCTTTATCGAACCTCAATCTCCCCTTTATTCAACATTAGCAAGGTGTTCGCGTATTGCGTC
>OU343217.1:265827307-266112594 GCA_910596185.1 Chrysanthemum makinoi
TTCAAATAGTTTGTAGATTGTGTTTATACATTATAATTTTATCAAATGGGTGTTTAATCTTGACAGTAATTATATGTTGACCAGTCAATATGTATAGGTATTTATGCATAGAGTAATTGTACATATAGCTTAAGTAGCGTATTTTGCTTAAAATCTGTATATAGAAATGTTTAAAATTGGAAGAGGTCATCCCTCCAAGTTATGCATATAGGTATAGATATAAAGTTAGCATGAAAACTTAGAAAAGTCATGGCGTTCAAACGCTGTAAAAAAAGGACAAAGGAAGACATTGACTAATCAAGGTTGTAGGTCATTATGCGCTTTAGCCAATACCTAATCGGCTAATTCAACTTTACAATTTAAAAACACGTGGTAGTTTTAAAACTAGATAATTATCTTTATCTAAAATCAAATGCAAAACACACGAGTGCATTTTAAGATGTGTGACTAATGTGGTGCAAACGTTTGTATTTGTAATACGCATTCAACATTATTTATTTATTATTTGAATTTAATGAACATACTAATTTAAGGTACTTTCGAAATTAGGAAAAAATTGTGTTAAAATTAAAACACATAATCTTTAATCCCCTATCATGAAGTTTCACAGACCATAACTATCGATATCTTTGGTCATAACGGCTTAGCGCGCATCATATTTGCTCATAACCTACTATCTACCAACGCAATTATATAAGGAAACATTTCCACAAGAAAAAGTTGTTACCTGTAAGCTATTCATCGTTCGTTGATTTGACGCTCAATGTTGCTGCCACGAACCACAATCACCTCCATCGTGACCTTTTTTATGCAATTTAAAGCTAATTGTTTTCACTCTAAAAAGAGTTCATCTTCAACTACAACCCCAACAAGAAGGACACTAACTTCGAGCATAAAACCATATCAAGATTTTGTTATCGCCCCATCATCGATCTTTAGCTGGCGTGGAGTCTTCGGTAATGGCAAAGAAGTGAAAAATTTGAAATCTCCATAATTAGAATCAAAGGAAATAAAGGATAAAAAGAAAGATTAAAAAGGACAAAAAAGCTATTGAGAACCATGTACATTAAAATGCATTCTCATTGAAAGTGCAAAAAATGACAAAACTTGCATGTACCACGTGGCATGAATGATTATCTCTAAATACGACATAAAAGCGTAAAATGATAATAAAAACGGGGAGATAAAAGGACCAAAAAGCTATGAGAACCAATTACAGTAAAAAGTGCATTCTCTTCCCAAAGTGCAAAAATGACTCCAAACCCATACATGTACCATGTGACATGAATGATCATCTCCCCTTTCAAATATGATATAAAAATGTAAACTTGATATAAAAAGCGGGGCACATATACATAAACAAATAAAAGTGATACAATGTAATAGCCATTGAAAAGGATTTTTACCGTTACAAATCACAGTTTTTCAACAAATCATTCACCGTCAAAATTTATCCGCTTGTCTATTACCTATACATTATAAGGCAAAAGTGAACAGCTTTTGACACTTGCAGCCTCTATAATATTACGGACTATCGTCTTGTAGAAAGGTACAACTATATGCATCACTTTCTAGTACCACTACTATTTTTATATGAAATAAGGTTGTTATTCTTAAATTTATTTCAACTTAAAACTATCAATATCGTAAAGTTATTGTCACAGAAATATATATAATTGTAAAACTTATTTACTTTTGTCACGAATTAAGAAGGTGCAGCTGCCGCAACGTGATGCAATGCTAGTAATTATATTATATCCATCCCTTTTTTACATAACTTCTGTCATTTCTCCCAAATATCTCTCTTTCTATTTCTCTCTCTCCCTGTTTATCTCTTAATCACAACCAAACAAATCCTTCATTAACCACACCGTCACCATTTCTCTCATCCACCTTCATCAAACCCCACACGACATGCATAACCCTAAATTCACATTGTATGACAACTGGCACTTTTCAGGTTAAGAATTGACCATAAACTTCAACGTTTTATACTAAACCGTGATTACTTGTGGATTCGTATAAGCGTTAAGCTATCAGCGTATAACGAGAAACAACTTTGAATGTATTCCAACGCTAGACTAAGTTTAGTCTACGTCTAGTAAGTATATAAATACTCTCGTGAGCATGTTTTATAAGTCATTTGCATATGGTTTTACATAAATCATACAAGTCTTGCATTATGTCCATGCATGCATGCAATATTAACCCAACAACCTTCACCACCTTTGCTACTATATACATACACTTATAGACTACAAAAACTCATATTTATCCCCTCCCTCTACCTACCCAAACAGACCCCCCAAAAGGAAAGGCCAACACCACCATTTCACCTTGTAAATCTCACTCATATATAAACCATGTTAAACTACAAGCCATGCACTAGCACAAACAAAGTCCATCACCTTGGTCTCCTCCCCCACTCTTGGATACCCAAACCCATGCCCACAACACTCCACCCCAACCCCTATCCACACTCAACTCCCATTTTTGTGTTATATGCTGCAATTAGGTACCAAAGCAACCTTTACTCATGCCATATTTTGTGCTATAAATAAAGACTACCTAACCACATTTGAACACACACTTAAACACTCACTTACCCTCTCAATATCATCTATCTATATTGTTATTCAAGCTAGGGTGAAAGTCTTAGAAGAGTTCTTTAAGTGTTGGAAAGAAAGATAGGATTTTTGGTTATAAAAGTTAGGGTTTTCTCATAGTTCATGGGTCATTCTTGTGCATTTCATGATCACCACCATACCAAATACGTGTAAGCATCTCATCATACTCTATTTCACTTATATTTAACTAATCATGTATTATTTTATATCACCTTTATTGATTTATAGTGTCAAAAGTTGTTTTGAACTTAATATAATAAACCCTCAAATCTGCCCAGAATATAACCCGACTTGTGAGCTCATTTTCACCATCTTAAATAACATTTTTAGCCCAAATCTTTGCAACTCAGTGTTCTACTATGTCTTAGGTAGATTGTACCCTTAATTTATAATTTTTAGAAATTTAGTCACATTTTAAAACAATTTCCTGAGAGCGATTGTCCAACAGCTAGTGTGTGAGTCGCGATGATGTAACTAATGTTTCCAAAGCCTTAAGCTCCAAACCACAAGCTCTAATTAGACTTTTTTTAAGAGCTAAGACATAGACCTAACTCCAGAAGCTTGAATTTTAAAAAGTACTTGAAAAACGAGTGAGTTATAGCCCCGCGAAGTCGGGTAAAACTTCTGAATAAAACTATAATGTGAGATCGAGCAACTTTTAAGACTTTGGGTTATCTAAAACATGATCTCACTAAAGGAAGTCATATTTTCTTGAAATTAGACATTTTTTTACTTATGTTTAGGGCTTTGAATAAGCAAAGTTGGCCAAGAAACGAGTGAGTTACGACCCGTTTGAAGCCGTTATTTAACTCCAATTAACCACTTTATTAATGATGTTAATACAAATAAACCGTAAAAACGTTTATTAATATTTTGCGATCTCTTTGTGTTT
This sequence comes from Chrysanthemum makinoi, assembly GCA_910596185.1. NCBI lineage: Eukaryota > Viridiplantae > Streptophyta > Magnoliopsida > Asterales > Asteraceae > Chrysanthemum > Chrysanthemum makinoi. Next base: position 265,830,827 of record OU343217.1, read on the forward strand.
TGTTGATAATAAATGTAATGTTATCTTAAGTATAATTATAAGGATACATGTTATTTGTGTAAAGCATTTACATATAGCCATTTAAATACAAAAATGTAATAATTAAGCATTTGTTGTAATAGTTTATTAGGATGGGTAAAAAACCATAACCCATGGACCATAACCCATGGATCTTAACCCATACCCAAGTAGACTAGATGGAATGTATACTTAGATACATTGAATCTAAAGAAAACCCATGGACCAACCCATAACCCATGACCCATAACCAAAAAACCCATGGGCAAAGAGGAGCGTTCCACGGATCCCTAGGATTACACTAGACGGATCCCAAGTGGAAGAGATCCGTGGGATCCGGGGAATAGTGAAAATTTTTTCCTATAAATAGAGAGCCATTTCTTCATTCTAACTCACCTCTCTTCTTACTAAATATCTCATACACTCTCATTCTCTTCTAACATATAGATCACTTGATCTAGAGAGTTGTTCTTCTTTATTTCTATTTGTGATCCTCATATAGGTCCTTCTCTAAGGCGAGATCACGAGCATTATACAAGTCATCCAAGCAAAGGGTCCTTGGTTGATTTGTCACTCCGCAAGATTTCTGTAGCGAAGATCTTGTATTTGATATTTCAAATATTTGTTGTGTAATAGTTGTGTTGGTTTGGTCCACCGGTATACGGACTCGGTATCTAGCTTTGTACGGAGAAAAGTGTAAGCAACGTTGTGAAGGCTTCTCGCCAAGTGAAGGAAATTGTTGACATAGTGCTTGAACTCTCGAGTAGGTGACTCGGGGAGTGGAGTAGGGCAAGGAAGGTGTCCTTGGAGCCGAACCACTATACATCGGTTGTGTCTTTTCTTTCCCTTCGCTTTACTTATCTACTTGCTTTATCATTAGATCTATACTTTCTCTACATCCATAAGATCTCACATATTACGAATCTTAAGTTTTGAAACTAACTTAAAATCGGCAAAACTATTCAACCCTTCCCCCCTTCTAGTTTTCCACAATTGCTCAGAGCTAAGTTTATAAAAAATTTAAAGTAAAATTGTATTTTAAAAACTTTTCGATCACTATGGGTTGTGAAAATTATAAGGAAGGGCAATCTATGCAACGACCACCACTACTTGAAACAAATGGTTTTATATATTGGAAAAATAGATTCGAAACATATGTGAAATCTAAAGATATTGATCTTTGGTACATTATTGTAGAAGGAGATTTTGAGGCTACCTCAAAAGATGATAAAGGAAATTTAGTTAACATACCTCATGATAAACTAAGTGATGATTAAAGAAAAGCTTTCTAAAAAATAGTGAAGCAAAAATGGTTTTATATAATGCTTTACCAAAGAAGGAATTTGAAAGAATTTCTATGCTCAAAACCTCTAAAGAAATTTGGAATTCTTTAGTTGTAACTCATCAAGGCAACCAACAAGTTAAAAATAATAAAATTGATTTATATGTTCAACAATATGAACAATTTTCAATATCGGATGAGGAAACTATAGATCATTCATTTGCTAACTTTAATACTATTATTACATCGTTACAAGCACTTGATGAATCTTTTTTAGCCGTAACCATGTTAGGAGATATCTAAGGGCACTTCCATCGAAGTGGAGATCCAAGGTGGCTTCGATCGAAGTTAAAAGATTTGACAATCCTCACCCTTGGTGAACTCATAGGCAACCTAAAAGTCTATGAGCTTGTCCTTGCTAAAGACTCCGAAGCCTCAAAGGTAAACGAGAAACAAAATCTCTTGCCCTCAAAGCCAAAAAGGCTTCAAGCGATGAAAAGAACTCCTCTTCAAATAGTGATGATGAGGAGTACGCTATGGCGGTAAGGGACTTTAAAAGGTTCTTTAGAAGGAAGGGAAGATACGTCAAACAACCGTATGACTATAAGAAAGGCTTTCATAAAAGCAAAGAGGACGAGAAGGATGATGCGTACTTGCTTTAAATATGGGGACCCAAACCACTTTATTAGTAAGTGTCCCAAGCGGGATGATCAAAAGGCGTTAGGTGGCGTGGGGAATGGCGGCGAGGAGGGAGAAGAAATTTGCCTCCTGGCAAATGACGAGGTATGTCACGAATACTATAGTAGTTCATCACTTGATGGCGACTCATTGCATAATGAATATGATAAACTATGCAATATTAGCTTAAAACTAATTAACAAAAACAAACTTTTAAAGAGTCAAAACCAACACTTAGATAAAGAAGTCATAGAATTAAAAGCACAAACTAAACGTTTAGAAAAGATTAAAATAGCAAGTGGTGAATGTGAACTTTGCGTTCAACTTCAAACACTAGTTGATCATCTAGATTCTAAAATTGTTAGAATGAGTACGAACACTTTAGATACAATACTTTAGATGGGGTTAAAAGCGGTAACAACCAAAAGAGTCTAGGTATTCAACAACTTGATCCATCAACTAGTGAAAGAAAAGAAACAAAATTTGTTAAGAACTAGAAAAACCACCACTGTTGTGGCGGATCCCACATCCTTGATAAAGGCAAGCTAGTTATGCAACCGGGGATCCGTGGATTATTTGTGCAAATAGTGGTAATAACATAGCTTCTTCATCTAGAAGCGAATTTGTTATCGTTAATAGGAAGAAACCAACTCATGTCACTTCTAGACAACCACCTCCAAAATATAATCCTACTTTTGCAAAAAGCTTCATCCTTTTCAAAACCTAATTCATTTAGGAGACCTAATAACGTTTACCCAAAAGTAACCATAAATGGGATGGAATCAAATATGCAACGGTTTTCCTTTTCAAAACTTTGCTCCATGGAATGCATATTTATCTTATCCATACATGTCTAACATGAATGGAATGTTTAACACTAATGGACCCATGAACAAATGGGGACCAAACTTTTAAGTTTATTATTTTCTTAGGTGTGCTTAAAGGTGACCTAGACCGATGAATGGGTCAATGATAGCGGGTGCACGAGGCACATGACCGGAAATAGGGATCTATTCTCCACATATGAATCCATTAATGGAGGTAATGTGGTGTTTGGAAATAGAAAAAGTAAAATCATCGGTAAAGGTACGATTTCTAACAAATCTCTAACCATTAGCGATGTGTGTCACGTAGAAAACCTAAACTTTAACCTCTTAAGTATAGGACAAATATGTGATAAAAAGTGCAATGTACTTTTACCGAAACCGGTAGTAAGATACTAAAAATGGCATAACCATAGGAAGAGGAATTAGGAAACATGGAGTCTATGTCATTAAAATCGGTAATGAACCTAAAGACAAACTATGTCTTACCTCTATGGATGATACTGACCTTATAATCGAAGATTGGGTCATGCCAACATGCGACTTCTTCAATAGCTATCATCCAAAGATCTAGTAAGAGATCTACCTAAGTTAAAATATGAACATCATTTTTGTGATGCTTGTAATGTAGGAAAACAAGCTCATTCTAGTCATAAAGCTAAAAACATGGTGTCTACAACTAGGTGTCTAGAATTACTACATATGGATTTATTTGGTCCATCCGCTATCCAAAGTTATGGAGGCAACTACTACACATTGGTAATAGTGGATGACTACTCTAGGTATACATGGACAAAATTTTTAAAGAACAAAACGGAAACCTTTAATTATTTTGAAATATTAAGCAAAAAGATCCAAAGACAACTAGGAAGTCCCATAGTGTCTATTAGGACGGATCATGGTAGGGAATCGATAAGAAGTGCAATTCGGATCTTTTTATGACGCTAATGGTATTACTCACAACTTCTCGGCTCCACGCACTCCAAAATCGAATGGGGTAGTAGAAAGAAAGAATAGAACCCTACAAGAAATGAGTCGAACCATGCTTAATGAACAATCCATACCTCAAAAGTTTTGGTGTAATGCGGTTGATACTTCAACGTACATACTCAATCGAGTCTTAATTAGACCAATCTTAGGAAAAACTCCATATGAGTTACTTGGAGGCAAAAAGCCTACGTTAAATCACTTTAGAGTCTTTGGTAGTAAATGTTTTATTCTTAACACTAAAGATTACCTTACAAAATTTGATCCTAAATCAACGAAGGTATCTTTCTAGGTTACTGCCAAAATAACAAAGCTTCGTCATATTAAACAAAGAAACAATGAAGGTAGAAGAGTCATTAAATACAAAATTTGATGAAAGTCCACCCAAACCCTCTCCACCTCTTGTCGATGACAGATTATAGAAAGTGAAGCTATAGTAATAAAGAAAAATATAAATGAAGAAGAAGAACCTCTAAATGGTGAAATCATAAACATTAAAGAGTCCAAATATCACCCCGTAGATAAGGTCATAGGAAAGCTAAACGAGCGAACATTAAGGTCTCAAGTTCAAAACCAAAGTAGCTTGTTTTGTTTCGTTTCAACCATAGAACCTAAGAATACACAAGAAGCCATAAAAGATGAAAGTTGGGTAATGGCTATGCAAGAAGAACTAAATCAATTCGTTTCTAATGATGTTTGGACACTTGTCCCTCCACCTAGTAATCAAACCATAATAGGAACAAAATGGGTTTATAAAAACAAATTAGATGCAAATGGAGTAGTGTCTAGGAACAAGGCTAGACTCGTTGCTCAAGGGTATAACCAACAAGAGGGAATAGACTTTGATGAGACCTACGCCCCCGTGGCTAGATTAGAGTCTATAAGAATACTTCTTGCGTATGCTTGTGCTAATGATCTAAAGCTTTATCAAATGGATGTCAAAAGCGCTTTTCTAAATGGTTTCATAAATGAAGAAGTATATGTAGCTCAACCTCCGGGCTTCATTGATTTTAAAAACCCAAACATGTGTATAAATTAAAGAAATCCCTTTACGGTCTTAAACAAGCTCCAAAAGCTTGGTATGATAGACTCAAGTCATTTCTAGTTAAACACAACTATACCATGAGGTTAGTTGACAACACACTTTTACTAAGAAAAGAGAGTCACATATAATCATAGTACAAATATATGTAGATGATATTATATTGGGATCCACTTGTCAAGACATGTGTGATGATTTCTCTAAAATCATGCATGACGAGTTCGAGATGAGTATGATGGGAGAACTTAGTTTCTTTCTTGGTCTACAAATAAAACAAGTAGAAGATGGTATCTTCTTCAATCAATCTAAATACATCAAGGAGATGTTAAAGAAATTCGGTCTAGAAGAGTCGAAACCAATTAGGACTCCAATGTCATCCGACACCAAACTCACAAAAGATGAAGACGGCGAATCCGTAGATAATACTAAATATCGTGGCATGATAGGTAGTCTTCTCTACCTCACGAAAAGTAGGCCGGATATCATGTTTAGTGTTTGCTTATGTGCTAGGTTTCAAGAAGACCTTAAAACATCACACCTAGAAGCCGTAAAAAGGATATTTAGATATATTAAGGATACAACACAATTAGGATTATGGTATCCTAAGGGACGCGGGTAGAAACAATTGTATATCAGATTCGACCATGCAGGTGATTGCATTGATAGAAAAAGTACAAGTGGGGTATGTACTTTCATGGGATGTTGTTTAACATCTTGGTTTTCTAAGAAACAACGGCACTAGCAATATCAACAACCCGAAGCCGATGCGTCTCCGCCGGCAAAGCATGCCAACACGCTATGGATGATGGCAGCGGCTACGACATTCATCTAAGAGACATAGCCATTCTATGTGACAACAAAGGTGCCATCGACTTAAGCAAGAATCCGGTATTGCATTCCCGCACAAAGCATATAGAGATTCGTCATCACTTCCTAAGAGACAATGTTAAAAAGGGGAACATCTCTATTGAGAAGGTAGCATCCGAAGACAACATAGTAGGCGCGTCCTCACCAAACCGTTGAAGCGGAACAATTCAACCTATACGTCTTGGTCTTGGTCTCATGGAACAAACGTCGTAACTTAATTGACTCTACAAGGTATGTAAACACTAGCCTTCTTCTTTCAGAGTCTAGGATTTCTATTTCATGCACAACTCACAAACAATACGGGAATTTTCAAAACCCAAAATAAGTTTTCCACCTATAGCTTTCTTATTTTTTTCACACATATACATTTTCAAAGAGAACCTCTTTTCAAAATGTTTTCTAAAAGGATGATACCTTCCCTTATCAATTTCACAAAAGCAATTTCTCACGTCTAGGACAAATCGCTTTTCGCATTATTAATACAAAGTAAAAACCCGTTTTCATTGCATCTCATGTCTTTTGAATGCTAAAGGGGACACATAATTAATATGTGTTTTCGGGTACATTCATTTAAGCAACAATGAATTAGGAGCATTGATAACACTAAATTACGTACTTATGTACTAAATATGTGTTTTCGGGTTATCTAAATAGGATGTCCTTCTACTTCTAGTTTATTTTCCTTTTCTTTTTAGGAGTCGAGATAACGAAGTAACTCCAAATAGTTTGCATATAGGCACACATAGGCAAAATGTTTCCAAAAGGAAAATTTTTATGCTTTCTGGATCACAGACCCACGGATCCCGGCCATCTTTGGGCCGGGATCCTCAAGGGAAGGATCCGTGGGATCCGAGTGAAAAAAACTTTTTACCTTCTATTTTTTTTCACTTTGGATGAAAAATCCACATTTGTTTCATTTTTTGGAGTATGCCCTTTAATGCTTATGTTCTCATGATTGTATTCCTTAAATTCATATCTAATCATTAGATTTTAATCCACATTTTGGGTCAAGCATTTATTACAATGCTTTGTTTTTCTATGTATATAACTCAAAATGTTGCATAATCATCTCATCTTCATAACCACAATACACCATGTCATCCAAAACCCTTTAGATAAATCACCTAGTACAAACAATCATCTTCATGATACCCAAACCTTTGTGCTACCACCATCCAAAATACCACAATCAAATGCTAGGATATCCAGCAGTTAGTATCGATCTTGTTGTTTAGAAAAACCAACCTCAAATGGTTCATCCTCAACAAATAACTCACCACAAGATGCTTCCATAATAGCCCTCCCTCATCACCAACAAGTACACCAACCTCATCACCACCTAAATCACTCTTTGGAACTCCTTAAGACTCAACAAGATCTAAACAACCTAAACAAAAAAATAGTCTTTTTCAACACCACCCACATCTCCAAATACTATTTTTCAAGATCTTAAACATCACCACCATTAGCTCCCATCACATTACAAGGACATCTAGGTTCTTTTCCACCACCATTCACAAATATTCCGGATGTTGATCCATATTTTCTTATTTTTCCACCACAACTTCCGCATAACTCAAATCAGAACAACCCGGAAAAATTCCGCACTCATTACCCACATCATTTACATTGTGAACATTGCCAATCCACTAGGAAAATCGCAATAGAAGTTAGGGAAGAAATGCGTTTCATACTCAACCTCATCCTTGATCGCACCAATACCATCACTCATCAAAACCTCTATCCATAACCTTATGCAAGCATGGAAGGAATCACTACTACTATTTTCTACTTTTAGTATTTTTTTTTTTTGTCATTTTCAAGAACAAGTCTTGTTCTTATTTTTACATGCTTGTAGTTGGCATAAATACCACTACACTTTGTTGTTTTATTACAAGGCCTTGTTTACATACCTTGGCTCCCAATCTTGATTCTCGACAATCACAAGATTATTTAAGCATGTTACTAACCTTTCTTCTTGTAGGATTTTTATTTCTTCTTCTCGCCCAAAATAAGAGCTACCGTCAGGGGAGTTAAGCGATACGTGGACTAATTTTTCCACACTATTATGCTTATTTCTTCCAAAGGGTTAACTTTTTGTTTTAGACAAAAAGGGGGAGAAAAGTAAGGGCTTTCAAATACTACATCTATTCTTAAGTTTTACTCATCATAACATTATGTTTTGTCATCAACAAAAGGGGGAGATTGTTAATACAAATAAACCCGTGCGTTTATTAATATTTTTTAGATCTCTTTGTGTTTTATTGATAACAAATGTAATGTTATCTTAAGTATAATTATAAGGATACATGTTATTTTTGTAAAGCATTTACATATAGCCATTTAAATATAAAAATGTAATAATTAAGCATTTGTTGTAATAGTTTATTAGGATGGGTAAAACCATAACCCATGGACCATAACCATGGATCTTAACCCATACCCAAGTAGACTAGATACAATGTATACTTAGATACATTGAATCTAAAGAAAATATGGACCAACCCATAACCCATGACCCATAACCAAAAAACCCATGGACAAAGAGGAGCGTTCCACGGATCCCTAGGATTACACTAGACCGAGACCAAGTGGAAGGGATCCGTGGGATCCGAGAGAACAGGTGAAGAATTTTGCCTAAAAATAGAGAGTCATTTCTTCATTCTAACTCACCCCTCTTCTTACTAAATCTCTCATACACTCTCATTCTCTTCTAACATATAGATCACTTGATCTAGAGAGTTGTCTTCTTCTATTTATTTGTGATCCTCATATAGGTCCTTCTCTAAAGCGAGATCACGAGCATTCTACAAGTCATCCAAGCAAGGGGTCCTTGATTGATTTGTCACTCCCAAGATTTCATGCGAAGATCTTGTATTTGATTATTTCACATATTTGTTGTGTAATAGTTGTGTTGGTTTGGTCCAGTGCTCTGGACTCGGTATCTAGCTTTGTACCGGAAAAAGTGTAAGCAACGTTGTGAAGGCTTCTCCGCCAGTGAGGAGTTTGTTGACATAGTGCTTGAACTCAGTAGGTGACTCGGGTAGTGGAGTAGAGGCGGGAAGGTGATTACTTAATAGAACCACTATACATCGGTTGTGTCTTTTCTCTTCAAACTGCTTTATCTACTTGATTTTATCATTAGTCTATACTTTCTCTGCTATATAAGATCTCACATATTACTTAGATCTAAAGTTTGAAACTAACTTAAAATCGGCAAAACTATTCAACCCCCCCTTCTAGTTTTCCACAAATGATTTTTGGAACCAAAAACACGTTTTACTTGTTTTTCTTAAACGATTTAACTTGCGAATCATTATAAAACTTTATTATTGATTATATGTAGAATTTTTTTTTATTGATTCAATACAAACAAGTAATTTACGATAAGCATTTTAGTATACATTCACTAAAATTTGCAAACTGATTAACCCTTGATATTCATATGATATTTTGCAAATAATAGGAATCAAGGGTTATATTTTCAACACTTTGAATTACGAATTTGTTTAGGATCAACTAAATAAATATTTTACGGGGAATAAATCGTAAAAAACATGAATTAAGTCTTCAAATTGCTTTTTCACGATTTCTTAAATTTCTTAATTTTCACTGAAACTAAAGTCTAATTTAGCCAATAGTAAAAACAACAATAAAGAATCATATATCATATACAATATATTTTCGTACACCTATTATAATAAAACATTTGAGAAAATACATTTTTTTTGTATCACTAACACCGATAATGATGAATAGATGTAAACTTATAAATCTTAGTTTACAAGCATACTTGCCTTCAGTTTTGCTCCACATTAAGGAAGGTAACATTTGTGTATGGCGAGGTTCACCTAAAATGTTCATACAGTCGATTTTAATAAATTTTCTTTATATTTAAGATCTTTAATCTGAAGTGGTTTGACCGGTTTATACTTAAATTATACATCAATTTGGACGATATTTATGTTTTATATGATAATAAATGTTGGAACACGAAAAGTGTAAATCATTAGAGCAGAGACTTCTATTTATATTTTGTTATAGATCAGGGTATGTTGTGTAACTATATGTAACCTTCGACAACATTATCCCTACATGACAACTTTGTAGTTGTGAGGGGATAAGAGTATTATTGGTATATAAATACCCCTACGGCCCTACCTCATGGCTAATGAGGTGTCTGTTATGTAAATGCATGGGTATATGTATACCATTCATCGATTATCCCGGATACAATGCTTGCTTGCAAGAAACCAATTAAAATAAATATGCGGGATTCAATTCTCAATACATTCCAAAACTGAGTTTTAAATACATTTTCAAAAAAAGTAGCTTCATGATCGTCATTCATCAAAAGATTTCAACTTAGCTTAAGTATTTTAAAGTGAGCATCCAAGTTATCTTCACCATAGTCATAGTTCTTTATCAAGCCATCACAACATAGGCCTGTTACATCATCAGAACTCGCCCAAATTTTGAAACATATAGTTAACAGTAGAAATCATTCTCTCTTCACTTAGTTGATCTTCGGATTGTACATAGCCAAGTTGGAAGCCATTTCTATTCTATTAAGGTTGCCATCTCCGTTTATATCAAATCGTTTGAGAATTTTTCTCACTTTCTCACATCTGCTTATTATTATGAAAAGATACTATAAAAGTTACAGCATGAAGCTAATGTTGGCATATATATATTTTATAAAGCTACTCAAACATAATATATATCTTGTTAAAAAGAATTTATAAATCCCAGCCTATATAACCGAGTGTTTTTAAAGATGACATAACGATGACGTGTAATGTGACATAGCAACTTCAATTTTAGCATGTGACAAAATCGAGCACCTCTATTAATTTAATTTTTTCTTTTTCAAAATACTTCGATTCTATGTTTTTATAATAAAATATATATAATCATTAGTACCTATCCTTTTTTCTAAGGCATCTTTGGTCTGGGTTGAAGTTCTCAACTCCAATCTAATGTAAGTCCACGTCCAAGCTATCAATGCCATGGTCATAGGTTCGTAAAAGTCCATCACAAGTAAGTCCTTTATCACCATCAATATATTTGGCATACCAACGAAACACCTTATCAACGTAGCTGAGTACCTCTTCAGGAGCTTCATTGTGAGGGTTTCTTTTTAAAAGTAAAATACCTAGTTCGCACTTGTCAAGACCTCCATCTCCGTTTAAGTCAAACCGCTCAAACATTATTCTCACTTTCTCAGCTATGTTAGGTTAACCAAAAACATTCAAAAGTATATTAGCTGTAGATTGGAACAAAGTTTGAAAGTTGCGGGTGCATATTGGAACAAAGTTTGAAAGTTTTAACAAAAATGAGATATTTTTTACTTTAGATATTTACACGGTATATGTCAGTAAGTACGTGTAGGACCTTAAATCTATCAACCTTATCACAAACCCAACACGTTATGCGTAGAACACGAACAACACAAACACAAACATATGCGTAAATAAAGAAGGAAAGATTAAGATGATGGTGACTTGATATGTAAATCGTGTATGTATGAATAGAAAGATGAACACAATATGTTGTATACTCCAAAGAAAACACACACACACACACTCAAGCACACCCCTCAAATGAGACTTTGAGGGGTTTATATAGTACATTACATAAACGCCCTAATTGGCTTTGGCTTGGGCCTCGTGGACTTGGATTGGATAACACATGATGAAATGCTAGCTTAACATAACTATTAGCCATTTAGCTTATCCCAATCCACGAGCCCGTTGACTATTCTAATACGATATCTAACACACGATATAAAGTTCCTAAATGTGAATGACCATCACTTCTAATAAAAACTATTAAGGCTAACAATCTCCCCCTAAGGGGTGGTCATTCAAAAGATGCTCCACTTGATAAGATCTTTACTTTCCTTGAGCTTGAACTTTGCGTGTAGATATAGAATAGTCTTGATTCTTTGTTCCTTCATGCTTTGTGATCAGATAATGGTGTTGTCTGCCGTTGTCAACTTCGTTGGTTAGGTGTCTCCACATCTTTTTCCACCATGCTCACACTTCTATTTGTCTTTGATGTTTCATTGTTATGAAGTTCTCTAGTCTGTAAACTTTGTAGATTCTTTGACATTGACGAAGAATCATCTTTAACTTTGTATAGCCTTTGATTTTGATGAGAACTTCATGTGTTGTTGGTATGAGCATGTGGAGAGTCACACGATCAATCCGCTCCGAAGCTTCCATAAGAAGAAAACATAAAACAGGTTAGTAATAAGCGGATTCCGGCACTTACAAGTTTGAATTTGAGGGTGTTAACTGACATAGTGTGAAAACCGTCTCTAATTCTCACAAAGGGCCGTTCTGAACCGGAGTCCCACAAGTGAGATAACGCGATGTACCGAAATACACCTACAGAGGATGAGTCGCTGAGGTACACCGAAGCATCACCTCACTACTGTAGACCGTTTGAGACACACTAAGCGTAATCCACGGGGAGTTACCAAAGTGACCGCTTATCGGGCGCTTGATGTTGACCACTGGCAGGAGTTTCCATTCAATCACTGAAGATCACAGATGTGAAACTTCTCATAAATGTTATGGCAGATTGCTAAGATCTGCGTAGGACTCTAGAATATATCACTTGTGTCCTTATTAATGAACAACAAGCGATGTCATGTCAAGTGTTCCTATGAGATCTTTTGATGAATCTCGTGGCTCAAGACTCAATAGTGCATTTTGGTTTTCCTGAGCGGAGACTAGGGAGAGGGTCTCCTTCTTCAATACCAACGATCTCTAAGAGAAAGTCCATAGATTATGTAGGGTTCCCAGTGAGAATGAAACAAATCCTTTTAAGAGGAATTGAGTGGCTAGGAGGTTTAGTGCAGTCGCGTCACTGGTCCATGACGTCTTTGTCTTCAATACCAGTGTCATCTTAGTGACAACCAGTAGCAGATGAATTAAACCCGGTTTCTGCCCTAAGGTTGATTATGGAGGGCTATATCTTTTCACCCTTTCATTATATTTCTTTTTAGTTCTTCAACCCCTTCTTTCTCCTTTCTCACATTACTCCTTTTTTCAATCATACCTAAGGACTTCTAATACTAACTATGGGTATTGTCCTTGGGTAGATCCCTCCGGCTCTGGCGGATCATAGGATGGATTTCCTATCCTTAGACACCTTATAACTCCATGATTGTCCTATTGTTGCCATAAAACCATTTTTCTTGAAAATCTCTCAGAGTGTTTATGATAGAAAACATGTTTGAGACACTCCGAGAGTTTTATATTTTCAGAAACACTCCCCCTTCACGTGTGCTTATAAGTTTTGACAGAAATCTGCACAGTGAGAGTAGAGTTCGCACTTTTTGAATTGATCGGCTCATGATAAACAATTCCCCACGAGACACGGTTATGTTGCCTAGTTAAAGAGTTCCATTGTCAGGTTTTAGGTGACAACTAGCTCTAATAACTAACTTGAAGTTGTAAACACTCCTTGAAAAGGAGGTTAGACCCATGAAGGTGCATATCTATCACAAGTTTCTCGAGATGGTACATTTACTGACTTTGATTCCCGTCAATTCGTTGGTTCCGTCTGAGTCGAGCTCATTATGAGATTCAAACACCGATCATTAAACATTTTTGATCACATTTTAATCACGTCTCCTCCCCCTCAAAAATAGCATATTCGTGATATTTTTTATATCAACGGATTAAACAACATTTTAGAATCTTTTGGGGAGACAAACGGATTTGATTTAAGCATGAATTTGGAACATTTTAGTTTTATACTCCCCTTTTAATAAAGCATAATCAATTAAAGGGTTTTAGAGGGAGTTATCTTGAGCACAAAATATTTTGAAAGATTTTGAAAATCTTTTTGCACAATCTTGAAAAGGTGCTCAAGATGATGATGATTTCTCACCAGTTTTAAATGTAGTGCTTTAGAAGCGTACACTTGATTTTTCTATAAAGCCACGAGTTTTGATTTGAAATTAATCAAAAGTCATCATTTTAGTCCGGGTTTCGTACTGAAGTATACGAAAGCCATTTTATAAAGAAATTTTGAGAAACGACATGTTTTAGAAAACATATTAGAGAACTCTCGCTCAAGCATCTGTACATACCCGTATCATTGTTGAATGACATTTCTAGAAACGTCTGAGAATATCGATTATCAGGAGACATGTCGTGAGAAGAATATTTTTGGATTTTTGATTTTCTATTGTTTTTGTATTTTTTGAAAGTTTTATATTTTTATATTTTGCTTTTGTTGGTTTTCAAATTTTGTATTTTGTTTTTCAAAAATATTTACAGCGAAGCTTGTTGGAAAATCATTTTCAAGAAGATTCGAGAAGACGTTCTAACTCCTCAGGGGTTAGGCTTGGCATTCCAATTCGTCGAACTAAATCGTCAAACCTTTCTTTTGGAAGGGCTTTAGTAAATAGATCGGCGAGTTGGTAATCTGTCTTCACGAAGAATAATTCAACGATACCATTTTCGGCGTACTCTTTGATGAAGTGGTAGCGGACACAGATGTGCTTAGTCTTTGAGTGATGAACAGGATTGCATGATATGGCTATGGCACTTTTCGAGTCACAATACATAGGTATTTTATCGAAAGTAAAGCCATAATCTGTGAGTTGTGTTCTCATCCATAGAACTTGAGCACAACACGCAGATAGAGACACATACTCAGCTCCAGCGGTTGAAAGTGCAGTGCAATCTTGTTTCTTTGAAGACCAGCTTACTAACTTTTCACCCAAAAATTGTGCTCCTCCTGATGTACTTTTGCGTAACTTGATCACTGCGTGGTCCGCATCACGAAAAGGCCATTAGATCAAATCCGAATTCCTTCAGATACCAAAGTCCCATGTGAATGGATGTCTTCAGGTACCGAAAGATCCTTTTAACCTCTTTGAGGTGCAGTTGTAGGCTTTTTCACGAAACCGTGCTAATAAGCAAACATCAAAATGAATATCGGGATCGACTAGCGAAGATACATGAGAGAACCAATCATGCTCCGATATTTCTTCCGATCAATAGGTTTCCCAAACAAATCGGCTCCAATTTTTGGTGAAGTTACCATTGGTGTTCCGACCGAATCACAATTATCCATACCATGATTTTTCAAAATCTCGGTTGTATATTTAGCTTGATTTATAAAAATTCCACGAGGGGCTTGATGTATTTGTAAACCAAGAAAGAATTTTAGTTCCCCCATCATGGACATTTCAAATTTGCTTTTCATGAGATTTTCAAAATGTTTTGAAAGATTCGAATTAGTGGACCCAAAGATGATGTCGTCCACGTAAATCTGAACAATCAAAATGTCGTTTTTGCATTTTTGTGTAAACAAGGTAGGATCAAATGTTCCTTTGGTGAAATTGTTTAGGATAAGGAAAGAGGACAGTTTGTCATACCACGCTCTCGGAGCTTGTTTCAAACCATAGATTGCCTTTTTGAGTTTGTAGATGTAGTCTGGATGTTCCATGTCGATGAAGCCTTCTGGCTGACTCACATACACTTCTTCTTTCAGAGTTCCATTCAAGAACGCGGTCTTAATGTCCATCTAATAAACTGTGATGTTTTTGTGAGCTGCATAGGCTAAGAATATCCTGACTGCTTCTAGTCTGGCTACCGGCGTGAATGACTCTTCAAAGTCTATCCCTTCCTCTTGTCTTGAGCTTTGTTGCGAATGACAGTCATTTCTTCATCCCGTTTGTTCTTCCATAACCATTTAAGATCAATGACGCGAACGTCAATGGGTCTTGGAACCATTTCCCAAGATTCATGTAGACGGTATTGGAGAAGTTCCTCCTGCATTGCTTCTATCCATGCGGGATCTGCCATTGCCACCCGAATGTTTTTCGGTTCAATATTGCTAATTGAGCAAAGGTAAATGCACAAGTCACAATCGGTGGCAAGTTGGCGTCTCGTCTGAATTGGCTTTGAAGGTTCACCAATAACTTGTTCAATTGGGTGGTCTTTTGTCCACTTCAGAGTAGAAGGATACCGTTGGTTAAATGTATGCGAGTTAGATGGTTCTCGTAAGCTTGAAGATGATTCAGCTGATTCCGTAGCAAACAAGTTTTCTAATAAGTCTTCATCTAACGTTGCATCGTTCTGGTTTTGGTTTTGCTCATCAACTGCTGGTAGAACGGGTGCAATAACCGGAGTAGATGTAGATGATGTTGATAGAGTTGGTGCATTGGTTTCGACCGTTGTAGATGCATCTTCTGTTGGTGGTGGTGGATGATTTTGGCGGTGCGCGGAATGATGGTTTGATTCATTTGTCGAAGTTCCACCATAGTATTCATCGAACATTAACTTGAAGAAATTCTCCCATTCTTGTTCTTTAGGATTGTCAAACGAAGTTGATTGAGCTCTTTGAGGTACGAGTCCTGAACTGATGTGTTCAGAAGTCTGCGGGTTTAGTGCGGGTTCTAGAGCGAGTCTCTCAGAAGCCATTTGTGTAAGTTCATCAAATTTCACATTCATCGTCTCCATTATCCTCCTAGTTCTTCTTTATACACCACTGAATGCCCTCGAGTAATCTGAATATCCAATGAAGATTCCAATATCACCTTTTGCTTTCAGTTTTCCAAGATCTTCTCGGTCATTCGTAGGATAGCACAAAGCGCCAAACACGTGAAAGTAAGAGATATCAGATTTTCTGTTGTTCACAAGCTCATATGGGGTTTTATTGAATCTAGGATGGATTAAGGATCGGTTACGAGTGAAACAAGCAGTGGCAACGGCATCAGCCCATAGAAATAACGGTGCACTAGAATAGATTAGCATTGTGCGGGCAGCTTCCACAAGAGTTCTATTTCTTCTTTCAACTACCCCATTCTGCAGTGGAGTTCTAACAACTGATGTCTGATGTGTAATTCCAACATCTTCAAAATAAGATCTTAACTCCTGATTTGTGAATTCGTGCCGTTGTCTGTTCTTACAACCCTTACTGGAGTTTGAAGAAGCACTTGAATTCGTTTGAAGAAAGGTGATGATGATGCCTGGTGCTTCGTCTTTGACCTCGAAACTTAACCCATGTATATCTTGAATAATCATCGGCGATAACAAGAATATACTTTTTCCCATTAATGCTTTCAACTCTCATTGGGCCACATAAGTCCATGTGCAACATATGCAACTTTGCTTCCGAACTAGGTACGGTTTTGGGTTTATATGATGCTCTTTTTCTTTTTCCTTGTTCGCATGATGGACATAAGTGATCCTTGGTGTATTTGAACTTTAGAAGTCCGTTGACGATGTTGTCTTTGGCAAGATTGTTGATGGTGTCAAAATTGAGATGGGATAACCTTCTATGCCACAACCAGGACTGTGTTCCAAATGCTCGTGTCATAAGACATATTGGTGATGAAGAGGCCATATGATTGATGTCGATAGCATACAAGTTTGTATCACGATTCCCAGTTAAGAGATCAGTGTCATCCAAGTTTCTAACGAAGCAAGTATTTTTCCTAAAAGCAACCTCTAAATATGCATCACAGAACTGCCCGACTGAAAACAAATAGTGTCCCAACCCTTCGACATAGTAAACCCGAGTGATCAAATAATTTCCAAAATGTAGATCTCCATAACCCATGATAGCTGCTACATGATCATTTCCAAAGCGTACGGTTCCCATGAATTTCCAGACGAAATTGATCAGCAGCTTCAGATTCCCGGTCATGTGCTTGGAGCAACCCGAGTCGACGATCCAAAGACAAATTTCGATAACCTGCCATAATGAAAAAAGAATATTTTGGAAACCGTTGTGATTTTGGTTCCTTTGGGTTAGAGGTAAGATCCTGATCACACTCAAAGAGGTTTGCTACAGGGAGTTCTGGTTTATCACTCATTTTACCATTCTGGAGTGTGAAAGTTCTACCTGTGGGTTTCCAAATATCATCCCTAAAGTAAACACTATGGTTCTTGTCAGTAGTGAAAAGCCTAAGTTTTGCAACTAGTCTTCCTACTCGTTTAGCGTAAGATCTTTTTGGAACGTTCTTCTTAGAGACTTATCATTCACATTCTTAGAAACACAATCATCTTGAACATTAATTAAAGATTTCTTGCAAGTTAAACAAAGAGATTCAACACATGCATTAGACTTAGCAAGTTTCATAGGTTCAGTACATTCAGATGAAATGTCTTTCTTATTCAAAAGCAGTAAATTCCTAGGGTGTTCTTCTACTTTCTTCTCTTTATTCAAGCTACTACTCCTAGAGGCAGTCGAGACTCTATTGTTCCTTGTATTGCTCTTAGGCTTTAGTCTGCCGCTCCTAGAGGTGCTTTCTAGTCCTGTAGAAGGTAAGGCACACGCATTAGGATTCACATTTTTATCTAGAGAAGTGGTTTCAGCTTTTCTAGTCTCTTTAGAGTGCTTTTCTAAACTAATGTCGTTTGTTCCATATGTTTTAGATGTGGAGGTAGACGCATTAGTGGTACTCATCTTAAAAGGCCAGGTGCTAAAACTTTTGGTTTCTCGATAACCGCTTTTCCTTTATCAACATTTTGTTTAGGTAGGGCAGGTGGAGTGACTGGTTTTGATGAAACATTTTCTCATTGACTTTTGGAGGCGGCATAGAAACAGACATTTTTGGTTTGGAAACCGGTTTGGGAACATTTGCTTTCTCCTCGGTCAATGGTTTTGTAATCACAGTTTCCACTACCTTTCCTTTTTGACTTTCCAAATGAGCCCTCAAAGATCATTTTCGCTTTCATGTCATTTTATGCGCTCATCGACAATTTGTCATATTTGCATTCCTCGGTTTTTCGATCAAGTTGTTTAAAATATGACACACTTTCTTTTTCAAGTTTTTCAAGAGCTTTTTCATATTTTGAAACAATTTCGGAGGTCTCAGACTGAGTCTTTCATGATCTTCAACAGAATATGTTTGCAAAATGATGGACATAATGTCGTAGTCGAACATCTTCGAAGAGAGCATCATTTAAATTTTCCAAAACTTTGATGTGTTCAACACTTTCATTAGCTTGCTTTACAAGGGATTTATGGTCCTTGACAAAGTCAATTTGTTTCTTTCAAAAATGCTTGTTCAAAATGAATTACCCTTGAGTTTATGTTATTCAGCTGAGGGGCAATTTGAGTTTCAAAAAACTTTTTCTGTTCATTATCAAAACTATTAAACCAGATGTTTGTTGTAATATTGGTTTTAGTTTTACACGATCTCTTGAAGATCTGCAATTCTAGTTTTCACATTTTCTAAAATACTCCTCGCATCACTTGTGTTAAAAGGATTGTTTGAAGACATTTGTTCAATGTTCGAAAGAGATTTGGAGACAACAACTGGTTTTGAAACTGATTTTGAAGCTGGTGTTGACACTTTGTTTGAAACACTTGGTGTGGTGGAAAACGTTGATTGTTCTTAATGAGAAACAAACGAAATACCATTAATTTTGTTCCATTTGTTATAATCAATTGGTTTGATTTCCGATGTTTTAGTTTCATTTTTTATCTACTCTCCTCAGATAGTTCCAACGTTTCAAGAGAATCATGTACAATTATGGGTTCATGCAAAGGTTTTCCATTGTTCAACACATTCCGTTTTTTCTGAGCTTTCTTGAGGAAACAAGGAGGTGAGTTACCAAACCATTTTATGCACAATATGAAAAATCGGATTTACTTGATTAGAAAGCATCTTGTTTGTTTTAGCGGAATGACCGTTGTAAAAGCAAATTATCCAATTTTTGATAGTTTCATTTTTATCCAGATTTCATCAAGAGAGAATCTTCTCGTTTTGAAAAATCAGCAATCAACTGTTTCTTCTCTTTTTCAAGATCAAAAAAGCAAGTGCTTTTTGTTTAGAAAGTTGGTCATTTAGTTAAGAAATTTCCTTGTTTAAAGATTTTATTTTCAAGTTCAAATTCACATCAAGTGTGTCATACTTGATTTGCAATTGTTTTTCTCTTAAAATAGAATCTCGATAAACCAATTTCTAATTCGATAGTTTGTTTGTATGAAATTCAAAAGCTCGGCATTCTCTTTGTAACTCTCAAGCTCACGGGTCAATTTAGCATTAGCGGCCTTAACTTCGCGATTGACCGTTCTAACTTTCTCAATTTCAATGCCACAGTTATTGATTAATGATTCAAAGTAAGCACGTGTTTCCTCATCAGTCCTCATATTTTGTGCCACACAGTCTCCACTAGGATCCACATCTGGAGTCTTAGAGTTAGTATTGCTACAACTTCGGATTGTTCGGTATGTATCATAAGTAGGTGCTTGGCATCACGAATGCTGTTCATCATGAATAAACACATCAAATATGACATTGTTATAGCATGGATCAATGATTGGTACCTCGAATCTGCGTTGGCGTCATAGACAGGAGGTGCGTCGAGTCGATTGTCGTACTTAGTCTCCTGAAGATTTGCCATGAAGATGCAGTTCGCATTGACTTCCTCGAGGTCTTCCAAATCATCCACAATAGCGAAAAAATCATTTTCCTCAGCACTCAACTGCATCCTGCTTCTTGCTTCTATGCTAACACATAGCTTTCAGAAACTTCGGCATTCTTCTTGTGTGGCTTAGTGGGACAGTTCCGTGCCATGTGACCCACTCCTTGACAGTTATAACACTTAACCTGATTACCTGATTCACATTTCCATAATTCCCAACAGCTGGAGCTGCAACATTCCTATTCGATTACCCATTGCTCTATTCCCAACATTCTGTCCAATCGATTTCCAACCTTCTGACCCAAGCTGATTACCCTGATAAGGAACCGTCTGATTACCCATGCGAAATCCAGTAGCATATCCCTGCTGATTCCCAATAACTCTAACCATTTGACCTTGATTACCCATATTCACGCCCGGTTGTGCAATTTGCCTGTTGCGAGTGTTTGATGAAATCCGTTGGTTGTTGTTAGTTGGTGTGGAATAGCGACTTCTGAATGCTTTACCCAATAAAGAAAATACATGTAGCAAAGCTTCTTCTTGTTCAGGTTTAGGATCAGGTGATTCCTTGTTCCTGTATTGTGGATCTGTTGTTGTTGTTGAATGACTTGTTGTTTGGTGGATAGAATTGTTGTTGAGGGAAGACAGCTTGTGGTTGCGGAATGTATTGCTGCAAGTTGTTGTTGGTGGAAGATGATGAAGCTTTTTGTTGTGTATTCACTGAGGGTTGAGTCTTTGCAATTAGTGCCAATGGATCATGATTTTTAGCCAATCTTTCTTTCCTGACTTCATTCACTTCAGCTTGGTTTTGTTTCAGAAAATCGTTTAGTTGATCAAAGTTCACCTGATGTAAATCTTTTGTTTGGTTGACAATAGTGACATATCGTCCCCATTCTTCTGGAAGATTGTTCAGGAACTTGATGTTTTGAACGATAGTTCTGGGTGCCAGCTTGTTTCTGATAAGCTCATTCATCAAAGTACAAAACCTTCCATAGTAGGATTCAATGGATTCTCCGGGAGTTGAAGTGAACTTCTCCCATTCAGTTAGCGGCTTGTTCTCCATGTCTTGTTGACCAATTTTCGTTCCATGACAAAGCCGTCTAACACGTTCCCACATATCGAAAGCAGTTTCACAACTGTCTACAGCAGCAAAGATGTCTCTTGGTAAACCCAGTTGGACAATATAAATTGCCATGTCATCTGCATCGACTTGTTTCTGATCCTCTTTAGTGAATTCTGATTCGTTTTGAACACGATAAGATGGTGGGACGGGAGGTGTTGCATCAGGATCTCCAGGGACTTGGACTTGTCGAGGCTTGAAGGGTCCATTCTTAATGGATTAAATCATCAATTTTCCATTAGGTTTGGTCTTGATGTAGCGAAGCATACGACTTGTCCATTGAAGATAACCACCTTTTTCCAACATAGGAGGACGGTTTTCGGCACCGGCGGCATGAATGTCTTGTTGAGTTGCCATTGATGAAGGTATGTTATGATAAAGTTGATGTAGGATCGATTCAACGATAAAGGAGTTGTGTTTAATAAGATACTGCCGTTTGAAGTTTTTCTGATTGTCGTACTCGTGAACTTGGTCGTAAAATTTTTTCTCCCAAAATTTGAAATTCACTATAAAAAACTAATTCTAAGGTCGTATGAAAAATTTGAGTTATGACAATTTTGACGCCAAATTTGACCCGAAAAATTCGAATTTGGGTCCAAAAATTTGAATTTTTGACCAAAATTTTCCAAGTTATACCAAAATTTGAATTTCGCGTAAAAATTGAACGTTTAGTCTCCTCAAAAACTTAAATTTAATTTAATTTTTTTTTGAAGAGCTTAGGCGTAGACACAAGAAGTTACGAGTAGACTATGGTGCTTAGGCGTAGGCAATAGACTTAAGCGAAGGATCTTTATGCGTAGGAAGCTTAAGCGTGAGATTGTGCTTAGGGCGATAGAGAACTTACGCGTAATACCCAAGTTACGCGTAACAATAGAGTTATGCGTAGACTAAAACTTAAACGTAGAATCCTTATGCGTAGGATTTACTTATCGTAAGCAAGCTTAGGCGTAAGAAAATACTTATGCGTAAGAAATTATACGCATAAGATTTAGCTTATGCGTAAATCTAGGGTTTTGCCCAAAAATCCTTTACACTATCACAAGATTGTAAAAGATATCCAATAGTCGAAGTGTTCCACAAACTTATCCAAGTGAGGGAAGCACTGAGTCACGTTATGCTCGAAGAAACTGCACAAAACTCTTATGCGTAGAAAAAAGGGTTTTGACTTTCTTATGCGTAAAAATAGGGTTTTGACTTACGCATAAAAATTTCCATGATTCAACCGATTTCTCGATGCACAAACAAGCTTCCAAAACACTCATATAACACAAAAGTATTGACCTTAATCACCCAAAGTGCCTTTTCTGCTTATGCGTAGAAATGAACAACGAACCAAACACGAGTTTAAAAATGAAGAAAAACACGTAAAGCTTCGAACTTTTTGCAAAAAACTGAAACTTTAGCACCAAATAAACCTTAAACCACAAGAATCTTGAATTTTTAGGTGCAAAAATTAAAGTTTTAAGCGTGTCAAAGATGTATAACGAGAGCTTTATGCGTACAGTACCAAACTTCAAAACAAACACAAACACTCCTAAACCATTGTTAGGCGATTGATACCAATTGTACGACCTTAAATCTATATCAACCTTATCATAACTTTAGACACAAACACACTATATGCGTAAACCACAACAGTTACGCTATGAGTAGAAAGATGAAGAGAAGAACTTGGTGACTTGAATATATATGAATCGTGTATGTTTAGAGAGATAGAGAGAAGAAATGAAAACAATATTTCATATGAAAACACACACACACACACTCAAGCACACCCCTCAAATGAGACTTTGAGGGGTTTATATAGTACATTACATAAACGCCCTAATGGGCTTTGGCTTGGGCCTCGTGGACTTGGATTGGATAACACATGATGAAAGGCTAGCTTAACATAACTATTAGTCATTTAGCTTATCCCAATCCACGAGCCCGTTGACTATTCTAATACGATATCTAACACACGATATAAAGTTCCTAAATGTGAATGACCATCACTTCTAATAAAAACTATTAAGGCTAACAGTACGTGACTAGTTTATGACCAAAACCCTATTGTAATTGGCAAAATTATAAAATCAACTATGAGAGGTCCATGAATAATTAAAAGAAACTTGAAATAGATTATATTTAATTATTTCAACTATAGTGAAAAATCATTTTATATCTATGTGGCATGTAAAGTTCTTAATTCTAGAAATTCTTAATAAACTCAACACACTTGATGCGTATATAATGAGAAACATTTATAAAGTTGTGTAACATAGTTCTATATTTTTATTATAAATCTTTATAAAATGTAATCATAGTAGAGACTCTAAATATTACTCTGTATTTACCTTTCCTTTTTCCTCAAGGCGTCTTCCCTGTCATCTAAGGGTTTCAAGTCAAGCCTCAACTTTTTAAAATCATAATCCAAGTCCTCAACACCAAAATAATTATAGCTGTGTAGCAAGCCATCAAAAGTAAGACCCTTTTCACCATTCGTAAACTCCCTCAACACTGAAAATACATAATCAACTGTGAAGGTAGCTTCTTCATCGTTTTCGACTTCAGAAGTTGTAACGACACATAATTCAGTTAGCTCTTCTTTGTTAAGACCACCATCTTCATTGATGTCAAATCGTTGAAAAATTCTTCTCACTTTCTCATATCTGCTATTTAGTTAAGTTAAGCCGCATAAAATATATCAACAATTTTAAATGCATTGACATGCCCACAATTCATTGGTTACCTTAGAGCAAGTTCATATTCCTCAAGCGGTTTTAACTTAAGGTTAAGCTTCTCAAAATCGTCATCTAAGCTATCAATACCAAAGTCATATAACTTAAACAAGCCATCACAATTAACGCCTCCCTCGCCTTCAATAAACTCGCCATATAAACATAAGACGTTTATTAGGTTGTCAAAAAGTTGCTCATCATCTTGATCAGGATTGTGAAACTGAAGAAGGCAAGCTAGTTCTGTCATGTCAAGGCACCCATCTCTATTTACATCAAATTGCTGGAAAATTCTTCTCACTTTCTCATATCTACTTTTGTTCAACAATTTTGCACATAAATATACAACCAAACAAAGTAATTTCAGCAAGTATTTTATCAAATGTATAAAAGCTCGTCATTATTTGTATTCAACACCATATACAAGTCTAAAAGAGCTATTTTTTAGACCATGCATATGTAAGTAACAGGTCTAAAAGAGCTATTTTTTAGACCGGTTTATTTCGTTTACACCTGTCTAAATGTATTTTTCTTATTTGGACGGGTGGAAAGCAAACTAACCGGTTTTAAAGGTTTTTAGGTGGGCTAAATTGTCATTTAGACCTATGTTTTTCATAGAGGGTCTTTATATGGAGGTCTAAAAGACCATTTTTGTAGTAGTGATAGATACGTATTTGTGTGAAGAGACAAAATTAAAACTTTTTTTTTAGTATATTTAATGTAGTTTTATGTAAATTGGCTTTCATCTGATTATTTTTCTCTTGCTTGTATACCGAATGCTCATCTAGATAATTGACATACTTTCTTTTAGTAAGTATTGTGTTGGATCTTTTAGTAAACTAAGGGTCTGTTTTTTATGGAGGTTTTGGATTTGGGTTAGAGATTGGAGTTGAAGAGAAATGTTTGGTGGGAGGGTATAAGTTTCAGATTTGGCATGATGTCTAATGGTGAATTCTAGATTTTTGGTGGAAACCAAAAAAAAGTGAAAGAAAACAAAAATAAAGGTGTGTTTTTAAGTTTTTTTTTAGATCAAAAGTAAGAGGAAAGTGCAAAAAATGGGGAAAGTAATGTACTTTTTTTTTTTTTTTTTTTTTTGTTTTTTTTTTTTTTTTGTTTTTTTTTTGTTTTTTGTTTTTGCCAAAACCTTCGTAACATTTTATTTTTGAATGGCGAGTTAGTACAGTAGTAAGTTAGTTATTCGATTATACAGTACTTACTAAGAAGATAGTCCCTGCCAACCTCGAATAATAATTAGTGATTCGATTTCACAGAATATACCCAAAAAGTAGTCATTGCCAGCCTCGAATCGACGCATCTATTAAGCAAAACCCCACAGATTCCACCTTAAAGAAAACTCCCATAGAGAGACTCGAACATGAGACCTCTTGCATGTGGTAACAACCTCCCCAAGATCTCCTTTGATGGCCAACTGAGCTACCCCAGTTGGTTCAAAACCTTCATCACATGAAAGTGAGTGTAATAAAAATAATACATTTGTTATTACAAAATTGCTCTGTAATTACTTTAACATGACCATCAATTAAATATATGATCCAGGATATAATACATTTTTCTCATCACTTCCCTTTTTTTTTCTTTTTTTTCTTTTTTTTTCTTTTTTCTTTTTTTACCCTTCTTACTACTCAAGAATACTAACAAATTTTTAACAATTTTTTTTTTCTTTCTTCACCACTTTCTATAATTTCCTTTCATTCTTCTCTTCCTCCAAATAAAAAGTGAAGAACATGGTATAAATATCCTATTGTTTTGAATATGCATGTTAGCACTTTCCGTTTTGAATATTGAGTATTAATTCTTAGCCACTAATTATATACCTTTGATTTGTCTTTCCTTTTTAATTTGTGTGGGTCATGTATAATATAATTTTTAGAGTTAAGTACATTTTTGGTCTTGTAGTTTTTCGTATATTTTATTTTAGTTTATTTTTAAAAAAGTGTTGGATCCATTCTAAAAATGAAACACCCGTTATTGTTTTTCAAATTTTACAGTTTACATTTCTGTCAGAAAAGTTCGGTCATCTACATTCTTACGTCAATAAACGTTAAACAATATACATTTCTAAGAACGAACAATGCAATTTTTTCCCATTATCAGTATTTTTAATCTTTTTAAATCTAACATGATGTATTTTGCAGTTTACTCTTCTTATTATTTTTACCTTTATTTATTGATTTTATTATTAATATTATTTTATTAAAATTAATATTACCATTACATTTTTTTAAATTTTTTTCTAAATATTTTATAATTAGTTTAATTTATTTGTTATTATTATTTTATTATTAGTATTACTTTTAATTTTTTATATTTTTATTATCATAGTCATTATTATTATTATTATTATTATTGAAACTACTTTCCATATTTTTAACTTAAATTCCTTTTGACGTCATATTTAAAGAAACATCGTATGTACCCTACCCAATTCATCAACAAATATGATGTTGTTACAAGGGTTTGTGTTTAGTTTTGGTTTGAAGAAGATGAAGAAAGAATGTATAAATATTAAGAAATGAGAAGAGAGTTTTAATCATAATAATAATAATTTAATAATAATAATAATAATAATAATAATAATAATAATAATAATAATAAAAGTGATGTTATTAAAAAAAATATATATATAAATAATAATAATAATAATAATAATAATAATAATAATAATAATAATAATAATAATAATAATAATAGTAGTAGTAGTAGTAGAAATATAAACATTTAAATGTGATAATAATATAAAATAATAATAATAAATTAAATATAAAGGTTTAGAAAAAAAAATGTAATATTAGTTAAAATTAAAAAACTAATAATAATATTAAGAGTAAACTGCAAAATACATATTTGTTACAAGAAAAAAGACGAAAATACCTCTCATGTCATAACCAAGTTAGCATATAACAGATATTTTTTTGCATCGTTCGTTTGTTGTCTAACCTTTATTAATGGATGGTTGTAGATATCCCAATTTTTCTGACAACAATATAAATTGTGAAATTTAACAAATCACAAAGATATTTTTTGAAGTTTACTCTAATTTTATTTTAAGATACAATCACGTTCAAATAATAGTATCACTCATGTCCTTATGGCGTACCTCTTCATAACCTTTTTGAAGCGTACCTCTCTATTCTTTCGTTTAAAGTTTCCTTCTTTTCAAAATAAAAATAAATGGTATAAGCTTTTCCGACCATTTGGACCGCCTTCAACACTGTGATTAGAAGATTTTAAAGATTGTTCTCCGCATGCTACATGAGTTCATAATAAACGAACAGCTTTTGATGATTTTTTTTTGTCTTTTAGTTTTAATTTAATCTATGTCAAACTTTTGTGATTTAATCGTTGTAGGAGAGTACTAGCCCAACATATAGGCATGGGCAGTTTATGAAAATTCCCCCTAAAACAAAAATAAAAATTACACATAGAAATATTTGGTAGCGGGGCACGTGCCCACTGTATCCCCTCCCTACCTCCGCCCATGCATATAGAGAGCCTGAGCTCAATTGTTAAGTTTGAAAGTACATTAGAGTTATTTCTAGGGTTCATTATGTCTGTGAAATCTATAAATAACAGATGAATAATATATCATGAGACGAAAAATTCAATGTTCAATATTGAGCATATATACTGACCTCTCTGTTGTTTTTAAAGTAGCTTCATTGCTAAAGGTAAGTCGAAGCATCTCAAAATGACTATTCAAGTTATCAACACCATGGCTATATGACCGTAACATGCCATCACACGTAAGACCTATTTCGCCATTAGTAGACTCGCCATACAAATGAAAGAATCTGTCAGTTTTGATGGAAATTTCATCTTCACTAAATTTAATTTGTGGGTTTGTGACAATAAAGAAGTTAGCTAGTTCTTCTTTGTTCAGTACTCGATCTTTATTGACATCAAATCGTTGGAAAAGTCTTCTCACTTTTTCATATCTCTTATAACACAAAACACTAACCAATGTTAAATTGATTTATATGGAAATTTTATTTCTTCTTTTTAAATGATGATTCATATATGCATCTATACAACATATAAAGTAAAAATGGTCAATATTGAAATGTTAAAAAAATGTCAAACCATGCATTTGGAAAGAAAACTATGACTTATATGACATTTGGAAAGGAAAGTATTGAAAGTATTGAAAACTATGACTTATATGACATATGTTTTAAAAAAACTATTAATACTGTTAGGAATTAGAAAATTCCATGTTAAAGTGTCGGTCACCCCAATTATGATCTAGCATATGTTAGCTCGTAGACGTGTAGTTATTTACGTTATTTAGTAGTTTATTAGTTAGTTTGTAGCATAGAATAGTTTAGTGTATGTAAAACCTGGAAAATCTAAAACCTGATTAAAGACTAAAATACCCTTGGAATCGAAATTTATAAAATACGTAAAATACATTTATATCACTTAACGAAATTTAAATACTTAACTTGCGAATAATCAAACCTAACTAAAATATATTACGTGATCGATTTTGGTACGACGAAGATTGGACGTTCGCAAATAACTTGGATCGTGTTTGTTTTTGTTTCGATGGATCAAAGGCCGAAGCCCATATGGTGTGCGTGTGTGGTGTGTTCGGTTGGGCCAAACCGAAACCCAAGCTACCCCTAAGCCTAAACCGAAAATATCACTACTATATATACAATACATAAACACAAAAGTGAAACCCTAGTTTAGTTTTGCCTCTCTTTTCTTTTCTTTGCTCCATTCGGCCGAATACATACACCCATTGGTGTCGAGTTTTTGCTTCAACCAAGTTAAGGTATAACATGTTCTCGTCTTCCTTTGTTACACCTTACGTATATTTATTGTATCACGTTTGTTTTAGTCGAGTTTGGTGTTTTCTTTTTGTGACCGAGCCGTGTGAAACAAAACAAGGCAAACCCTAATGATTAAACTTGATAAGTATTAAAGAGTATGTTACGTAATATGTGTTATTGAATCGGGTTATGTATATGTCGAGTTACATTAAAACCGAACCCTATGTAATTATAACCGAACCATGCATATCATTCGACTAAGGTATAAAACATGATAACTTGAATGTGAAGTACTTAGATAAGCTAGGACTTGCGTAATAACCTATTAGCCGAAACCCTAGATTGAACCGAACCACATATGAGTTTTAAAAGTATATTAAGTAAGTAAAGGCCATGTAAACGTAAACCCTAGTTTGATATGTGAATCGAATAAGGTATGCCAAACCCTAATGGTTTGTGAATCGTGTCTCATATGTGTGCGTAATTATACGTCAAGTGAACTTGTAAATGTGTAAACGTGTAATTAATACGAGTAATAAGTAACTTGTATGTCACATAAAATCATAAACGTGTATGGTGAAACATAAAAGGAAAGATTGTTTTATGACGTGTTAGGTTAAGTAATGAGTAATTAAAAGACGTAACATGTAAGTAAATGCATATTAATCAGATATTAAAGAATGAGAAAACCTTAGAACATAAATGAGAGTCGATTAGGGTTTGAAGCTAAGTATATTAATTCGTTATTTTATGTGTGAGTTATGACGTTTAAACTATCTTCACATTTAACTCTAAACTTTAATTAATGACATAATGAACCCTAATCTACGATATTAATTATAAAACACTTAAGTCTCATTTTATTATAAAACCCTAAAGTATTAAGATCATTAAATATACTAAGTATGAACACCAAATATTAAAAGATCATTTCGACGATTATGGAATCATAAATAACATGTACGACCGTTAATGTGTATAGGTTCTGTGAAGAAGGAGTAATCCTTTGCTTTCCCTGTTTCTTCTTTTTCGATCATTTGCTTTGGAATAAGGTACAGATATTCTGACCTTTTCAGTAAGGTTTCTTATAACGTTTTCTTTTCGTTAGCTTTTACATTAGGATTTCCTAAGCCTTTGCTATGAACCCTAATGTGTCTATTTGAGCTGTTGCTTATCTGAACTTTGATTTTGAATCATAAAACATTGATTTTGAACTATATGATATGAAGACTTTGATTTTGAAAACATGATTAAACATTTGATAAAATATGATCTATGTCAGTTATGACATTCTATTTGACCTAAGATAGTTTGACACCCGAGCCAATTATTAACTAGTCATGGGGTTCCATGTCCGTGTCAGTAATGCACTTCTGACATGACTCTAGGGCAGTAGAGTGAAGTTCTTCCACGTCCCTTATCTGTTATTTGTTATGAGCTCAAGTTATATTATATTATCAATGAATATTTGTGGGGCGTATGGGTGCATCCTAGATCTGTTATATGTTATATATTATATGTTATATGCTATATGTTATCTGATGATTGATGCTTCGTGCATGCACGTCCTTCATAACTCTGGTAGGTCTCCCCTACAAATGTTGCCTTATGTGAATATGATTTTGTTTATGATATGGCATATGTATTTGGGCTCGAGGTAGTTAGCTATAAAACTTATTCTATTATCCTGATTTATCTTTTGAAATGATTATGATTTTGCTATCTTTCTTTCGCTTTATTTCGTATTCGTTTTGCTTGTATATCTGTTCACTGGGCTTTTGAAGCTCAGCCGCACTTTTCTTTTTCCGCGGCAGGTATCTAAGCATTGGATCTGGGTATTGCTTTGGGATGAGTGTTGTGTGGACTTACCTTAGAGATTTTAGCTTTGATCTTATGATGCCATTTAGACTTTATATTTTAGACATTTCATTTGGAGTTTATTTTTCCGCTGGGACCTATGTATTGAAGTCCTTTGACTTGGATTATTTCAATATTATATTGAGATTTCTTTTGGATATTTATGTTTGCTTTGATATGACACCATTACTTGTGATTCCTTTACCCTTGTCGGGTCGGGGCGTTACAATTTATGGTATCGAGATCCAGGTTTTTACGACTTGTAGTCAGAACCTGTGACATATGGAGCCTAGGTTTTGAGACCTTAGAGCTTAGGATTTGACCTGGTGATTTTGGGTAGACTTTAGGATTCCTTCTGCGTACTTCCATTTCGTATCTCACCATTGTTCATTTTGCTAATCGTTTGAATATCGTTCAGATGGTTCAAACTCGTCGCACCGGTAGCGTGGATGGAGACGATGATGCTACTAACATGGATACTGCGATTGCTAATGCTCTCAACTCTCTTTTCCCTGGTCTTACTACACCGAGATGATGGAACAGTGATCAGCAACATTCGAATGTCGGAATGGTGCTTCTGGTAGTGGTGGAGGAAATCAACCCGTCGGTATTCACACTTGGCTCGAGCGTTTCGGTAAGCTCAAGCCTCTTTCGTTTAGCACTGCTGCTACTCCTACTGAGGCCGAGGACTGGATCACTCATATTGAGAAGCTGTTTGAAGTACTGGGTTGTGGAGATGAGTTTAAGACTCGTTTGGCTGCATTCAAATTGGAAGGTGATGCTTTAAATTGGTGGAAGGCACTCAAACAAGCAAGAGGAGGAGATGCTTTTGCTGTGACTTGTACCTGGACTGAGTTTCGGACTATCTTCTATAACCGTTACTTCCTGATCTGAGCGCAAAGTATGAGAGGGATTACCAGGCAATCTACCAGTTTGATTATGAGAATTCCAATGAGTACATGAGTAGGTTTATGAGGCTGGTGAGTTTTGTGGGAGCTATTGCTGGAGATGGTAGGCGTCAAGCTAAGCACTTCAAGTGGGGACTGAAGAAGTGGGTGTTGGACCGACTGCTTAATATTAAGTATGAGAATGTGTCGCCGCAATGACGCAGCTCGTAACATTGAGATCTTTCATGAGGTTTCGGGGTTCCAACAAAGCGTAATCGCGATGGCGATCGGATTCAAGGTAGGACTCAAGGCAATGACTATAAGGGAAACTCTGGTAGGAGTTATGATTCGAGGAGTCAAGTGGATAGGAGTTATGATCAGGTCGAGTTAGGAAGGAATGTTGACACTGGAAGCCCTGAGACGAGGGGTCAAGATAATAGAAATGCTGGTAAGAATGGAAGTGATCGTCAGAACCAAGGTAACAATAACCAGCGTTACAACAAGGATCAGTCAGCCCGAGGATCAAATCAGGGTCGTGCTCCAGGATCTTCTAGTCAACAGAGGACAGCTGAGGTTTTGCCTCCCCCACCTATTTGTACTACTTGTGGAAAGGCTCACCCGGGGCAGTGTTTCAAGGCCACTGGTGGTTGTTTTGCTTGTGGTTCCACTGCTCACAAGATTAAAGATTGTCCTAAGAAGAACCCGGTGATTCCTGGAAACTACATCAAGCCGCCGACTACTACTGGACGTGTCTATGCTACTACTCGTAACCAGGCGGAGCGCACTTCAGGTACCATTACGGGCACTCTTTTCATTGATGATTAAGCTGTCTTCGTTTTATTTGATACCGGCGCCACACACTCCATTATATCTATCACATTTGCTAAGAAACTTAATATGAAGCCCAAACTGTTAACAAATCATTTATCGATTTCTACGCCTAAGAAGAACCACGTGATCATTGATCATAAATACGTTAAGTGTCCTCTTCGTTTTGATGATCGTATTCGCTTTGCAAATCTGTATCCTCTCGATATGGTCGACTTTGATATCATTCTAGGCATGGATTGGTTGGCTTATCATAGAGCTTCAATTGATTTCCATGCTAGAACGGTGATCTTTGGAGACGTAAAACATCCCGAATTCATTTATCATGGTTCTCAACCTCTCAAATCTGTTAAACTCATTTCCGCTATGAAGGCACGGACCATGATTGCTCATGGGTGCCAAGGTTTTCTAGCATCTGTTAAGGACACATCTTTGGAGAGTCCTAACATTGAAAATCTTTCGGTTGTTTGCGAATTTACCGATGTTTTTCCCGATGAACTCCCTGGTCTTCCCCCAGCTAGAGAAGTTGAGTTTAGCATTGAGTTAATTCCTGGTGCTGAACCGATTTCGAAGGCTCCGTATCGCATGGCACCTGTAGAACTGAAGGAGTTGAAGGAACAGCTGCAAGAGATGATAGAAAATGGATTTATTCGCCCCAGTGTTTCTCCATGGGGTGCACCTGTCTGGTTTGTAAAGAAGAAGGATGGAAGCATGCGTCTATGTATCGACTACCGTGAACTTAATCGTATTACCATTCGTAACCGTTATCCTTTGCCGCGTATTGATGATTTGTTTGATCAACTGCAAGGAGCTAAGTTCTTTTCGAAGATTGACCTGAGGTCTGGTTATCATCAGTTACGTGTGAAGGAGCAAGATGTTCCTAAGACCGCATTTCGTACCAGATATGGTCATTACGAATTCCTCGTTATGCCTTTTGGTTTGACCAATGCGCCTGCTGTGTTTATGGACCTGATGAATCGTGTTTTCCATGAGTTTCTCGACAAGTTCGTTATTGTTTTCATCGACGACATTTTAGTTTACTCCAAGTCTGAAGAAGAGCATGAAGAACATCTTCGGATAGTTTTAGAGATTTTGAGGAAGAAGAAGTTGTACGCCAAATTTTCGAAGTGCGAATTTTGGTTAAGACAAGTCGCTTTCCTTGGTCATATTGTA
This sequence comes from Chrysanthemum makinoi, assembly GCA_910596185.1. Lineage (NCBI taxonomy): Eukaryota > Viridiplantae > Streptophyta > Magnoliopsida > Asterales > Asteraceae > Chrysanthemum > Chrysanthemum makinoi. The sequence continues at coordinate 265,864,311 of OU343217.1, forward strand.
TCAGCTGATGGTATCACCATTGATCCGTCTAAAGTTGAGGCTATCACCAAATGGCCAAGACCTACGACAGTGATTGAGGTCAGGATTTTTCTTGGACTTGCTGGTTACTACAGACGTTTTGTTGAAGGTTTCTCTCGCTTAGCTCTACCCCTAACCCTACTGATGAGGAAAGGTGAAAAGTTTGCATGGACGGATGAACGAGAAAAGAGTTTTGAAGAGTTGAAACGGAGATTGGTGTCAGCTCCTATTTTGACTCTTCCAACTAGTTCTGGAGGATTTCAAATTTACAGTGATGCATCTAAGAAAGGATTAGGCTGTGTTTTGATGCAACATGGAAAGGTAATAGCTTATGCTTCGAGGCAGCTAAAACCTTATGAGAAGAATTACCCAACTCATGACCTTGAGTTAGCTGCAGTGGTGTTCGTGTTGAAAATCTGGAGACATTACTTGTATGGAGAGGCGTGTGATATATTCACTGATCATAAGAGTCTCAAATATATTTTCACTCAGAAGGAACTTAACATGAGACAAAGAAGATGGTTAGAACTTCTTAAGGATTATGACACCAACATTCGTACCATCCAGGTAAGGCTAACGTAGTTCTTGACGACCTTAGCCGAAATCAGGCATTCTTGCAAGTATCAAGATTGAGCCTAGGATTTTGCGTGACTTAGAAAGTTTGGATGTTGAGTTGTGTGTACGAGATTTTGATGGATACTGGGCTAGTATGAAGGTGGAGTCGAACCTTATACTGCAAATTAAAGAAGCTCAGAAAGATGACGCGAGGCTGTGGGCCGTGGCACAAAATGTTGAAGAAGGTAAGCAGACGGAGTTTAAGGTTGATAATGACGGTATTGTATGGTATGGAGATAGGCTTTGTGTTCCCAATGATCAGGTACTTCGTGAGAAAGTTATAACTGAAGCTCATAGTTCTCCTTTCACTATCCATCCTGGTTCTACCAAGATGTATAGGGATTTGAAGCAGTACTTTTGGTGGAATGGCATGAAGCAAGATGTGGCGACGTTTGTGTCGAAGTGTATGATTTGTCAGCAGGTTAAGATCGAACATCAAAGGGCTAGTGGATTGTTACAGCCATTGGATATTCCAACATGGAAGTGGGATAAGATATCTATGGATTTTGTGACTGGACTACCTCTTACTCGGAAGAAGCATGATGCGATTTGGGTAGTTGTTGATCGACTAACCAAATCTGCTCATTTCTTGCCAATCAGAAAGGATTTTGGTATTGGTAAATTGGCGGAGATTTTTCAGCAAGAGATCGTTAGACTTCATGGTACTCCGGCATCTATTGTGTCCGACAGAGATCCGCGTTTTACTTCTCATTTCTGAAAGGGTTTGCAAAAAGCTTGGGGTACTCGACTAAATTTTAGTACGGCATTTCATCCTCAAACAGATGGTCAGTCAGAGAGGACTATACAGACCTTAGAGGATATGCTCGGGGCTTGTGCTTTAGAATGGACTGGCAGTTGGGATGAATATTTATGTTTAGTAGAGTTTGCATACAAAAACAGTTGGCATGCTAGCATTAAGGCGGCACCGTTTGAACTTCTTTATGGAAGGAAATGTAGAGCACCTATTTGCTGGGATGAAGTAGGTGAACGCTTGATTGAAGGTCCGGAAATGATCGAGATCACTAATGAGAAGGTAGCTGTTGCTAGAGAAAAGTTGAAGGAAGCTAGGTCTCGTCAGAAAAGTTATGCCGACAAGCATCGTCGTGATTTAGAATTTCGGGTTGGAGATCGTGTATTTTTGAAAGTTTCGCCGTTTAGAGGTGTGAAACGTTTTGGAATCAAGGGCAAGCTCAGTCCTCGATTTATCGGACCGTTTGAAATTCTAGAACGTATAGGAGAAGTTTCGTATCGATTAGCACTTCTGCCTCAGTTATCGCATGTTCATGACGTTTTCCATGTATCACTCCTAAGGGGATACAACTATCATCCGTTACACGTTGCTTCTTATCCGTTTGATCAAATTCAATCCGATATGTCTTTATCTGAAGAACCGGAAGCTATTTTAGAAAAGCAAGAAAGAGTTATGAGAAATAAAGTCATTCCATTCGTTAAGATTCTTTGGAAAAATCATCCGGAACGTGAGGCTACTTGGGAAACCGAGGAGTCGATGCGAGCTAGTTATCCTCATTTCTTTGAATAGTTTGGTATGTTCTCATTTCGTTTTCGTTTTCGTTTCGTTTCATTTCAATTTTCGAGGACGAAAATTTTTCTTTAGAGGGGAAGAATTGTAAAACCTGGAAAATCTAAAACCTGATTAAAGACTAAAATACCCTTGGAATCGAAATTTATAAAATACGTAAAATACATTTATATCACTTAACGAAATTTAAATACTTAACTTGCGAATAATCAAACCTAACTAAAATATATTACGTGATCGATTTTGGTACGACGAAGATTGGACGTTCGCAAATAACTTGGATCGTGTTTGTTTTTGTTTCGATGGATCAAAGGCCGAAGCCCATATGGTGTGCGTGTGTGGTGTGTTCGGTTGGGCCAAACCGAAACCCAAGCTACCCCTAAGCCTAAACCGAAAATATCACTACTATATATACAATACATAAACACAAAAGTGAAACCCTAGTTTAGTTTTGCCTCTCTTTTCTTTTCTTTGCTCCATTCGGCCGAATACATACACCCATTGGTGTCGAGTTTTTGCTTCAACCAAGTTAAGGTATAACATGTTCTCGTCTTCCTTTGTTACACCTTACGTATATTTATTGTATCACGTTTGTTTTAGTCGAGTTTGGTGTTTTCTTTTTGTGACCGAGCCGTGTGAAACAAAACAAGGCAAACCCTAATGATTAAACTTGATAAGTATTAAAGAGTATGTTACGTAATATGTGTTATTGAATCGGGTTATGTATATGTCGAGTTACATTAAAACCGAACCCTATGTAATTATAACCGAACCATGCATATCATTCGACTAAGGTATAAAACATGATAACTTGAATATGTGAAGTACTTAGATAAGCTAGGACTTGCGTAATAACCTATTAGCCGAAACCCTAGATTGAACCGAACCACATATGAGTTTTAAAAGTATATTAAGTAAGTAAAGGCCATGTAAACGTAAACCCTAGTTTGATATGTGAATCGAATAAGGTATGCCAAACCCTAATGGTTTATGAATCGTGTCTCATATGTGTGCGTAATTATACGTCAAGTGAACTTGTAAATGTGTAAACGTGTAATTAATACGAGTAATAAGTAACTTGTATGTCACATAAAATCATAAACGTGTATGGTGAAACATAAAAGGAAAGATTGTTTTATGATGTGTTAGGTTAAGTAATGAGTAATTAAAAGACGTAACATGTAAGTAAATGCATATTAATGAGATATTAAAGAATGAGAAAACCTTAGAACATAAATGAGAGTCGATTAGGGTTTGAAGCTAAGTATATTAATTCGTTATTTTATGTGTGAGTTATGATGTTTAAACTATCTTCACATTTAACTCTAAACTTTAATTAATGACATAATGAACCCTAATCTACGATATTAATTATAAAACACTTAAGTCTCATTTGATTATAAAACCCTAAAGTATTAAGATCATTAAATATACTAAGTATGAACGACAAATATTAAAAGATCATTTCGACGATTATAGAATCATAAATAACATGTACGACCGTTAATGTGTATAGGTTCTGTGAAGAAGGAGTAATCCTTTGCTTTCCCTGTTTCTTCTTTTCGATCATTTGCTTTGGAATAAGGTACAAATATTCTGACCTTTTCAGTAAAGGTTTCTTATAACGTTTTCTTTTCGTTAGCTTTTACATTAGGATTTCCTAAGCCTTTGCTATGAACCCTAATGTGTCTATTTGAGCTGTTGCTTATCGGAACTTTGATTTTGAATCATAAAACATTGATTTTGAACTACATGATATGAAGACTTTGATTTTGAAAACATGATTAAACATTTGATAAAATATGATCTATGTCAGCTATGACATTCTATTTGACCTAAGATAGTTTGACACCCGAGCCAATTATTAACTAGTCATGGGGGTTCCATGTCCGTGTCGGTAATGCACTTCTGACATGACTCTAGGGCGAGAGTGAAGTTCTGCCACGTCCCTTATCTGTTATTTGTTATGAGCTCAAGTTATATTATATTATCAATGAATATTTGTGGGGCGTATGGGTGCATCCTAGATCTGTTATATGTTATATATTATATGTTATATGCTATATGTTATCGATGATTGATGCGTGCATGCACGTCCTTCATAACTCTGGTAGGACTCCCCTACAAATGTTGCCTTATGTGAATATGATTTTGTTTACGATATGGCATATGTATTTGGGCTCGAGGTAGTTAGCTATAAAACTTATTCTATTATCCTGATTTATCTTTTGAAATGATTATGATTTTGCTATCTTTCTTTCACTTTATTTAGTATTCGTTCTCGTTTCGTATTCGTTTTGCTTGTATATCGTTCACTGGCTTTTTTGAAGCTCAGCCGCACTTTTCTTTTTTCCGCGCAGGTATCTAAGCATTAGAGCTGGGTATTGCTTTGGGATGAGTGCTGTGTGGACTTACCTTAGAGATTTGAGCTTTGATCTTATGATGCCATTTAGACTTTATATTTTAGACATTTCATTTGGAGTTTATTTTTCCGCTGGGACCTATGTATTGAAGTCATTTGACTTGGATTATTTCAATATTATATTGAGATTTCTTTTGGATATTTATGTTTGCTTTGATATGACACCATTACTTGTGATTCCTTTACCCTTGTCGGGTCGGGGCGTTACAGTGTAACACCGTGGAGGAAGGACGGGTCTTTACCCACTGTATGCATGATCCACAATCCGATAGGAGGACGTATGCTTTGTAACTATAAATACTCCTTCCATCCTTGGAAGGGGTGTGACTTCTTTGAATCTAACCTTTCATTTTTGTAAAGCAACTCTCTTTCAAGAAACCTCCTCTCTACTCTCTTCATCTCTCTAATGGCTTTCTTATTTAATCATTGTCCTAGACCACCCGAATCATCAAACAACATAAAAATATTACGATCCTACAATTGGTACCAGAGCCAAGGTTCTGTTGTTTTGATGAGTCGCATGGTCTTTTAAGCGGTTTGTTCGATTGTTTGTATGCGGTTTGATGTGGTTTTAGAGACATTTGATGTGCGATTGATATGGTTGTGATACTGTTTTAAAGCTGCTGTTGAAACTATTGTTTTGGTCAAGATTATTTTCTTTTTAGAATGATATAGTTGCATATTTGCTTAACTAGTTTCATAAGAAGTCTTGATTATTAACTTGATCAAACAATTTCTGGAACACGTTGAAACATTTTGGAATTGGTTCTTTTAAGTTGTGTTATAGTTTTTAAAGCTGTTTCTATGTTTCTGCCAGTTTTAACATGTTTTCGAGTCAGTTTAAAATTCCTCTTCGATGCAGTCTTGGTCTTTCAAGTCGTCTTAACTGTTTTGGTCAGATAAGTTGTTCTTTACTGCTGTTCTGGTCAGAAAAATTGGTGTTCATCTAAGCATGTTTTTGGTCATTCATATAAGCGAGTTGATATTCTGCCCAGATCGAGTGCTAAACATACGTGTTGGTACAAAATGCGAGTTGTCATAACATGTCCAGATACAATGAACTGGTTTGCGAGTTGAGTACTGGCAGTTAAGAAGCGAGTTGTGATTCTGTCCTGGTTCAAAGTCATAAAATGATGCGAGTTGCACTCAACTCGCTTTTGAGCGTGTTGTAACCTTTGCGTGTTGATAAATTGATTAATATGCGAGTTGTGGACTCGCATTTTTGAATGCGAGTTGTGCTTACAATTAATGGAAGAGAGTTGTCATATTTATGCTAAACAAGCGAGTTGTCTAACTGGTTCTATGATGCGAGTTGTGTTAACTAAAGAAGATGCGAGTTGCCAAATGTTTTTTCATTTTGATGCAATTAAAGCGTGTTGTTAACCAAAGTTTTGACTGTTGACGTTTTGACCAAACAATATCACAATGCAAAACACATGTGACCTCAGTATTGAAACCATCATCAGTCGGAGTTCAAGAACACGGAATGAAATTAAACCGTTTCAATAGTCGACTCAACACCACTTCAGACCAAAACCTAATTCGTATAAAACCTAAATCAACCATAGGCAACACCCATCTCATCACCACCTCATGACTCAATGAAAAACAAAAAATTAATAAGAATGTTATTCTCATCTCCATGTTCGTCTTTCAATCACACAAAATTGACCTCGACAATATCACAAACGATTTCTTAAATAGATCTCAGTATTTACCTTTCGATATATTCACATGAACATCAGGACTTTTGAAGGTCCATATATCGAAAGTAAAAATCTTCATCGATCGAGGTTTGTTTTATTTTATCCGAAAACAAAGAAGTGTAATTAACAATTGTGTTAATTCAAATCTTTTGGTCGTTTAATTATAAACAAGCAAAATGAATAAAAAACTTGTCCAAGATCGATACCTACCTGTAATTTCTCAAAGATCTTGACGCCATATCGCTTGTTCAAGCCATCCCTGTGGCAGTTACAAGACTCTCAAACCAACCTTGTGGCGAGGTCGTGACTGAATGAACATCCATGTGAATCGATTGTGAGAAGTTTGATTATGGGGGAATTATATGGTTCGTTGTTAATCTTGGATTATATGACCGGTTAGTTGCTGTGGTGATGAGGAAGTCTTGTGAATCTTGAGAAGTGATTATCTGGTAGGCGGAGAGTTGAGTGATATTTAGGGATTGAATGAGTGAGATATATTAGGGTTAATAATGTGATATACTGGCTTTTTATACTCCCACGTTTTATTAGGGTTAAGATGTTTATACCAGTTTTGGGAATGGGCTTGGTAAATTTTAATTGGGCCGTGTGGTGTGTAAGAAATTTGGCTTATATTGAGCCTCATGGTTATTTTGAATGGAACGGATCAAATGGAGTTTGTGTGGATCGAGTAGTTGGTGCTATGAGATATTTGGTTGAAGGGTTGTGATCAATATTAAGTATGTCTCATGGTTCTTGTTCTTGGCGTGTGCATTTTAACAACTTAAATGGGCCACGAATGTTGATATAACACAAAAGTCTTATTTTGAATTTGTACATTTTATGGCTACAAGGTAATTGTGTATCATGAGATACGAATAACATTGACCTTAAGTGATGCTTTAGCATGGGTTGAGTTGTTCATTGGTACGGACTTGGAACTGAATGTGGGTATTTGGACTTGGAGTTTCATGGGCTTTGACTTGTATGGTTGGATTTATTTTCATTAACCAGGCCTCGCTTACTACATATAACCAAGTTTGGGTCATACACATGGTTGGGACAGATGGGCTTCTCAAGAATTGGACTTTATGTGAGTTGATTCATGAGGTGATTTGAGACGTACGTGGTATAAATTGATCATGAGATTTGAGTATGAGATTTATTGATGAAAGTTGTTGGGTACGTTGGTTTATTCATTTTCACGGAAAACTATGTTGCGGCTTAAATTGATAATTGATCATAGTTGTCTACGGAGATGGTTGAACGGTATTTCTTACTTGACTTTGAAGTGAGGTTTTCCGGGCGCGTTTACTTATTTCATCTTCTTTCTTTCTACTCTTCCGCGAAGATGACTTGTTTGGACATTTATAGAGGGTGATAAAGACTTGGCCATTTAGTTACGCTTGTGATTCTTTCTCGCTTAACCCACAACGTAGCTATCACTTCGGTGTCTCACTCAGTTGAGAATGTCAAGAGGTTTTGTACATTGGGTACTCCGTTTCTTTTTCACAAGGATTAGTGCAAGTTTAAGTAACAAATCTGGGGAATTTCTCTTCATGATCAAGTTTGGCATCTTTGGATTTGTTTCACCATGTTGTTACTACAATAGCCGACAGAATGCGTGAATGATGTGTTTACCAAAGTGTTTATTGGATGGTTGATGATGTTGGATAATGAACCGTTGACGAACCGCTGCATGATCCCCTAAAACAGATATTCACCAAAACCAAAGTTGTCATAACACATTCAAGCTGACATTGTTTACGGTTTTGTCTTGATTTTGTAAAATTCCGCGAAAGAACCTATTTCTCGGTTTAAATCATAGACTTGTAAAATCCCGTGACAATGGAAACATCCTGGTAATAGTAAAGTGCATTTCCGGATCTATCTTACGGTTTATTCCTGGTTTTGTAAGATCCCGCGAAAGAATCTATTTCTCGGTTTAAACCATGGAATTGTAAAATCCCGTAATGATGGAACCATCCTGGAGAAAGGAATGTGTAATTCTGAATCTTATCTGATCTTGGTGCTACGGTTTCTACTTCCAAGAAGGGATAAAAGGGTGTACTTCATGAATTGGGTGATTGCTTGGATATTCTTCATGGCAATTTGGTTATTGCTTGGTTTTATGGGGTTATGTGCTTTTAACCATGGTCGGAATGTAAACCATTATCAAAGTTCATTTAAATGTCAAAGAAGGCTAGATTTGAGCAGTTAACCAGAAGATGTGACAACGGCGTTAATTCAGTATTATTTATTTGAGGTTGAAGTGAAATATCACGGGCGAGTGTACTTAGTATCTGAAGGTATCGGGGATGGCTGGATGAAGATTCTTCAAGATCCTTGTTCGAGCTTATTATCAAAAACGAAGACTTGGAAATCTAGTTATTGTTGGGTGACTTTTACCTTTTCTTTTACCACTTGGGGGAATTGGGCTTTTATCACCTCAAAATAACTATCACTTTAAGGAGTTACGTTGTAGTGCTCAGTGTCACATTCAATTGTGGATTTTCAAGAGGTGATGTACGTCTTATACTTGATAGTTGGTTGGTTGAAGAGTATAGAGTACTTAGAGATGCTAATGGAAATCGGCACCGCTCTCTGTTACATTTGTGCAAGTTTAAGTCACGAGTTCAGGTTAGTTTACTTCAGGCTCAAATTCATCATATTGGGTTTTCTCCATCAGTTGTCACTATAAAGAGCCTACTGAATGATAATGGGGTTGATAACAAGTTTGCCAAGAGTAGATGAAAAGAGAGAGATTATGACGTATGAACACAACAGTTCATGCCTCGTACTCTAAAGAAAAGAAAACTGTACGTTTCAGTGCGCTTTATCTTCTGAAGAAGAGAAATCTTCTTATGACGTTTGAACACAACAGTTCAAGCCTCGTTCTCTAAAGAAAAGAAAAGTGTACGTCTCAGTGCGCTTTATCTTTGAAAGAAGAGAAATCTTCTTATAACGTATGAACACAACAGTTCATGCCTCGTACTTCAAAGAAAAGAAAGGTGTACGCTTCAGTGTGCTTTATCTTCAGAAGAAGAGAAATCTTCTTATTATTACCATTCTCATCAACATGCTTCATGATTTTTCCATGCGCTTCAGTCATCAAGTGAACCAGACTACTGATAATTACTCTTATTCCACTTGCTTAATATAATGAAGATGGCGACATCATGTGCTAATTTTACAGGGGAGAAGTGTGAATAGAATACACTTGGATGATAATCACTTGTTTAATCAAGAATGGCATCTCTGTATGCAATTCTTGAGGGGGAGAAGAAGTGTGAATTTTTTGCATGGTTGATTGATATTTGAGAATATATGGTCAAAAGGCTCCAAACTCATTTAAGAACCGAGCTTCTTATTATCGGGTCATCTTCACATGATGTTTCTTCTAAGAGCCGTTGGTTGACATCTTCTCATGGACTGATGAGTTTATCGACAAAGTGCTTCCGGTTAATGCTTCACGTGCACATCAACATGATGATCCCGAATGACCTTCTGTTCTTTGGTATTCCTTTACCAAATGTTCACAGATTATTGTGCACTCTGTAAATCAACCACATGAACATTAAGGAAAATGACTACCTCATCCGGTTGAAGACATTATTGGTGAATCTTCGGTCAGTCTCTATATGTATATCTTTAGGAAGATGGAATTGATGTTGAGGAATCATTTGTTCCGTTTCATTAAGTGGGTCAATGTACATCTGGTTGTACATTTATTCACGTGTTGGACATTTGACACAAGTTGATTCCTTCGGAGTTAATCATTTATCACTTATTTGAGATTGAAGTTGACTTTCACAAAGGCGTGTTCTTATTTGATAACTTGCTCGGGCTTAAAATTTTTGAGTTGAAGACTTGGTTTATCTAGTTACCAGTAGTCGAGGTGGATGGTTGAAGACCTGTTAACTATAACTATTAGGAGTTACTTTGTTTTACTCAGTGTCACACCATAACGGTGTGGATAATCGTAAGAGGTGTTAATGTCTCATACTTTGTATGAGTAGTGAGTACTTAGAGATTTGCTTGAAGCATAAATTCTCGACACCGTTCTTCCATCATTAGGTGCAAGCTTAAGATACAAATGGGGGAATTTGATTTCAATTTCAAGTATGGTATATCGGTTTTTCTCATCATGGTACTCATTCAATTGTCTACAAGGGTTGATAAAATAGTCAGGAGAGAGTCTTGACAAGTTGATTCTCAAAAGAGTTCAAGTGTTCTTCTCATAAAGATTTCAAGTATTTGGGCTTATACTATGTTGCTGATTCAGAAGTGTCAAAACTAGCAAGGGGGAAGGAGACAAGCATCTAAACGCGAGTAAACTTGATGAACTTAATTCTTCTAAGTGATTGAAGATATCCCGGAAAACAAATGTCATGACCGCAGAGAACTCAAGGTTTTACTCGCAAGACTTTTAGTGTTATTATTCCAACTATGTAGGGAAGTGATGTAAGAGAAAGTTTAGAAGATAAAAGAATACACAAGTATGACATATTTCAGGGGAGATAAATGTGTAACATGAGGAAGGTGTTATCAGTTATTCTCTCTTTGGGAATGTGTGTACTTCGTGTTCTTGAGCTTCATACCGTTATCGGGGAAGAAAAATGTGAACATGGGGAGGTGTTTTCATTCCCCTCATGGTGTGTATTCGGGAGAGCTCTTGGGTATTGGTGTACTTCAGGTTCTTGAGCTTCATACACGATTATCAGGGAAGAAAAATGTGAACATGGCGACGTGTTTTCATTCCCCTCATGATGTGTATTTGGGAGAGTTCTTGAGCATTATTCAAGAGAAATGACTGCATCAATTCAACTACTTGATGGAAGTGGTCTCTTGACACCTTTTGGAATGGATTGCTTCAGACTTTAGTGGAAAAGGAATTTGAGAAGATTATTTAAATGTGGGATGATACGTTCTGTTTGTTCTATTGGATGATATAGCCTCGAACGAATAATCACGGTGATTATTCTTAAAAGGAGCAGCAGGTCGATGATAAGGTGTGCTTCGTTGTGCACCTGGCTAATGGAAGCTTGAAAGAAAGCTTTGAATCTGCTCATCTAATGGATTTTCGTTTGGGGAAAGGTGCCAAAGTCTCTCTTTCTCAAAGGCTCGGGTTATTTCTTCTTTTCAAGGGCCTCGGAAGCTTTGGTGGTGGATGTTTAAGAGATGACGATTTCTATCTTCAACGGACGGTTGTTTGATATCCTTATCACGGTACTCGTATCATCATCTTTCTTAAACTATATCATCTATTCTATCTTTGTAAATAATTATTAAAAACCAAAATACAAAATTATAAAACCAGAAAAAGAAAATAGAAAATTATAAAATCATAGATGAAGTTCGAGTCGGAGGTGTAAATATTCTTTTCAAAACATGTCTCAAAATATGGCTTACAGTTATTTCAGACTGTGACCCGTTACTTCAAATAATGGCTTGCAGTACTTCAGAACTGTAACCCGTGCTTAAACTATGGTTTGCTATTTTTCAGATAGCAACCCGTTCTTCAGAAAGGAAAGTGCTACCTAAACTAATTTTCAAATATTTCGTGCACTTATCCTAAAACAAATTGAGGAAAGTATCCAAGGACTGCTGTTCCTAAACAAATGTTTTCCCGCTAAAATTCTTCAGAAAAATATTTATTGTTTTCAAAAATGGTGGTAAATGAGTTGCTTGAAAATCAATCAGATTCAGAGTTTTTCGTAAAAATTGAAAACTCAATCAATGACTTCAGCGCTTTTAAACTTTTCAAAAAATAAGTCATTGATTGAGGGGGAGAATGTTTTCAAATCTATATCATCTAACGGGCTTTCTTAATTATCCTATATGCTTAATTAAAAATGATGTTAACCTACGTTGAAAGACTAGGTGCCTAGGATATGATTGTTAGGATTATATGATTAGAGTTTGATAAACACATTATTCCCATACTTTAAATGATCTGATTGACATGTTGAACTGGCTTTTATTAGTCGATTCTTTGTTTGGGTGTTGTCGACCACCATATATTTGTATGTATGTTCACCAACGTATGCATATATCATGGTTGATAAGAATGTTCCCGATCCGGATCCCACTATTGAAGATGATTGGATGCCAAAAAGAAAGGGTAACGATATCTTGGGTTGACAAATGAAGAAACGGAGCTTAATTGGACTTCTATGGAGAGTTGGCATGTAAAAATGCAACGTAAGAGGTCTCACTGCATCAGCAGATGATTTTCTTCATCAGCAAATGAAGAAACGGAGCTTAATTTGACCTCAGTTGGCATTAAAATGCAACGTAAGAAGTCTCACTGCATCAGCAGACGATTTTTCTTCCAAGCCCTACAACAACAACATAAGCTTCTCAACCACCTAACGTATCTTTGTGCAGGATACCATTTTTAAACAATTTTGAATAATTTGATTAAATTGTTTTGAAAATGGAAAATATTGTTTTGAAAATTAATTGGACTTAATTTTGAAAATCACCGGACTTCATTTTATCAAAACTTGAGTCTCTCAATCATCGACTACGATCATCGATTGAGGGGGAGAGTGATTTAAAATAAAATATTTTCAAATGATATTTCTTCACAAAAGTTCCGTTTTGTACGTTATAATGTGGTGATCTAAAGATTTAATGTTATGTCATGGTATGATTTTTCTTTTGAATCAGGGTCTTTCAAAAATGAAATTTTTTCTGTTCTTGTTTGATTGTGAAATTGTTTTATTTTACTTAAAGATCTCTTAAAACTATCATACCTGACACTAACAATCTTTAATGTCTAAATCTGTTCCTATCTGTCATATTTAAATCAATTGGGATCACAAATCTCAAGAGGTTTGATATTTTTGATCGGGGGAGAATTTGTGATTTAATAATGAAATTTGATAAAAGGTGATCGTTTTGATTCAATTGTGCAGCCTGCTCTCTCATATGTGCTAAACGCTTTCGAATCTCGAAGCACATATTGAGGGAGAGCATTTCAAAAGAAAACAAACTTTCAAGGTACAAAAGCTTTTATGTTTCAACATAAAGTACCTTGATTGATTTTCTAAAGGTTTCTTAATGGTTTTGGTGATCGTGATTGTACTTCAAAAGAACTCTTGCCTCTATTTGATAAAATGATTTCAAATATCCTATGCACATATTGAGGGGGAGAATTTACCAAGAAAATCAATTGGCTTTTTCTATGAAAATTGTGATCAAAGAAAATATTTCAAAGTCCTCTTGCCTCCATGTGCTAAACAATTTCTAAATCATATGCACATGTTGAGGGTGAGGTTTTCTAAATGATCAAAACTATTAAGGTACAAAATGCTTTGATCTCATATCACAAGTACCTTGATTGTTTTTCCAAATGATTTTTCAATTGGTTTCAAGGAAGAATGAACGGTACCAAAAAAACCGACCATTTTACTTTATGTATGGAGTTATAAGGATGGTGAGGTTAGGTATTAGTTCCCACGATCCGCCAGAACCGGAGGGATATTCCCAGGGACAATCCACTAGATAGTGTAGAGTCCTTAGGAATATTGAAAAAAGGAGAAAAGTGAGATATGGGAAGAGTGCCGACTGAGACAGAGCTAGTACTGGAATATACCCAACAAGGTTCTAGTAATGAAGTCTGGTAAGCACTGAAGGGGTTGAAGAATGAAAAAGAAATGAAATGAGAAAAGGGTGAAAAGAAATAGCCCTCCAATAATTCAACCTTAGGGCAGTAACCAGGTTTAATACATATGCTACTGGTGTTTACTAAGGTAACACTGGTATTGAAGACAAGACGTCATGGACCCAGTGACACACTGCACTAAACTTCCCAAGCTACTCAAGTTCCTCTTAAAAGGACTTGTTTCATTCTCACGGGGAACCTACATAATCTATCGACTTTCTCTTAGAGACTGTTGATATTGAAGAAGGAGACCATCTCCCTAGTCTCCGGCATAGGAACCAAATGTGCACGTTTGTGTCTAGAGCCAAGAGATCATCCACAATATCTCATTAGGACACTAAATTAATGAAGACTTGTTGTTTCACACAATGTGTAAAGTAAGAATATATTTTAAGAGTCCTACGCATTATCCTTGTGGTATTGCCAGAACATCCGAGTGATATGTAAAAGTATTCACGATGAAGATGGAAATCCTTCTAGAGCCAACATCAAACAAGCTCTTGGTGGGTGACATGTGAGATCTTTTCTAAAGATCAAGCTTGTGACAACTGGATAGAAACGATGGGGCGATTCACTCTTGAATCAACCTTGGTCCAGGATTGGAATTGATGAATACTTTTGAAAAAACCGTTCGATGTGCAAACCTTCTTTTCTCTATCACGTCGAATGTGTATTCATGTTGTCAAACACAAAAAGTATCTCTGATTGAAAAAATACTTTTGGAAAAACCGCTCGATGTGCGAATCTCTTCTTTTATCTAGCACATCGAATGTGTACTCTTTTCAAATACAAAAAGTATTTTTGATTGAAAATTGATCATTCTCATAAAACCTTCGTCGTATTGCAAATCTCTTTCTTCAACCAGTACGCGATTGTTTTCAAATCAATTTTTCATCAATCAGTGAATCTCAATTCGCTGATTCACTCACTCCGTGTTGTCTTCTTTGAGACGTTCCGGTTTGAGAACAGCTAGAGCAGCTGCGAAACCCTGTCAAGGAGATTCTTCGGAATTATACCTGTTCACAGGCAGTACTTGTACTGATCAACGGGGAACCGTGGGCCGTGTACCTCAATTCAACGAAAGTGATCAAAGACACTTTCGTGTGATTTATTGCTAACTGTTGTTTGCAGGTACATTTGGACGGTTGCAGCTGATCAGAATTGAGGAGTCAATCCAAAGCCGCATGCTCACAGCATCCACACTTAATTGAAGAAATCATGACTCGTGCATATCTACAGAACCTGGCTCTGATATTTCTATAATATGCTTCTGCTACGCTGCTGCAAATATCATGAACCAGTAAAGCTTCCGCTACTCTGATGGAAAGATGTCATGATTCAAAAGTGTGAGCATGTCGGTCCAAAAGTCACAACATCACATGAAGGCAACACAACTATGGATGATCCAGAGAGATTTGTGTGGCTGATGATCTCAAAGAATGCTCGAAGATCATCGAAGATGTGGATCAGTTAAAGGCCTCCACTAAAAGTACAAATCAATGCGGACTTTAAAGAATCGCTACTAAAGCACAAAGATTGCGGAATTGAAGAATTGAAGTCTGCGAGCTCAAGAACAAAGTCAAGAATAGAATGCTAGGATTCAAAATGTAAAACATGGGGTGACCTCCCTTAGGGGGAGATTGTTAGGATTTAGAAAATTCCATGTTAAAGTGTCGGTCACCCCAATTATGATCTAGCATATGTTAGCTCGTAGACGTGTAGTTATTTACGTTATTTAGTAGTTTATTAGTTAGTTTGTAGCGTAGAATAGTTTAGTGTAACACCGTGGAGGAAGGACGGGTCTTTACCCACTGTATGCCTGATCCACAGTCCGATGGAGGGCGTATGCTTTGTAACTATAAATACCCCTTCCATCCTTGGAAGGGGTGTGACTTCTTTGAATCTAACATTTCATTTTTGTAAAGCAACTCTCTTTCAAGAAACCTCCTCTCTACTCTCTTCATCTCTCTAATGGCTTTCTTATTTAATCATTGTCCTAGACCACCCGAATCATCAAACAACATAAAAATATTACGATCCTACAAATACACATTAAAAATCGGGTTGATCCAGGACGCTTCAAACTTGGCAGGTTGACCCGGTTTAGTTTGACCTGTTTTTCAACAAGAACAGTTCAACCGGTTGAACCACCTAAGTTGAAACGGGTTTCAAAACATTATATTTAATCCCAAATCCTCTAAATTTTATTATTTTTCATTTATAACTCATAAACTTTTTTTTATCACGAAAATTATCTACCACTATAAAATCTTGTGGCTATGCACGCGTACTCGTTTAGTATAATATTTTTTAATGATATCCAATGGCATATCTAATGCATTTAACCTTTAAAAATTACAACTAAGCATTTAAAATTCTCAACAAACTTTATTGTATTCCCTTTACACAAAATATACTAGACGACTACCTGCACATATTATTGAAGGTATATGTTTTTTGAGAAAATCTAGTTGACTCAATTCTGTGTGTGTGAATTTTAGTTTATTGCAATTTCTTGTAGTTTTGTGGTATTTGGTCTTTGAACGATGTTCCTTGAATGATGTAAAATAGGTGGAAATTGGTGGACTAAAAGAGAGACGAGAATTTTTGTTTCATCATTTTTATGAGTAAGGGTGTTCTGATAAAGTATCGTTACTTATTTTATATACTTTAAGCAAATTCGTTTTATCTTTATATGTAGTAGAGATAAAATTTAATAATATGACAACTCGTCATGGTTACAATGTAATTTTACTTGCAAATCATCATCAAGTTATATCGATCTAAATTTTCATCCAATTTTTTTTTATCTAACATTACCTCTAACAATCAAACACAATTCACTTAATATTTTCATTATTTTTCTGAAGTTAAATATATGTAGGATTACAATTGTTTGTATCATGTTTAAAATATTTTAAATTAAATAAATAGCGTGTAACACAATTTTTATATATATTATGTGAGTTATGATCAAATGAGAAATAAAATTAAAATGAGAAAAAAATACAACATGTATTTCGTGTGCACATAAAAAAATGTATGCGTCTCTCCATAAATTTTTCCTCTTTTATAAATTATGTCACCATAAATTTTTTTAACCCTTGTTATTTTTTATTTTTTTCATGCACACAACCAAAAATGATATGAACAACTTAAAATCACATTAGTGAAACACATGATACAACATTAACATATTTTTCATGTTTCACTTTATTTTCCTCTCTCTTACATATATTGATAGACTTTTTTTATTTATTAACGATGTGTATAAAACAAGAAAAAAGATTTATAGGTTTAGGTAGTGGCCCTAAAAAACCTACAAACGTGATAGGTGTATTTAAAAAATGATTGATGAATATGAGGAGAGATAAATGATTTATTTCAAAAATTAAATATGTAAATAGTGTAAGCCTATTTGTATATATAATTAGTAGGCATATTTCTGTACAAATAAACATAGTTGCCTCAATTTGCTTATTGGATCGTGGGGATAAAAATTCCAACTCGGGTTTTCCACATCTTTTGACGATGTCAAATCGATCTCCTTCTCATTGCAAAAAAATTTAGATTCAAATTAAAGAGTAAATAGATTAAATGATCTTATTCAAGAGTGTGAAGAAGAAGGGAAAAAAATCATATTTCAAAGAAGCTTGAACGAGAAATGAGTTACAGTATAATTATGAAATCAAATCACTTGTAAAGTTAATTATACTTCTTTATTGTTGACGTAGCATAGAGAAAAAAAGATGACATGGCAGGCATTTATATCCACACGATTGCTACTAGAAAAGATCTCAGCCACATAAATTCATTTGCCAACTCATATGCATGAACGTGATATCTCATTCTATTGAGTTTTGCACGTTTTTCAAATGTATTCTCATAGATAAGAGTTGAAATTCAAAACTGCAAGGAAAAGTAGGATAGTAGACACTACTTCTAACAAACTATCAGATAAATAGTCCCATTTTGCTACTTAAATATTATCTTTTGACGTCTTTTTAGTTTTTACTTAATAATGCCGCTATAAAAGCAACCTATAGCTATCAATCATGCATTTTATTTAAGGTACCTACTCAGAATTTCATCAATTCAAAGATAAATGGCAAGCAACCAATTTGAGGTGTTCAAACTTATTATTATTTTACATAATTTTCTCATGCGTTTTACTACTCTTTTATCTTATTTAAGGAAGAACTATCTTTTCAGCTTAATACAACTATGGCAACCAAATAATGCAAACCTGAAACAAACTTGAGACGGTGAAAATGGATGATGTCATTGTACATAGATGATGGAATGGTAGTAAGAAGATGTTACAATTTATAATTACTGATTCACGTTCCAAATTTATTGTATTTGTTTTTGTAGGACCTCTTTAGTCTAATAAAAGGCGATCTTTCTTAAAAGACGAAAAACTGAAGGAATGATGTCGACTCTTTATAACGTAAGATTGCTCACTTCAACTTTCACTCCTTTTAATCTTATATTTTTTTCTCTTACTAAATGTATCTATGTGGTAATGTAGGAAACTGATGACAATGATCTCCTAACAAAGAAGATTAAACAAAACAAAAAAGCCAAAGTCAAAACTATTAGTGATAACAGGTTGTACCTCCATAATGACATGGTTTTACTATAACAATTATTGAATTCATACGTACATTACAATATAAAAGTGTGTATCAAACTTAACTATTGTAATAAATTAGTAAAATATATATATTTAATGAAATTATTATAACTTTAAAATTTATGACACATGGTAATGTAGTCTTAGACATTATGATCTGACTATGTATGTATGCAGGATGAAGTAGTTTTCTTTTTATTGCTTCTCCTGTAAATATATTGCATTCGAATATCTAATAGACTAATACAAATGATGAAATGGGTTAATAAGTGTGCAAGATTCATTTCACCACATGCTACCATTAAAGCACAAAGAATACGTGATAAATTGTTTTGTGCCATCTTCATATGGTTGTAATTCTATATGTGTAGATTTGGTTCAGATTTTTACAAACATGATCCAGTGTCAATAATTTTAACAATCTTTATATAAACCTTCAAATTTGTAGCTCTATGACATGAGATCGATTTGTTATATCCTTTCAACTTTATGAATTTAATTCTTCGAAAGTTATATAAACATCATAAAAAAAAAGTTTCACCCAGGCAACGCACGGGTATTGCACTTGTGTATTTGCATGGGTAGATAAAGAACATAATCAGGTAATGCATTTTGCGGTTGTACTTGCAAAACATAATCAGGTAATGCATTTTTGTGATGTTTGCAGTAAGTTACAAAGATTTAGAACATCTTAAAGTTGAAAAAAAAACACCGACATCTAAAAAATCGTCTACGTACAGCGCACGCAGTATTGATAAAAAGGTATGCCAAACACTCTCTTTATCTCAGGCTATCTCCATATATCGTATATTCTATTCTGATGGATGTATAAGCTCATTTGTTCCCTCAAACAAGGATCAATAATCTCCTTCATGTTATTCTCTTCGTAGTACTTTTGAACCGTTGCGCCTGATAACATGAAGCTGTCTTTCTTGTATTGAACATTACAGAGCCTCCCACAAAGAACTTCAAAGAGTACAATGCCAAAAGAATAAACATCACATTCTTTCCTAAGTATACACTCGAGGCATTCGGGATCACAATAACCATGTGTGCCACAAGGATCCGAAACAATACTGTTTTCTTCTGAATTTTCAAAATATAACTTGGATAATCCAAGGTCAGCAATTTTAGCAACCCAGTTATCATCTAGCAAAATATTTGCACTCTTAATATCCCTATGGATTATGGTTTGTTTTTTTCTAATATTACTATGTAAATGGTTTAATCCACGGGCTGCATCAAGACATATTTCTAGTCTTTTCTTCCACGTTAGACTAATTTTTGAACCAGCCCCTAGATAAGTATCTAGACTTCCACGAGCTGCATACTCATAAACGAGACTATTATGCTTATACTCTTCACAATAACCTAAAACAGAGATAACGTTTTTATGATTTTGCCCGGTGAGTAACTGAATCTCAGTCAAAAACTGCTTTAACCCTTGCCATGACTTTTCACCTAACGTCTTCACAGCCACAGTCGTAGGTCTTCCGGAGATACAAAGTTCTCCTTTGTACACCATACCATATCCACCCTTTCCAATCGGCTCATTGAAATTATTGGTAGCTAATTTTATTTCTTTTAATGATAGCCGAAGGTGTTGGGAATCCTTCAATACTGACATTGTTGTATGAGGCTAAATAAGCTAGGGGATCAAGAAAGGATTTTTGCTTATGAATGTAAATAAAGATATTATGATTGTAATTGTGGTTAGCTACATAATGATGATATCCATATATATAGACCAGAGGTCATGCCATAGTTGAGGTTATTAGATGATTTACTGGAGTTTAACCTTAAAGTCTTGGATTTAACTAATTAAATAAATTACATTATAATAAAGCCATCTTGCAACAGTTGACAACTAGACATTAGTTATTTAGGTAGTTGTTTTGCAATTTGCATTATACAGTATTCATTTCTATTCTTAATCTTCTTATAATAAGGCGATGATAAGAATTTGAACCTTTCTACAGCTTTAGGTTAATTATAAAATTCACTTGTTGATCAATAGCATGCATATATATTAGTAATTGGATGTTAAGGCGCTCTCTAACCCTTTTATTAAGTTTCTTGCTTTTAAGACTTCTAATGACATAGTACTTTTTTGGGTAAAGGGTCACCCCGGTGGATTTATTAAAAATAAAATAAAACAAGAACAAATTAAATGAGTTCATGTGCCATTAGCAAATTTAATGACCACTATGTTAGCTAATAGAACCTAACAAACGACTAGAAACAACATTCACAACCAAAAAACTACGAAGAACTACTTATGCACCATTCATTTCGCATAGAGCTCACTGCTGCCGATTCCTTGAATCTAAGTGACATCAACTTCAGTCCATTCATTTCGCATAGAGCTCACTTCTAATGACATACTATCAGTTTGAGAATTACATTCTTAGATTTCAAACAAAAACAACTTACAAATTTTATGGAGATTTTGGATTGCTTATTACAACATTAATAAATATAAACTCCGTTATGAAACAAAATAAAAAAATAAAGTCTTCGAATATTTTTCATACTCTAGCTCCACTTGATTTTCTCAAAACACACCCAACTAGTTTATATATGTAAACCAGACACATTGAGAATTATTTTAATTCAGTTGGATAACAAAAAGTAAACGCATTCGATTGGATAACAAATCATTCTTAAAAAAATGTTTATATATACCACATTCAGCATTGCAGAAAAATAATCATTATATCAAGTGGCGTTTAATCTAAATTTGTTAGTCAATGTTTTAAGAATGGGACCAGTGAACAAGTCAGACCGCAAGACCGAGTGATATGTTTCAGCCTTACGTTGAATTATTAAGAACAAGTCTACATGTGATGAAGAAACCTACTGCATTTCCCATGCAAGTTGAAAGAGTCTTTTGTCATGCATTATTTTCGGGTCCTACTATTCTTACACTAATTCTACTATTTAGACCCAAGTCAAAATATAGTTTTATTGGGATAAGATAAACCCAAATGAAAGGATAATTAAATCTACATGTAATAATAAAATCATAAATGAGGCCCTGTGACAACAAATGCCAATTTTCTATTGGCCTGAAGACCTTTTTCACAAGTAGTGGCATACAGCAATATTCGTTGCAATTGTACACATATATGATTGTCTTGAATTTGTATTTCTATTTGTTCAAATGTTTTTATCGGATAAAAAAAATTTGTTTTTAGTTACATCTAATAAAATCACTCAAAACAAGTTTATTATTTAGTTACATCTAATATAATTTTGGAATATACATAAAACTTTGGTCAACTGATGGACCATTATCCAACTGATAAAATATACATATAAGTGTGATCATGGCAAAGAACACATTCACAATCAACCACATATGTCACAGTTATCAATATGAATCAAGCAAAGTTATTGACTAAAGGAATACTAAGTAATGCTCGATACATTTCTTTGCATCCTTTTTGCTTTTCCTTTTCCCATTCCCTAATTTGAACCAAGCATGCCTTTAGGATTGGTAAATTTCATTTAGTAACACTCTCGTGATTGAAAAAATGAATGAAAATTACTCGATAAAATTTTGAATTTTATGTTTATATATTTGTTTATTTATATATGCATATTTGGATAAGTAAAAAATAAGAAAAAATAAATATAAATAATAACTATAATAATTAAAGTATTTTAAATGATTAGTCAAAATATTTTAATGATTATAACATCATAGGTGGACATTTAACTATAAAAGTAACAAATTTAATGATTGATATATTAATGAGGGTGTATTTAGTGGAAAACATAGGTTTATTTAGAGGGGCCCTTATTTTCCTCTTCAAGATATTGCCTTTTGTTTCATTCTGTATCTGTTCAGGACACAAGTTACAGGAGACTTAAAATTAACGCTCTCAAATCCTTTATAGTCATCATATATAGGTTTAGCCAATCTATTGGATTGTATATCATATGGAATAGGTTTTAGCCCATCCAATACCTAATCCAAATAATAATATAGTACTACTATTGATCTTGAAAGGCTAAAATATATATATACCGTTCATCGATCATCCTGGATACAATGCCTGCTTGCAAGAAACAAATTAAAATAAATATGCGGGATACAATTCTCAACACATTCCGAAACTGAATTTTAAATGCATTATCAAACCAAGTAGCTTCATGATCGTCATTCGCCAATATATTTCAACGTAGCTTAAGTATTTTAAAGTGCGCATCAAAGTTATCTTCACCTAAGTCATAGTTCTTTAATAAGCCGTCACAACTTAGGCTTGTTACACCATCAACGAACTCACCCAAAATTTGAAACATAAAGTTTACAGTAAAAGCCATTCTCTCTTCACTTAGTTGATCTTCCGGGTGTACCGCAGTCAAATAGGAAGCCATTTCTTTTCTATTGAGGCGACCATCTCCGTTGATATCAAATCGTTTGAGTATTTTTCTCACTTTCTCAGATCTGCTTAATATTATCAAAAGATATTAAAAGATACTTCGGAAGTTACATATATTTTTGGGATAATTATCTAAAAATTTATTTAACTTGTCAATTTTTCTTAAGTTGTCTAGCTATTTTTGTTTTTGTTTTTATATACTCAAACTTTTAATTTTGATTTTTGTGTGTATTGTGTCACCATTTTACTTCTACCATGTTAATAAGAGTGTTATAAATGTAAGGATAAAATGGTCATATGTCGAAATTTAAAAGGATGGATATACAAAATTAAAATAAACATAAAAGATGAATACATAACTAAAGAAAAAGTGACAAGTTATTTACATTTATAGATATTAACCTCATATTTTTATATTAAGGTAATTTCTTTTCTAGTAGGAAGCCAGTTCTTTTCTATTAAGGCTACCATGTGGCGTATATATTGTTTTAAAGCTACTCAAATATAATATATCTTGTTCAAAAGAATTTATAAATCCCAGTTAACCTATATAACAGAGAGTTTTTAGAAATGATATAAATGATGACGTGTAATATGGCATAGCAAAATACTTTGATTTTAATATTTTTAGCACTTGACCAAATTTGAGCACCTTTATTAACTCAATTTGTTTTTTCTTGAATTTTTTTCTCAAAATACTTCGATTCGATGTTTTTATAATGAAAGATATATAGTCTCGATTTGTAAAACTATATAGTAAGAAATTTCCTATCCCCTTTTTCTAGATGCGTTTTCAGTCTCGGTTGAAGTTCTTAACTCCAATCCTAATGTTTCAAAGTCCACGTCCAAGCTATCGATGCCATGGTCATAGGTTCTTAAAAGTCCATCACAAGTAAGTCCTTTGTCACCATCAATATATTTGACATACCAACGAAACACCTTGTCAACGTAGCTTGGTACCTTTTCACGAGCTTCATTGTGAGGGTTTCTTTTGAAAAGTAAAAAACCTAGTTCCCACTTGTCAAGACCTCCATCTCCATTTAAGTCAAATCGATCAAATATTATTCTCACTTTCTCAGCTCTGTTAGATTAAACAAAAACATTCAAAACTACATTAATTGTAGTTTTTAAGTAATTGATAACATCGCATAGTACAAGGGTTTCACCTAAACTAATCCATAGATCTAAACTCTAATAAATTAAATTAAAAATAAAAATAAGTACATGGTAAAAAAAAAAAAAAAAAAGGTTGCGGGTGCATATTGGGACAAAATTTGAAAGTTTTAATAGAAAAATGAAACATTTTTTTAGTTCAGATACTTAGACGGTATATATCGGTAAGTATGTGCCTACAAAATTATTGAATTATCCATTATGAAAGGTTCCAGAATGATTAAAAGAAACTTGAAATAGTTTATATCTTATTTCAACTACAGTGAAAATTTATTTCATATCTATGTGACATGTAAATGTCTTATTTTTTGAGACTTTTAATAAACTCAACACAATTAATGCATATCTAATTTGAAACATTTATAAAGTTGTAACATAGTTTTATATTTTTATTATAGTGAGGGAGAGTTTATAGAAGCAAAAGATTTATGATTTATTGATATGCAGTTATGCACTTATAAACCATCATAAAATGTAATCATAGTAGACTCCCTATATATTATTACTCCGTATTTACCTTACTCTTTTCCTCAAGGCGTCTTCCCTGTCATCTAAGGGTTTCAAGTCAAGCCTCAACTTTTTAAAATCATCGTTCAAGTCATCAGATTTAAACTCATAGCCTTGTAGCAAGCCATCACAAGTAAGACCCTTTTCACCATTTGTAAACTCCCTGTACGCCGAAAATATTTGATCAACAAAGAAGCTGGTAAATTCTTCATCGTTTTCTATTCCAGAAATTATAAGGACAAGTTCAGTTAGCTCTTCTTTGTTAAGACCACCATCTTCATTGATGTCAAATCGTTGAAAAATTCTTCTCACTTTCTCATATCTGCCATTTGGTTAAGTTAAGCCACATAAAATATATCTACCAATTTTAAATGCATTGACATGCATGCTCACAATTCATTAGTTACCTTAGAGCGAGTTCAGATTCCTCGAGCGGTTTTAACTTAAGGTTAATTATAAGCTTCTCAAAATCGCCGTCTAAACTATCGATACCAATGCCATAGAGCTTAAACAATCCATCACAATCAAGACCTTTATCGCCTTTATACAAGCTATAAAAATGAGAGATCTTCTTCAGTGTGTTGAACATTGGCTCTTTCTCTTGATCATGACTGTTTAGCATAAGGAAACCCACTAGCTCTGATATCTCAAGGTACCCATCTTTGTTTACATCACATCGCTCGAAAATTCTTTTCACTTTCTCATAGATGCTTGTTTAACAATTTTATTATGTTAAAAACAAAACACATCTTTTTTTTTAAAGGAAAAATTCACATCAATATGTGTGCGTATTGTGCGCGTCTGTGTCATTGTGTCTGACTCCCCGAAAAAGATTAATTCACCAAACTTGTTTAGCTCCATAGTAAAAAATTACCACTATTGTAAGGGTATTGAGTGATTTACAAAAATGTTTATTAAAGGACAAGGATGAATATATATACATATATATAGAGAGAGAGAGAGTTAGGATCAAATAAGAAGATTACTTAAAATAATAAGTGTTAGGATCGAAAAACATAAAGATTTATGTGGTTTTGGAGGTCGGGGTTGGTGAAAGTAGATGAAGAACATCATCTTTCTTGAGAGAGAAAGTAGAGAGAGGGAGGAGAAGATAAGGATAACTTTTATTGATGAAAACAAACACACTAAAAATGCTTCATTTCACCCCTCATGGAGAGTCATGAGGGGTATTTATAGGCTCAACAAACCTTAACTGCTTAAAAGATTAGTCCCTATGGGCAAAGTATACTACGCATCTAGTCCAAGGCTAACAATCTCCCTCCAAGATATCGTCACACGTGAATGGTTACAATGAGACCTATAAATACAAAACAAAGTAAATTACAAAAGTAATGAACAATGTTGACTTTGTTGAAGTCAGAGTCTCGTAGTCTAGATCTTGAGGCAAACTTGAAGTTCTCTCTTCGACGATCTCGGTATTTGATCTTTGTGTGGCACAAATCCTTATAGCTCTGACCTTCAACTGTAACGGTCTAGTTAGGTTATTACTCCCTCCTAACTAGAGATTTTTTTTTTTTCTTTTTCTGCTCCCTCCTGAACCGACAACACTCTTCCAACACGCAGCGGATAAAGTAAACTCTTGATCGTACAATGGTTGTCGTTTTGGGAACATCGCAACAACATAACTCACTTAGTATTGCATCCAAGTTGGTAAAAAAGCCTCGATATACACCACACTACTTCTCCTTCTTCGGTCTTAAGCACAATTCCCTTCGTAATCCAATCATGGAAGATGAAATACCAACTTCTCCCACCTGATGGTTGCGAGCTATAGGAATCATCATAATGTTACGTACATGCCGTATTACCATTTTCTTGATGCAATATTAAAACCTTTAATTGAGCAAAATTCTGTGAGAATATGTCGCAAAAATACTCTCAATACTACTTCTCTCAAACCAACCTGAAATCGAACCTCCTTTGAATTCACCGGCTAATTGTAATGACCACATATGGAGAAAACCCAATACGACTAACTTGAAAAGAAAGTAAACATCCCAACTTTGTGACTTACTGCTTGTTCTCAATTTTTGAGCAATCCACAACTGCGTGTGACACTGAGCACAACAACGTAACTTCTTAAAGTGATGGTTACACACTGTGAGCACTACAACGTAACTCCTTACATCAGTTATAACCAGATTTTCAAATTTCATAATGTGCTCCAACAAGTTATCTTGAGACATGCATCCAACCAACTAACGTCTCAACGATAAAGAAGTCCACCCGTGAAATATCACTTCAATTCCGCATCAATAATATCGTACAAAAACCCCGTAGTCATTTTTTCAGATCTTCGCTCAAGCCGTGAATTTTGTATCCCTCCGTGAAAAATTATACCATACCAAAAATACCAACTTGAAACCAAATGTTAAAAAATTTGTATCCGATAATTCTTTTGTGAAAAAAACGGATAACACAATTTTTAAGATCAATGCAGCCCATGTGATGAAATACTAGACCCAGTCCAAATTCGTATGACTCCCACATACGAAATGTATCAACAGCCCACGATCCAATAATCAAAAACCTGATCCAAAAGTCACCCATATAACATCCGGATATATAACTGCCACACTTAACCTAAACCCGAACACTCTTCAGTTGTGATAATAGCGCCTACCAACTTCACATCATTATCTCTAACCTTGAAACTCTCCCAATCTAACAAGTCTCCTTCACACATTAAACGCAAATCAAACACAAAACTCATCTCAGGGCCAGACTCGTATGGCTCATCTCCTACATATGCTATATCAAACGTTTCTTCCAAAAACCCTCCGTCTCAACTTATCTCAAATCCATCTTCAAACGACTTCATGATCAAGAAATGGTCTCGGGTAGGTTTGTTTTTATGTATGTTGAGTTTTTAACGAACAAAAGAGTAATTATAACAGATCTGTTATCAATTAGTCTTAATTGAGTTCAGATAGTAAAGAGGAGGGTATCTCCACATGAATCGATGATGATGATGGTTCAATTGAAACAATCTTAAAAAAGATTGCAAAAAATATTGAATCCAATCTGAGATAAGAGTTGTTTTTGTTAAATTTGAATGATGATAGTTGATTTGGTTCGAATTGGCAGAGATAGTTTGGATTTAGATCGAGTCTTTTGGGCAAGTTTTTTCAATTTGTTGTAATGTGAACTTCATGGACTGATGATGTGAGTTATCAACTGAGGTCATGTAGATTGATTGGTATATGGTCTATTGTTGATGTGGTCGAGTCTACGCGTAACTGTTATTTTCAGTTAACGCATAATATCTTTCTTAAAAAATCTTATGCTTAACTGTTGTTCTTTGAAAACTTAAGCGTAGACTGGTCTTACTCGTAAGCCTTCTTCTTAATCCTTATGCGTAAGTAGTTTGTTTAGGCGTAAGGCATTTCTTACGCGTAAACCATGTCTTAGTAAACTGATTCATATCGTAAGCCTAGGCTTATGCGTAACTCTTACGCGTAACAATTCCTACGCATAACTTCACAGTTATGCGTAATATTTCTGTAGATGCTCCTTAGGCGTAGAAAATGAGGGTTTTGACCCTTTGACTTTTTTCCGACGAGTTTTTCCGTTCAGTCTTCATAAAAAACCCAGAAACATCATAAAAACTGCTTCTTTGACCCTGTTTGACCATAAAAACTGACCAGATTTGTTTCACGGATATTGGTAGCAAAGATGTCTAAAAAGATATTATATGCTGTTTGGACCCAAAGAGACACAAAAACAGATATTGTACATATACGACCAGGACATTGTTGAACCAAAAGGATACTAAACATTGTTAAAAACTGTTATACCTCAAGAATCGGGAAAAAAAATCCGACCAACAAAAAATAGTACAAAAACAGTTTTAAACAAGATTCAAACCACAATAAATCATCAAAAAGTAACAATGGCCCTATATCACTTGTTAGGATCGAAAAACATAAAGATTTATGTGGTTTTGGAGGTCGGGGTTGGTGAAAGTAGATGAAGAACATCATCTTTCTTGAGAGAGAAAGTAGAAAGAGAGAGGAGAAGATAAGGATAACTTTTATTGATGAAAACAAACACACACTAACCAAATGTTTCACCTCACCCCTCATGGAGAGTCATGAGGGGTATTTATAGGCTCAACAAACCTTAACTTTTCCACTTAAACGATACTAGTCCCTATGGTCAAAGTATACTACGCATCTAGTCCAATTCACGTAGGTGACGTTATCTTTATAAAAAAGCGAGGCTAACAAGAAGGAGAAGAACTATAACCGCAAATCCGAGATGCACCAACCTAAATTAGATGCATCCTTATAATCTTATATGTATTATAACGCACCATAGTGTGTTTTCTAGCTGTTAATCAGATGCATACATGTATATTAGATGCATTTCATGATTTCTCTTGTTTTTTGTTCCTCTACACGTGCCGAAATCATGAAAATCAATTTGCACCATCTATACATCAAATTAACTTTCGAAACTCAAGATGTTGTATCTATATGAATAGTAATGCATTTAATGCAAGTTGTTGCATCTCAAATCTTGGTTTTGGTCACTCTCACCACTTTTTATTTTAATTTACTTCTCACTGGATCCCTACTATATATATATATATATATATATATATATATATATATATATATATATATATATATATATATCGATAAAGATCAAATAAAAAGACAAATATTAGTAAAAAAATAAAAATATTTTTTTCAAAAAGTTCTCGAAAAATTCTCAAAAATTTCACAAGATCGGTATGATTGTGCATGAAAAGTTGTGAAAAACATTTTTCTAAAGTGGATATTTTTTCGAAAAATTATGAAAAATACGTTTGAGCATTAAATCGTTTTTTTTTGCATCAAAATTGGTTTTGCACAGAACTTCTGACTTTTTTCATCAAAATAACATTGCGCATCTAACTAAAGCAAGTTAAAAATTTTTGTCATCAAATTTTTTTGCGCATCAAAATTCGTTTTTTGTGCATTAATAAAAACGTATCAAAACTCAAAATTATAAAAAATGTTTTCACAAAAGTTTTATGCACCAACATACCCGATCTTGTGGAATTTTTTTAGAATTTTTGGAGAATTTTAAAAAAAAAAAAACATATCGTTTTATTTTTTTTTTATAGATATTTGTCTTTTTATTTTAACTTTATCCTTTATATATATATATATATAATCCTCTTTTTATTTTAACTCTACCCTATATATATATATATATATATATATATATATATATATATATATGAGTCTAGCATTTTATGTTTTTTTTATAATCTAATGCATTCGAGTTTTATTATGTATATAACCAACAATTATATCTAAAGAGGTGTACGTTAAAGCACATTTTTTTTGTGCGCCAAGATTGATATATTGGTAATACACTACATCTTTCAAAAAAGTATGTAAATTTCTCTTAATTAAATGTCTAGATATATGCATACATATGTACTTGTGTCTATCGGTGCATGTGTGTTTAAAGACATGTATATTCTAGCTTATGAACAGACTCACCTCTCCGTCGTTTGGAAAGAATCATCATCGTCGTCAAAGGGCTTATAGTCAAGTCGAAGGAACTCAAAATGATCATGCAAGTCGCCAGCACCGTAGTCATAGAACCGTAACATGCCATCACATGTGAGACCTATTTCACCACTAGTAGACTCACCAAATAAACTAAAGATGGTGTCAATTACGTTTGTAATTCCACGTTCACTAAGTGGGGATGGAACCAGGGTCCGATAATCACGGAACAGATTTTTGATCCGTAGAGTTAATTTTTGTAAAATCCCTTAATATTTTCTTAATACACCCAATCCAAAATATTAAAGTCTTGTTTAGTTTTCATTAAATTCATATGTTTTATATTTGTTAAAGTTCCATCCCTATCTCTAAGTAAAAGGTGTTGGCCCAACACAAGAAAGAAGTTAGCTAGTTCTTCTTTGCTCAGTACTCCATCTCTATTGACATCAAATCGTCGAAAAATTCTTCTCACTTTTTCATATCTGTTTGGTTAAATAAGAGGAAAAAAATGAGCGCTTCACACCCTTGTTTTACTTAAACTGAATATTATAAATTCTCTATTGTTGAACGATAATTTTTTGACATACATGTACCAACTTTTTCGCAATATATCAAACAGATGTTTTCAACAAGACTGAACCCTCAACATCTTGGTGGTACACTTCATACTTCATTTAAACCTGAAGAAATTTTTTTTCTCTAAATTGTTTCTATGATTGTACTTCTAATTTCTTATCAAAAAAAATTTATAACTAAAATCACACTTATGTGTGGAAATCAATTGTAACACTTAATTTCTATACACTGTAGTAAGTGTGGACAAATTGGGTACTACTAACTGAATTGCATACTTATGAATATGTGAACTTTTGTTTTGCTACAATTATATGTGCGAAAAATCTTTTGCTTTTCTAAATATTTTCCCCATTTATTAGTGTAATTTCTACACAAACCCATAAAGTATATTTTACGTGGAGAAAAAGAGGTATATATATATATATATATATATAGGGGGAGGGTATGGATCAGGTGAAGTAAATTAAAATATAAGTGGTAAGTGACCCAATGGCTAGCATTTGAGATGCAGCGACTTGCATTAGATGCATTTCTATTCATATAGATGCAACATCTTGAGTTTATTAGAA
The DNA here is from genome assembly GCA_910596185.1 of Chrysanthemum makinoi. Taxonomy (NCBI): domain Eukaryota; kingdom Viridiplantae; phylum Streptophyta; class Magnoliopsida; order Asterales; family Asteraceae; genus Chrysanthemum; species Chrysanthemum makinoi. Next base: position 265,895,658 of record OU343217.1, read on the forward strand.
GTTAATTTGATGTTTAGATTGTGCAAATTGATTTTCATGATTTCGTGTGCATAGGAACAAAAACAAGAGAAATCATGAAATATAAATCAATATCACGTATATCATTGTCGATTAAGCTGAAAACATTATTATGAACGTTATAATGCATCTAATATTATAGGGATCGTCTAATTTAGATCGGTGCATCTGGGTTTTCTTGGTTATAGTTATTAACATTACTTTATTTTAAGTAATCTTCTTATTTGATCCTAACTCTAGGGGAGGGTTAATGTGAGATCAAGCTTAAAGTTGTAAAAATAAGATCAAGTCTAAAAAGCTACTAGAATATTTATAAATAACAATTTTAGTAATAATACCCAAAAAAATAATATTTTAATACAAATTAACATTTTAGCAACTAATAACCAAATGATACATGAGTTTGGATTAGTGATACACTTGATACACATTACACTAATAAATATTTCAAAACGCACGTCACATTACGCTTCTAATCAAAGTGTATCACCTTTGGGAGAAATGGTAAAAATAGAAATCTATCGAAACTTTAACAATTTTAGTTGTAGCTAAGAAAAAATTATTTTTGTTGTAAAAAGAGTGTCACTTGTCAAATTTTAGTTGGATCTCATTTTAACAACTTTAAGTTTGATGTTATTTGACCTAAATTATATATATATATATATATATATATATATATATATATATATATATATATATATATATATATATATATATATATATATAGGATAAAGATCAAATAAAAAGACAAAATATCAGTAAAAGATAAAAATAATTTTTTTCAAAAAGTTCTCAAAAATTCCCAAAAATTCCACAAGATCGGGTATAATGGTGCACGAAAAGTTGTGAAAACTTTTTCTAAAAGTGGATATTTTCGAAAAAAAATTATAAAAAATCGTTTGCGCATTAAATCATTTTTGTGCATCAAAATTGGTTTTTTGCACTGACTTATTTTGACTTTTTTAAATCAAATAGCATTCTTGTCAGCTAAAAAAGTTGAAAATTTTGTGCATCAAATTTTTTGTATCAAAAATCGTTTTTATGCATTAAAAAAGCGTATCAAAACTCAAATTATAAAAATGTTTTACAAAAGTTTTATGCACCAACATACCGATATTGGAATTTTTGGAATTTTTAGAGAATTTTCAAAAAATAAATCTGTTTATTCTTTTTCGAATTTTGTCTTTTTATTTTAACTCTAACATATATATATATATATATATATATATATATATATATATATATATATATATATATATATATATATACATAGGTAGAGTTAAAATAAAATGACAAGTAAATAAAAAAATATATTTTTGAAAAATCTCTAAAAATTAAAAAATATAGCGACATGTTGTCATAACTTTAATTTGAATTTTATCTTTATCCATAACTTTATTGATGCACAAGCAGACCAGATAAATGAAAAAACCAGATACCTCTTATGCCAGACTATCGCGTAATAATTTTCTGAAAAAATATACACAGAAAAAAAAGTTTTCACAACATACCTTAATCATCATACCGATCTTGTGGAATTTTTGAGAATTTTTGAGAACCTTTTTTTTTTATCTTTTTACGGATATTTTGTCTTTTATTTGATCTTTACCCTATATATATATATATATATATATATATATATATATATATATATATTTTTAGGTACCATAATTGTCCGGGCCTTGAGGGAGTATAACCATATACTACTATGTTTTTGTCAGTCTTTACTTAACATCGTCTTCTCAAAGAATGTCCTAAAAAAGAAACAAAAATAAAAATAAAAAAATACATATATTATGCATTGTACTTTGTGAACAAATAGACAAAGTTACCTCAATTTGCTTACGGGATCCGTGGAACAAGAATTTGATTTCAGGCTTTCAACTTCGATTGCCTTCACATCAAACAAAAATCATATATAAATAACAATGTTATCAGATGATCTGTACCATATTGAATAACTCGATGCACTTAAACATTGCAAGTCTTATACCTGGAACAGTAGTAACTCCTCAAGCTCTATGACAAGACGATCCATAGAAGGTCGTTGCCCTTCATCTTTCAACAACATGTATAAGCAACTTCTGAAAATTTGTTGATGGAGTATGCACTAATTTGATCCTTCAAATAAGGATCTAGAATCTCCTTCATTCTATTCTCGTTGTAGTACTTTTGAACCGATGGACCTGATAACACGAAGCTGCCATCTTTGTTTGGATAAGGTGAACACAACTTCCCACAAAGAACTTCAAAAAGCAAAATGCCGAAAGAATACACATCATATTCTTTCTTGAGGACACCATCATAGTAATATGGATCACAATAATCTGGTGTGCCACAATGAAACAATTGTTGGTTTTATGGATATAAATTAGTGGACGTGAGTTAGGATCGAACTCGAGACCACGGGATTGCACACTTTACGTATGAGAATTAAAGTTAAATAATTAAATATAAACGTTGTATTTATTTATTAATTAAACGAAATAACTTAACGGACGTTAAGTAATTAGTGTAATGGACTAACGGGCGTTAAATGTATTTGGAAAAGAAAAGGTTGTAAAAAACGGAAGGTTCGGAATCCCCTTGGGATGCATAGCACCGATCGGCCAAGGGAATCCCAACCCAACCAAATTACAACTCAAACTTATTCAACAAGTTTGCTTGAGTATATATACAAAACCAATGGTGTTTGTAAATTATCTCTTGTATTCATTAGTTAAACCTAAAAGTGTTTTGTGTGTGTTTTTGCTCTCAAAACCGGCCGACACCCTCACCTAGGATCGATCCACTTCCACAACAAGTTATTTGGTTTAATAAAACTAGCGTTACTTTAATTCGGTTTATGCGTGTAATGAAAGTGGTACTAACACAATATTGTTAGTATTCCTAGATTGAATTACAAAACGGTAAGGGGTAATTCACATAATCCTAATTAAATCAAATTAGGGTTCTTCTATTGCTAGTTTGTGGATTTGATTCTTTTCGCTTAGAATCAAGTAAGACGCACATATTCTTCTTATGTTAATTATCCATTCATTAATAAATCCTATACGCTTCCGCATGTATACTTTGATGTATTGTGATTATTTATTGATTGTCATGTTATATAATTCCAACTGTGGCATCACGAGTCATTGGTTTTTAATGAGTAATTAAATACATAAACGCGTAATAAAACAAATAATTGTATGTTGTTTGATATGGTTAATCTAGGGTTTATGTTTTATTTTTTTAGTCGATTTATTTTTAATTAGGGCGTACCCCATTAATTAAAGGAAATGACGAGAATACGATCTACTGACGAGGTTTCAAGTTATATTTTTTGATGATCGGTCTTTCGTGTCATTGATCCAAGCCACGACATTCGATCTTGCCCTGCGGTATCCGTCATCAAAAACTTTATCTCTTCCAACCTTGTTATTGTGAGATCCTTTTCTGCTGGATCCGATCGCCCGATCGGCGATTTCACGTTCATACGCTTCGTTTGCCATAGTTTCTGTGAAATAGGCTGACGAGCTCGTTCCTCCAGTGCTTGCTCCCCCAGTACTTTTCGTGCTCTCTGATCTTGCTTTCTTTGTTGCACGTTTCTTTCCCATGGGGTGAGGTTCTTCATCATGACCAAACGAAGCCTCGTTTGTTTGGCTTAGGACTTCGCCGATTAAATCAACCGGTTCCGGCGTGTCCCATTTCTTATAATGAATCAAAACCTCCCAAGCGTCATCAAGACCAAACGGTGATGCTTTGGTTTCCTCACGATACCATTGCTTTGCCCGTTGCATCACATCCACTCTCTTTTACCGTTGATCCCGTTGCACATTTGTAACAAGAGTTGAACTTTGTGCATATGCCGTTCAAAGTTTTCCACTTGCTTGACATCATGTCCTTGTTGAGCCGTTGAAAGTTGTTTTATTGAACTCATTTCGACCGATACCAAAACGTATCTCCGGTTAGCACTTTCCAAATTTGGATCCTCCGAAGCAGCTATGTAACATCTTGCAAGTAATGCTTCCTCTCCTCCAGTCCAACGTGCGTTAACAACAACTTCCTCTTCATCGAGAATCAAGCTGGTTGGGCTGGGGTTTTTGGATTTTTGATTTTCGCTTATCACGACCTTTTCCTTTTTTTGGAGGAGACGTGGGTGTGTCAGCAACATAATGTGTTTCAGTTTGTGATTGTTGTGATTGTTGTGTGAATTGTAGGTTTTTAAAGTTGGAGTTTAAGGTGCTTTGTTGTTGTTGTTGTTGATAAAAGAGAAATTGTTGATGTTGTTGCCACATTTCTTGGCTCGAGAAGCCTAGTAGGTTGGGAAGAGACATGTTGGGGTTTGAAGATGAACCCGCGTTCGGGTTAGATGATGAACCAGTGCGAGGATTCCACCCACCACTGAGAAGATTGAAGAACGTATCATCGTTGCCTCCTGACATTTTTTTTTGCAGTTAATTGAAGTTGAAAGATTGAGAGTATTGAGAGGATTTAGTAGCGTAAGTGTGAAAAAAATGGTGTTTTAATTGGGTATTTATAGTAATAAAAAAAGGTTTTTGAATTTTTTTTTTAAACTAGCCGTTTAGGGTAGTTTTTGAAATTTTTTTTTACACATAACGGCTAGTAGCCGTTACAAGGGGGTAAAGTGAAAATTTTTTGAATTTTTTTTTCTTCCCCTAACGCGTGTTACCAACTCAACGCTGGCTCCCCTTTACCTCATTAACGGCGTTACCACAACGGGTATAACGGCCATAACGCCGTTATTGTGCTTTTAACGCCTTTATGGCGTTACGTTTGAACATGCTCTTAATCAACAATAAAAAAAATAAAAATAAAAAAAATAACTCCAGAGAGCAGACAAAACACAAAGAAAAGCTTTTGCAGGAATCAAGGCATTCTAAAACACTTGTCACAATCACAGGTTGACAAGTTTGACCAGCACCTACTGATCATGCCTCACTTTTAATACATCACCCAATCATAATTTATCAACAAAACAAACCATATCTACAGAATTTATATATTATAGCACAAGGGGCATTGAAACTATGTTATTTTAATACCAACAACCTTTGTGTTTTTTTAATGCAAAATTATGTGGGCTTACTTTGGGCCATCATGCGATCCGGGTTTCTGCCCATTATCTTTTTTGGTATAAAGAACATCACACCTGTGATCTTATCGTACATAACCGACTTTCACACCTCTTCCAAGCCAGTGCACCGTCATCTCATCTTGGTCCACCTTTTGTTCAGGTTAAGTTTATCAACCCTAATTAATAAAAGATATCTCTCTCTAATCTACTGCGTTTCAAAGATTCGTTCCATCATCAGATGGAATTAACACATAACCTAAATCGAAATCCACAAATTTGTTGAACAATATTGAAGAGATGGATTGAAGATGTAAACTTTAATTAAATCTTTCAACTTGATTATGAGTTCTGGTAATTTTGGATGTATTTTCACCCAGGAACAAGTGACGAAATTCATGAAACTGTGTGTACGAGATTCAAAGGTGACTTTGTAAAACCCTAAAAATCTCAAACGCGTAAATGACACTTTTACCCTTCGACTTAATAATTATGTAAACTCGAAAAATACGTCAACATCATTTAACATTATACCTTATAAATAACTTGTGCAAATAAATGAAAGTATTTAACTTATGTTACTAAGTAAATGTACACAAATAAAATAAACTCTAAGTTACCAAACATGTTACATTATGTACACAATTAACTTGGACTACAAAGGAGACTACATACACTTGGAAAGATAAGCTTGGAAAGTCAAATGAATTGGTCTCCCTTCCCCTTGGTGGCCGGCCTCAATCCCTCTCCTCATTATTATCCATATCAAATTTTATTATCTCATTTACACATTTCCATTTCATTCAAAAACACACCAAGTAAACCCTAGATCTATTTTCTTTCACATAGTGGCGGCAACCTTTATTTTTCTTCATTCCATCCGAAAATAAAATAAGCAAGGTGTTCCTAGGAGGCTTGTGATCGTGTGTGATTGATTGGTGGGCGTTGTGATCGTGTTTGGTTGAAAGGCTAGGCCGTGGGTTTGGTTTCTAGGTCGTGGGGTTGTGAAAGCCAAGAGAGGCTTGGTTTTGATCGTGGTGGTTTAATTCTTGTTTCCTTGTCCGCATACGCTACTAGGGTAACATATCATCATCTCACGTCTTCTCTCTTTTGTTTTCTTATTCAATTCGTGGCCATGGATATCTTTTCTAGGGCTTGTTATACGAAAAATATGTCACATGAATTAAGGAATATGTTGTCACATAAAATGATGAAATGGACTACATAAAATCATGACTCTAAACATGTATGAATCGAATGATATGTGGCATATGAATCTGGCTGAATTTGGGTTCCTCTATATGTCGACATATATGTATTGTATTAAAGGGTTTAATGAGCTTGTGAAACTATGCGTATACGTATGTGATAAATGGAATCGATAACGAATGATTTACGAACTTGTTTTGGTCTTTGTGTGGGGCGTATAATCTGAGTTGGGGGAGGGATGTCTCGACCTAAAAAATGGATATCTCATAGGAGTTGTGTAATCTTGTGATAATCAAGTCTACATGTGTTAAAACCTATACGTAATCATAATCAAAAACTAGGGTTTTATATCACATGATTTAATAAAGTTAAGGGATTGTTTTATAAATTATGAAACTTGATAGATTAACTTGTTAATATAGTAACTAAATGGATTAATGAGTAAAATGAGTAAAACTTGCTATATTTACACTTTTAACCCTAAACTTTGCAATATTGACATTTTAAACCCTAAACTTTTATAACTTGTCATAAATGATCCTTACATCATAATAACACTCATTTTCACTATTTAACTTAAGATAAGTAACTAAACCGCTAATTATGGAAACCCCGCTAATTATGGAAACCTGCTAATTATGGAAAGCTACTAAATATGGAAAGTTGCCTAAAATAGAAAGTACTTAAAATGGAAAGATTACTAAAGTGGAAACACTGCAAAAATAAGCGTCTTAAACTAGTGATCGATTCTTATAGAACGTTATCTAATTCTTAGGTTCGGACGGCGATTGATTCATCGTGTGACTTACGTTTCTATTTTACTTGCTTCGATTGAGGTACAGATATTATGACCTTACTCTTAAGGTTTCTCATGATTCGTATACATCTTTCGATACTAGCTTGAACTGTTATGCTTTACTCTAAGCCTCCTTATTGGGGCTTCCCTATGACTTTGCTATGCTCCCTCGATATATGAACTCGATATAACCCTTATGATATGATATGATTATGCTTTGACCCGTCGAGATTGAAGAGCAAATATGTGTTCCTAGTCGGAAGGTAACGACCGTGTCATTGATGCACCAATGGCATGACTCCAGTGTGTACGAGTGATGATACACACCGTCCTCTATTATGATATGATATGATTATGAGCTCACTATATGTATATGATTTGGCCCTGGGGGCGTATGGATGCATCCTAGATATGATATGAGTTTGATCTGTTTGGAGATATATATGGTGAATGATGTCGGTGCAATACGCGTCTTCACATTCGGAGCTAGCTACTCCATTTGTTACTTGAGGTCTCCTCCTATTATGTATGGTATTCTGAGGTCACCCCTCCGAATACAATGGTTACTTATGATATGATATGATATGATATGATATGATATGTTCGGGTCGTGGTAGATTTGACAACCCTTACACTTTTGATATACCTATATAGTACCTTCTACATTCCCCAACGCACCATATTCTGTGCACCCTTATATGACTCACTCTAATACCAAGATATATATATTTCATTGCTTTGATCTGTCACACTCTCATTCCGTTACTTCAGACTATCGTTCCATTCACGTACCGGGTTATTATATGCTTATTGAATTTGATTATGCTATTCATGTTTTATGTGACTACTGATTATCCTTCTATGATGTGATTACTATGCGGTTATCGAGTTACCTATTTTCATCGATGATATGTGATCTCACTTGTTATGTGACTCTCGATTTGGTGACCATACTAATGTGTAAACGATAGTTTTGTCGGTTTATTATGTATCTCGTGGACTATGACTATTCCGTTGTATTCTTATCTTTATTGTTGACCGCCATGTTTACATTTCTCCCTATGCTACGGTTTGATTGGGTAAATGGGTCAATCTTGTGACGTCTGGCTTGTTAATTTGTTTAGTTGCCCTGCTATGTCTTTAATTCATTTAATTATATCGTTTATATTGTATTCCTACTTATTACGTGTATTGCCATGTGTTGACTGCTGTTAGTACTTCATTGTTATGATCTGGTTATGTTTTCAACTAAGGGTTTTGATCGTGTGAATTGCCATGCTCACTTAATTAATTGACTTTTAAGCTTGCTTTATGCTTCTAATTTCTGAATTGATTGTATGACATATATGTTGTGTGGATGTTACGCCTGCTATGCTTGCTTATGTTTCAGTTCTATATCTGGTTTGTATGTGCTCGTATATATGTCATTAGTGCTTTGCTTCGTTCTCCTTGTTATCCTTCGTTTTGGATATCTGTATATATTTGTGTCTGCGGATTCTCTTTGAGTCATTGTTTCCCTTCGTTGCGACCTTGTTATCGGCTTCCCTTCATTTCGCATTTCTAATTTTATTTAGCTTTCGTTTTGTTATATCTGTCACACTGGGCTTTTAAGCTCAACCGCATTTCTTTTTCTGCTGGGGTTTTAGGATTGAAGATGGGCTTTGATGGGTGAGTTGGATTATCTGTGTGGATGACCCTAGTTACCTTATTTTTGGACTTTTTGTCCGGGCTTTGTTTTGAGATTCCATTTTATTTTAGACATTTTGGATTAAGCAAATTTCCTTGTAAGTCGATTGTTTATTTGATTTGATACTTCATTTTAAGGTTTCCGCTTGAAGAATTTTATTGGTATGTTCGATATGACACCGAGAATGTGACACTTCTACCCGGGGTTGGGGTGTTACAATTATGGTATCAGAGCCAGGTTTCGTCTTGTTGACCTTAGGATTGACCTATGAGGACTTGGGTAGACACTAGGCTTCCGTCTCATTCGATCTCTTCGATTCCTTTTGATTGTCATTCAGATTTGGCTCGATATTCTTTTGTCTTCGCTGACCTGACCTTCTCCTTTTCGCATTTGATTTTGTTTGTTTACCTTTGTGCATTCGTTTGTCGATCGTTTAGATGGAGACTACTCGTGAAGCCGAAGATGATGGTGCCGACCTTGCACTGCGCAACAATTTCGGAGAGGTTCGTGAAGCGAAGCCGCACCCGATCGTGATGTTGCCGGAGACATCAAGATGCTCTTTGGAGAAGCTGGGACGGATCAACCAACAAAGCGGAGACAAGATTCAACGGTGGTAGGAGATTCATCTACTTCACATGATTGGGCAACCTGTGTGTTACTCCGATTTTTTTGTCATGCGTTTGTGGCGGTTTGATATTTTGCTATGTGATTTTGATCGACATTGCTCTTCTTTGATTTGTTCAGAACTCGGTTTGAATCGTGAAGTTTCATCGTCTAGCATTTTGGTCTTATCTCAGCTTTGTATTTGAATCGTCAGTAATGAGTCATGAGGAACCGTTTCGAGCAAGTTGGTGGCCTTCTTTCTTTTCTGGTATGGTAAGTTGGTTTGATGTATTATATGCTGCATGTTTGTGAATCTGGTCTGCTTTGGTTTGTGCTTGCTACCTGTATGTTATATGTTTTGATGTCATATTGGTTATGTGATTTGTCATGACCAGGCAGAATGTGATGACAATAAGGACTTGTTATGTGATGCAAGTATTATGACGCCTGATCACCGTGATAATACCGAGATCATATAATTTGAACTTATTGAAATCGTACGACGTCTTGGGAAATGCAGGGGTTGGTGCGTGAATGGACTATGACCTATATCCGTTATTTGTCGACCATGTTCATTTGAAATTCTTACCTCTGTGAGATTCTCATCGACATCATTACGTATAAGTTTGGTACGCTTTGAAACCGAAATCGGTAGATTTGTGTGGAACTATGGATTGCTAAGTCGCCTTAAACTCGTATGCGTCTCAAGTACTTGACTTCAATTTTCGGGATGAAAATTTTCTTTTAGAGGGGAAGAGTTGTAAAACCCTAAAAATCTCAAACGCGTAAATGACACTTTTACCCTTGACTTAATAATATGTAAACTCGGAAAAACACGTCAACATCATTTAACATTATACCTTATAAATAACTTGTGCAAATAAATGAAACTATTTAACTTATGTTACTAAGTAAATGTACACAAATAAAATAAACTCTAAGTTACCAAACATGTTACATTATGTACACAATTAACTTGGACTACAAAGGAGACTACATACACTTGAAAAGATAAGCTTGGAAAGTCAAATGAATTGGTCTCCCTTCCCCTTGGTGGCCGGCCTCAATCCCTCTCCTCATTATTATCCATATCAAATTTTATTATCTCATTTACACCTTTCCATTTCATTCAAAAACACACCAAGTAAACCCTAGATCTATTTTCTTTCACATAGTGGGAACCTTTATTTTTCTTCATTCCATCCGAAAATCAAAGAAGCAAGGTGTTCCTAGGAGGCTTGTGATCGTGTTTGATTGATTGGTGGGCGTTGTGATCGTGTTTGGTTCAAAAGGCTAGGCGTGGGTTTGGTTTCTAGGTCGTGGGGTTGTGAAAGCCAAAAGAGGCTTGGTTTTGATCGTGGTGGTTTAATTCTTGTTTCCTTGTCACTTACACGCTACTAGGGTAACGTATCATCATCTCACGTCTTCTCTCTTTTGTTTTCTTATTCAATTCGGCCATATGGATATCTTTTAGGGCTTGTTATACGAAAAATATGTCACATGAATTAAGGAATATGTTGTCACATAAAATGATGAAATGGACTACATAAAATCATGACTCTAAACATGTATGAATCGAATGATATGTGGCATATGAATCTGAAACTGAATTTGGGTTCCCTATATGTCGACATATATATGTATTGTATTAAAGGGTTTAATGAGCTTGTGAAACTATGCATCATTATGTGATAAATGGAATCGATATGAATGATTCTGAACTTGTTTTGGTCTTTGTGTGGCGTATAATCGAGTTGGGAGAATGTCTCGACCTAAAAAATGGATATCTCATAGGAGTTGTGTAATCTTGTGATAATCAAGTCTACATGTGTTAAAACCTATACGTAATCATAATCAAAAACTAGGGTTTTATATCACATGATTTAATAAAGTTAAGGGGTTGTTTTATAAATTATGAAACTTGATAGATTAACTTGTTAATATAGTAACTAAATGGATTAATGAGTAAAATGAGTAAAACTTGCTATATTTACACTTTTAACCCTAAACTTTGCAATATTGACATTTTAAACCCTAAACTTTTATAACTTGTCATAAATGATCCTTACATCATAATAACACTCATTTTCACTATTTAACTTAAGATAAGTAACTAAACCCTGCTAATTATGGAACGCTAATTATGGAAACCTGATAATTATGGAAAGTTACTAAATATGGAAAGTTGCCTAAAATAGAAAGTACTTAAAATGGAAAGATTACTAAAAGTGGAAACTACCTAAAATAAAGCCGTCTTAAACTAGTGATCTGATTCTTATAGAACGTTATCTAATTCTTAGGTTTCGGACGGCGGCATTGATTCATCGTGTGACTTACGTTTCTATTTGCCGATTGAAGTACAGATATTGACCTTAGTCTTTAGGTTTCTCATGATTCGTATACATCTTTCGATACTACTTGAACTTTATGCTTTACTCTAAGTCTCCTTATTAGGGCTTCCCTATGACTTTGCTATGCTCCCTCTGATATGAACTCGATATGAACTGATATGAACTCTGATATAAACCCTTATGATATGATATGATTATGCTTTGACCCGTCAGATTGATACCCGAGCCAAATATGTGTTCCTAGTCGGAAGGTAACGACCGTGTCATTGATGCACCAATGGCATGACTCAGGTGTAATGAGTGATGATACACCGTCCCTATTATGATATGATATGATTATGAGCTCACTATATATATGATTTGGCCAGGGGGTATGGATGCATCCTAGATATGATATGTTTCGATGGATTTGATCTGTTTGGAGATATATATGGTGAATGATGTCGGGTGCAATCCGCGTCTTCACATTCCGGAAGCTAGCTACTCCATTTGTTACTGAGGTCTCCCCTCCTATTATGTATGGTATTCTGAGGTCACCCCTCCGAATACAATGGTTACTTATGATATGATATGATATGATATGATATGTTCCGGGCTCGTGGTAGATTTCTGACAACCCTTACACTTTTGATATACCTATATTGTACCTTACATTCCCCAACGCACCATATTCTGTGTACCCTTATATGACTCACTCTAATACCAAGATATATATATTTCATTGCTTTGATCTGTCACACTCTCATTCCGTTACTTCAGACTATCGTTCCATTCACGTACCGGGTTATTATATGCTTATTGAATTTGATTATGCTATTCATGTTTTATGTGACTACTGATTATCTTGCTATGATGTGATTACTATGCGGTTATCTGAGTTACCTATTTTCATCGATGATGTGATCTCACTGTTATGTGACTCTCTGATTTGTCGGTGACCATACTAATGTAAACGATAGTTTTATCAGTTTATTATGTGTGCTTTGTTCGGTATCTCGTGGACTATGACTATTCCGTTGTATTCTTATCTGTTATTGTTGACCTGCCATGTTTACATTTCTGCCTATGCTACGGTTTGATTGGGTAAATGGGTCAATCTTGTGACGTCTGGCTTGTTAATTTGTTTAGTTGCACTGCTATGTCTTTAATTCATTTAATTATATCGTTTATATTGTATTCCTACTTATTACGTGTGACTGCCATGTGTTGACTGCTGTTAGTACTTCCGCTGTTATGATCTGGTTATGTTTTCAACAAAGGGTTTTGATCTGTGTGAATTGCCATGCTGACTTATTAATTAATTGCTTCCGCTTTTCTGTAGATATCTGTTTGGCTTGTATGCCTTCTAATTTCCTAAATTGATTGTATGACATATATGTTGTGTGGACGCGACGCCTGCTATGCTTGCTTATGTTTCAGTTCTAGTATGCCTGGTTTGTATGTGCTCGTATATATGTCATTAGTGCTTTGCTTTGCTTCGTTCTCCTTGTTATCTGTCGTTTTGGATATCTGTATATTTGTGTGCTGCAGGATTCTCTTTGAGTCATTGTTTCCCTTTCGTTGCGACCTTGTTATCAGCTTCCTTACTTCATTTCGCATTTCTAATTTTATTTAGCTTTCGTTTTGTTATATCTGTTCACTGGGCTTTTTAAGCTCAACCGCATTTCTTTTCCTGCGGCAGGTTTTTAGGATTGAAGATGGGCTTTGATGGGCTGAGAGTTGGATTATCTGTGTGGACTGACCCTAGTTACCTTATTTTTGGACTTTTTGTGGGCTTGTTGTTTTGAGATTCCATTTTATTTTAGACATTTTGGATTAAGCAAATTTCCTTGTAAGTCGATTGTTTATTTGATTTGATACTTCATTTTAAGGTTTCCGCTTGAAGAATTTTATTGGTATGTTCTGATATGACACCAGAATGTGACACTTCTACCCTTGTCGGGTTGGGGTGTTACAGACTTCTTTATGCTTGACAAGGTAATACAAATTCCTCTTTATTTAATTTTTAGCGATTGATAAAAATTAACTGTTACTTGGGGATAACCATTGATGGTTTTATCTTCAATATTGTCAAAATAACATGTATAATATTTTTGAGTAGATTCGTTTGTTAGGATATCATATCCCAACCATGTACATGCAATTGGTTAACAATAGTAAAATTGGTTATGATAATCTTTTATATTTGGTTAACAATAGTAAAATAGGTCCAGTGATGTGTTAAGTAATGTATTTAGTGTATGTGATGGTGAGAGATATAGCCTGGAGGACGGGTTTATAGCTCTAAAAGGCATAACGAAAGTCAACCATGAGAAGTAAAAATACTCAAATTAATGCAGCTACAAGGAAGTAAGGTAGAAGGGAAGCCTTCACATTCTGGTGAATAATGGTATGCAAATCATTGTCACAAATATTAGAGAGTGAGCTTCATGAATCATAATTCAAATAGCCCAATTCAGTTAAATATGATATGATTCAAGTTTATCAAGTGAGTTTACTATTAGAGCAAAATCATTTCTCACTTTTTCTATACCAACTTATAAATTGTTGGTCAGTTTATTTTCAAGAAAAATATTAGCAGCTCATTCACTTTGATGATTTAAAAATGTTAATTAACATTTTACAGGTTATGTGACAAAAAATGTTGTCCTGCGTGTTTTAATGTTGTGTCACAAGACGAATCTGAGGAGAAGAATAACAGACCAAGGTTTACCTCATTATCATTTTTTTCCTTTTGTCCATATTTTTCAGTTGATGGTTTGTTCATTATCATGTGTTTCTAGATTGATTGATGTTGTTTTTTTGTGTAAGGTTTGAACATAAGATGGAAGCCATTGGAAAGATGGAGTATTCAGCCCGCCATATAGTAACACTGATGACTTAAACTCATGAATATGTGTTTGTGTACTTGAATCTACCCTAAGTTGAGCACCCATTCCATATCCGGAATACGCTATGGAAACCATCTTGGTATTTACCTACTCAAATATTTTTTAAAGGAAGTGTATTTTCTTAGGTCTTTTAATGGTGTTACTGTCGTTCCCTGTATGCCAGTTGCCGAATAACGTGTAAACAACACACTTTTTTTCAGTCTTTGAATGTTAAAGTTATCGTTTATTTTATACTAATGTATTCATAACTGTTACCGTTTTAGTTATGAATGAGGAAGTGAAGGGATGTTGTAGCAGTTCGCATGACAGAGATATACATTAGCACTCGATGACCAAAGGTTTTTAAAATAATTTTTTATCGTTTTAAAGCTTCGCTTTCGATGCGTATTTGCCTCTGTTGATGATTACGGGACCCTTGAGTAGGAATTTATCTTTTGGCGCGATGATGGCCCACCGACAGGACATTACATCTAGAATTGCATCGTTGTTACGCATGTCGGGGATTATATTTGCAAAAGCTGATTTTTCGCCTAGCTGATTACATAAGCACAAGCATGAGGATTACGGAAACACTGTCTGCGTGTGTAAGTTCACCCAGGTTCCTCAACAATTTCTCTCCTAATGTTTATCTACAATAGCATCAGACTTTATTGTTATTTCAATTATATAAAATAAATATAGATACAAATATACTACTACACATGGATGTGTTGTTTGTTGGTTCCCGGTAATAGAGTTAGAAATATATGAGGACCTTTGGTCAAATAGACTAACGCATAGGCTGTTAGGATACTCTAAATGGATCAGGTGAGCTTGAACGTATTTTGAACTGAAGTTTTGTGTATCGGTAGTCATTTGGAACCACGGGTAATGATTATTCATTGTTTTGCAGACCAACAAAAATAGATGGTGATACCGTAATAATTGGCAGTGATGACTGGAATGCCCAAATTTTATGCGTTTGTCAATGAGCATGTGATCCTGGATTTGCTTGAGATAGTAGTGTGGTTCTTTGTATTGAATAGCCAAAGTCGTGTAAAGAGGTATGTGATATGCCCATTTTTCTTGGAAGTAATATTTTGTTGTAAATGATAATTGTATACATAATTTGATTTTTCTGTATGATGTTGGTTTACTAAAGCCAATTTCTTGCTGACTCAGTCGAGGACAAGAAAAGGGGAAAGTATTGAAAAGTAAATGGGCAAGATAGATTACAAAGTTGGAAGAAAAATAACAAAGTATTGACCAATCGTCTACAGGTTATTAATCCAACTATTTTATAGAATTTAGTTCTTTAATTTAATAGTTTAAGTTCAGATGTTGCAAAGAATAAATAATTATGTGGACATATGTGTTTATGATTTTTATACAAATGAGATAAAAACATAATGTTTTTGTCTATATACGACGTGATTCAGGAAGCAGATGCGATAACTGCCAAACTTTATGCTACAAACCTGGAAGGCATGATTTTTTGAGGCAGGTATATCTGGCATAGGTTATTAGAAGTGGTGATATCTGGCTGAAACCAACTTTACCGAGAAAAAAAAACTTGCATTTAATGTTGAAGTGTCCAACCTGTATGGGCTAACAGGATGTGCTTGAGGTAACAAATTTTCAACTTTTTTTTATATATGTGATGACAAATTCTATGTGTGATTCTGAGCTCCCAAACACCCCTTAAAATTGCAGGTAGGTTTGTGTATTAACAGAGTGCACAATAATGATTTTGGAACAAAATAGGTTAACGGTTTCTTGAACCTCCTATTTGTTTATCATTACAGGTTCATACGGTACACAATTCTGGGGTGCAACACCGTATGTGGGAACATCAAGTGGTCCACCGCTTGCACTACATCGTGAGTGACTTCCCTATTCACTTTTATGAGTACAATATACATGTTCAAAGACTCCTTCATTTAGTTAGCAACATTGTAAATCAAAAAAGTAATCGTAGCCACTTTATGAGTTGCTTTTCAGTGTAGTGTACATCTCCCGTTATTGGGCCACATCCTTAAAACCCAATTGTCCATCAATGTCAGTGTGGTTTAGCTTCAAAAATGTATGGCCCATATGAGATTAATACTTATAAAATATCTTGGCTTATTGTTGGCACAGACACACCATAGTCTCATCCCGAAGACCAAGACGATCCGTCCACCCAGAGTGATTCTACAGGAAACACCTATGCAGCGGGATCTTTGTTGAACGAGCGCCAATGGTTGTATCCTCAGGTTAGTACCATGGTCGGTCATTATGTATATCGCCATTCGTTATTGTCCTGTTGCTCACCCATTGTAAACACCCAACAGTCAAGAGACAACGTAGAGTGCACGTACATTCTCGACTGCATGCATGCTAATCTATTTATGAAATTGTGAATGTAGGTTCGTAGGGGACGCTTAACGTGGTTCCAGTAACAAGATGCGCACAACAAAGTAGCGGGAGACAACCAGAACCTCGACAAACAAGTGTTGCCCGCTCACGGAGGATACCTCAGTGAACGACCAGGTTCCTTTAGAACAGACCTATATGTTGGGTGCGTAGCCTTTCACATCGGCACAGGTCAATTTCCTGAAGAGCTCTTTGCGTGTACAATAATAAGTGTTTGCGCCGGTGCCGATGACCACTTTTAGTTTCTGCTTATACAATTACTATGGTTGACACTTCAACATTAAATGACTTCCTTATATTTGACAAGATAATCTTTTATGGTTTTATGTTATTGCAAATTCCTCTTTGATGTGTCGCCGCTCATGGTTTGGGTTTATGTTTTGCAGGTAACTGACAAAGCTGAAGACGAGCATGGGTTGCAATATTTAGGCGGGAGCGTGCAATCTACAACAGCAGAACAAGAACTCCATCAATTAAAACTTACCGAAAAGCGCGCATCTTCAAAAAGCAATCTGTTAATTTTAAATACTTGTTGAAACAATAGCTAGACTTTGATGTACCATGTAAAAAGCAATATAAAACTAAACGCTATATTGATAATGATATTATGAAATATAAAAATACATGATATTAAATAAATTACAAATAAAAGAGATTAAAAAAATAAACAAACTTAAACCAACGAGCCTAAGCCTTTATTAAACTAACATTATATTAATTATACATATTTTTCCTAGCACTACAACATAAATTTTTTTTTGAACTTAGTCAACATAAATTTGCAAATGCAAGGAAATAGCACTAAGAAGACAAACATGGTCAACATAAACATAGGGGTGTTCATTAAATGGTTTGACCCGAAAGACCGACCGGACCGAATGACATTGAGTGAAATGGGTTTGGCTTATTTGGTCTGGTTCGGATATTTGGTTGTACCCGAATAATATCTGTAGGTTTTGGATCGGATTTGGTTTTAAAATTATAAATTCGGTTCCACCCGAATACCCGAAATAAAAATAAACAAGCGCATTCTGTTTTTTTTATAATATGGGTATTTAAAAAGCAAGTTTGCTAATTGGGAGACAACTGTTTTGGAAGGTAAATGGCTACATGTGCGTTATACTGACTCATGTAATGAATCTGGTTGTTCAAGATGGGTTAAGTCATATTGGGAAGTCTTTGATTGTGTGAGGGCTGCTGTTAAGTACATTAGACAATCTCCCAAAGATTGACTAAATTCAAGGAATATCTTTGAAATCGAAAAGTGTCCAAGCACAAAAGGTTTGATTCTAGATGTTCCAATACGTTGGATTCAACATATCGATGTTGGAAATAGCTCAGAACTATGAGAGGCATTTTCTAGATATGACACAACACAACCATTATAGAGATGATCTTGAAAAGACCGGTGTCCCTCTTTCATCCGATTGGCGAATGTGAGGAGGTTGACCAAGTTTTTGGAGCACTTTTATGAGTTGACTCTGAGGGTATCTGGGACACTATATGTAACATCTAACAGCTTTATGGATGATATTACATCCATTGATGCTGCTTTGAACAATTGTGTTATTGGTGTTCTAGATAAAAATCTTACTGTGATGGCGAAGATGATGAAATGTAAGTTTGATAAATATTACGGGAGCTTGGAAAAATGCAATATGGCAACATTTGTTGCTTTTGTATGATCCAAGAAATAAGTTCTAGTATGTGGAAGTGTTGTTAGGTGATGTTTATGGAAAAGTGGAAGGGAAATCCATGTGTGCTGTGATAAAAGCCTCTTTGGTTGAAGTATATGAAGATTATGTCGGAATCCATGCCCGCCGAGACACATACATTGTTTGAAACTTCGGCGCTTCATCATCGATGAATAAGCGTTCGCAACTTCGCTTATTGAGCCATCAGTCATTTTGAAACAAAAGGTTAGTATTTTAGCCTCTATTTGTTTCAAACTATATATATATATATATATATATATATATATATATATATATATATATATATATATATATATATATATATATATAGAAATCGGATCATTTAAAAAGTTGATCTCAAGAGAAAAGTGAGAGAAGTGATCTCAACCGTTAGATCATCCCCCTTCCCCTCCTTTTTTTTTCACCAAACTACAGGGGCTTAAATGTAACTTTTTAATTTTTTGGAGGTAATTTCCGTAACTTTCTAATTATCATATATAAAATGTATTTCTTTTCATTTTTTCTCTTCCTTTTTCTCTTTTTCTCTCGGATCCTCTCACTTTTTCACGATTTCTTCTTCGTTCACTGATTATATCCATCCGATCAACACGATAGATATGGTTTATTATCAGATTCACTTAATCTTCTCGTCATGATTTCTCAAATTGAAGATTAAAGTAAGTTATTTAAATGATTTCGATTACAGTTTTATTAGTTTTGCTATTTGAATTCAAATAGAAACGTTATGTACATGTTTGTTAGTGTTTATCTGCATGAATTATTGTTCATTGTGAGTTAGGGTTTTTGTTTTGTTTTGGTGACTTGATATAGTGTATTAGTTATCTATTTGAAGTAATTGAGAAAAAAAAGACTTTAGAATCATGTTTGTAAAAACTGCACGCAAGGTGTTTGATAAAATGCCTAAATGAAATTTCATAAATGTGATGCACTAATTTTTACACTGTGATGCATCAACTGCTTATCTATTTGTTTTGGTCATTTTCTTAGTGGGACGGGCTTTGTATGTTTGATAAATGCTTAAATGATATTTTATAAATCTCATCCATTAAGTTCCTTTTTATAGCAATTCTCAGTCTAGTACACAATTTTTATGATCGTCTACTAGACTGAGAGTTGCTATAAAAATTTCAGTCGTGGTACTGAATTATGCCAATTTTTTGTTTTACGTTTCTATAATTTGATATCTGTAACGAGTTAAAGGGTATTGCCACAACATGTTAGCAGCTTGATAGTGCATACAAGCCAAATATTCCCAAATTAAGCATGATTGTTGTCTTGAGCCATTTACAGTGCTTAGGTTAGGGTCTAATAAAAATATCAACTTTCTATTTGACTAGCTACTAATTTGTTCTGGATCACTAGACTTTTATACACATGAACCATAAGCTGGGTTTTGGTTTGTTAATAAAGGTATAGTATGCTTTACAAATTAATAGTAAAAACTAGGCTTAAAATGGATTAAGTTAGGACTGGGTATGGAAGTTAGGACTAGATTTGGCGCCTCATATTTTAAATTCAAAGGGGGCGAATTGCCATTTGAAATTTCTTTGTTCTTAATTCTGTTTTTGGTGTATGATGTTAACAGTGCCACCAGCATACTATGCTCATCTGGCGGCCTTCCATGCACGATTCTACATGGAGCGACACATCGGACAGTGGGTCGATGACAAGTCGTGGTGGCCAATGGGTGGCGAGAAGCACGTTCACCAGGTGCAAATCTGCAGTTAGACCACTTCACGCGCCTCAGGAGAATGTCAAGCGGGTCATGTTTTACTGCTAAAATCTCATCTCTCCTTGGGAATTGTTGTATGCTGTATGATATACTCTGCATGGTATGCTGGATTATCGTCTTTTGTTTCTTGAGCACTGGAAATTACTATGCTTTTCCTACCATTTACTCATTTGTTTTAAAACGTACCATTGAGATTATGATCGCTATCTAGTTATGTTTGGTTTGACATTTATCCTTTGTTTCATGTTGATTTCCTATCTAGTTATGCCCTGGTGAATGGTCTAATGTTTGCTCTTATGGTTTGAACATGATATGTTGGCTTGGCAAAACTTTAAGTTGTACTTTCTATAGTTAACAAGTTTGCCATTTCTTTGTGGGTATATAACTACTTTTTTCTGGAAAAAAAAACTAACACGGTTTTCAGTATGCTCATTTATGCATGAGCATAAAAACATAAAAACAAGTATGGTTACTTTTAACTGGATGTGCATGATTCATGTATATTTGTTTACAACCTGTACAAAAGAAAATGATTTTGAGGTGGTCTTGTTAGTAGATAAGAGTTTGTATGTTGAATCAAAAGTTTTTGTGTAATCTTTATGAAATTTAGCTAAAGTGTGCGTGTGTTAGTTTAATCACGACACACGTTCGACAGTCACATTTTAGTGAAGCTGTAAGTGGATGGTGTTATAAAAGGATTGTCGATGCGACAGTTGAAGCAGACACCACATGTGTTTGGACGAGATTTGCAATATAAACTGATGTTCACAATGTGACAGGAACAGCGGTTTGGACGGTCCATAACACAACTCGTGCTTCTGTATACACCTTACTCCATGAGATAAAAGAAACTTGTATCAAGTTTACGCATAACTATTAACTTAAAATCAATTTTAATTTACATGAAAATCGATAAGTGAAGATACGAAAAAGAAAGTTTGTAAGTTTTAGTTAACTATTTACATTCAACTTGAGTAGAGTAGAATGAATCCTCTTGATTTACATTGATTCCATAAACATCTTCCTCTCTTTCTTCATCCCATTTAATCACTTCTCTTATATACTTCAATCCATCTTCGACCGATGAACGTTTCCTAGCCATACTCTGACAAACAAAAAGCTTCCGACCCGTTATGGAAACATACATCTCTTTAAATTTCATGGCCACGTAATAATAAGCTTGATTTGCTAACGTTTGGTGGTTGCTATAAGGTTTTGAGCTCAAAATCATGGAACCATTCACAAACTGTTAATGGGGGTGCGGGCTATTTTGTCTTCAAAGGAGTCGTATTTGTTGAGGAAAAGCATAAACGGTATGTTGGCGAAAGAAGGATGTTTTATTAGGCTCTCGAATGTGTCTTTGTTTGCTAGCATCTTGTTTTTTGCAATGTTGTTATAGTGCGGTGACAGCTGGTCGTAGTCGCTTAAGGAGACACAATGTATGACCACACGTGCGTCTTCAAACATGTCTAACCATTTCCAACTATTGTGAAGTTCTCCCTTCAGGCTCATGCGGATAAGTTGATATCTACAGTGAAACAAACGCAAGCAAAAAAATAAACAAAGAGTGATGTACTTTGTGTAGTTGCTGTGAATCAGGGTGATTATTTATATGGATTTGGCAGATTGGGGTATTTACTTGATAGAAGGAGATTGACCGTTGTCATCATCATGCACTTCAGACATGGGGCTTTGATAAGCGAACGAGAAATCCAGACAGGAAAGTCCATTGCTTGGGGTTACTCCTTCAGCATACAAAATGTCTGTCTCTGATGGTTCATAATCATTTCTTGATAACTCTATAATCTGTAAGACATAATATCATCAGCAGAGGTAGGGAAAAATGGATGCACTATCTACCTTTTCGATGCACTATAGATGCCCTAATATCTACCTTTGATGCACTAATCATAGTCATAGATGCCCTAATATGTTCATTGATGCACTAAATATACAAACAGATGCACAATTAGTTCCAACGATGCACTAAACATAACAATAGATTCCCAAGTAGTTCTAATGATGCAATAAACATACACACTGATGCCTTAATATGTTTAATGATACACTACACTATCATACTCAGTGATGCTCTAATGTGTTCTTCGATGAACGAAATATATAAACAGATGCCCAAGTATTTCCAACGATACACTAAACTTACAAACGGATGCCCTATTATGACCAATGATGCACTAAACATACAAACGGATTCACTAAACATCCACACTGATGCCTTAATACGTTTGATGATGCATTAAACTTAATGATGTTTTGATCATACTCGTTGATGCTCTAATACGTTTAATGATGCACTAAACATACAAACATATGCCTGAGGTATGTATAACGATGCACTAAAATATAAACGGATGTACTAAACATACAAACATATTACCGAGGTATGTATAAAGTTTGTCTGAATAGAAAAACTCCCATCATCTTGGTCCCTAGAACTAGTATATGTTCAAAAAGAGACATCACATATTCACATACATGTGCATACATCTATAGCAAAAATAAGATGAAAATTTTGCAAGTAGTCAGCAGCGAATCACATTTGACAAACACACGCTTACCTATTCTAATAGTTCACAATCAGAACAAAACAAAAAAGATGAACCAATATCTAATTGCATAGGAAGGACCAAGAGATCGTACCCATGGATTATGCCACATTTTGAAAGATAGGGCAAAGGATCCCACTCAACATATTCTTTAATAGCATTAAGAGTAGCCATTGTAGCTGCATCTGCTTGCAATGTCAAATTGTTGCCTACCCTTCATCATGGCGTCCAAAGTGCCTCTCTAATAGCTGTTTAAATGTGAAATGTAACAAAATAAGCACAACTATGGAATTTATATAGATAGCAAAAAAAATATACTCACTGTATACAACAATGGCAAAATTTCAGGTAAAGATTCAGTTAGCCGCAACAACGATCTGGCGTTCACGCATAAATTATAGAAAGCAAAAAATCATTGAAAGTGATCAACTGATATAAATGCTGGTCCAATTAGTTTTAGCGCTTTAGGTAGATCATGTACTTAATTCAATCCAAATCAGTCCGAATTTAATTTATCTAAACTATAAACTTCTATAAAGTAAGAACTAGCCTAAACAACAGTGGTTGTTTACCTCCTAAAAGAGAGACTCTACCGAAGTAGGAAACAACATATTGTCCACTTTTCATAAATATGGTTTAGTTACAGGTACCATACAGCAAAAGTGCATTAGATTTATTGGTATATTATTAACTGTGTAGTATCTCTATGTTGTAACATACATTTTTAAGCTTCAAGAAACTGCACTTTAGAATGGAAAGTGCATTAACCTCCAATTTAGGTTGAGAAAAAATCTTATCAGGTAGTCATATTGATGCTATATTTTGAACACTTGTACAACATCGATTGCAAATGAAATATTAGTTGTATGGTACACAAACAACACTACAAGTTGTGTTCTAGTACTTGAATCTATCATCTTGCGAAAAGAACAAATAAATGAATGGGGAATCTATGGTCAGTTTACTTGGCTTAACTAGATCATGGACAATGTCGTGACTATGGGAGCAAGACTAACAATCAATTATAAACACAAACCTTCCAAATCTTAGAACATGATGTGATATCTTGACCCGTTGGCATCATACATACACACCATCTCGGCCTAAAACTAGAACACAAATCAGCTTGGTTTTACAAAATTTGACGAACTTTAGTAAAGTACATAACAACAGAACAAGAAGTTAGCATTACATGTGCGGGGCCAGAGCTACAAAATTTGATGCACCAATTGACGTGGAAGGGCGCCTAGAAGATGCAGTGTATAATACTTATTGCTTGTTATTTTCAGATTCATTTTTCTAGAGGTGGCAACTTTTCATTGATGAATGAGTCTATTTTGGATGTTTTTATTATATCAAACAAGTCAAATAAATAATTGCTATAAGATAGTTAAGAGCTTCATATCATCACAGATACATAAACATGTAGCAATAGCTCATGCACCAGATGCAACAACAACATCACAGTTTACAAGTGCCACAATACCACTAGTATCATTCTGATCATCTCCATGGTCTTTCATATCTCTTTTATTATATACTTATAAGTCATCTGTTCAAGTCAATGCTAAATAAAACTATTGGCTTAATCACCTACAGTTCAAGTAGCACGAGTCTTTTATTATTTACTTGTAAGTCAACTGTTAGCACGAGTCTAGAACGGATACTATGATAGAAACGGATACTAAAATGCCTCAAGTAGATGCATTAGAGTGCCTCCAACGGATGCACTAAAGTAACTCCTGATATGCCATTCTTTCTAATTCTACATTATTTGGTTTAGAATTTTTACCTCTATACATACTCAAATATAATATACATGTAATTTAGGAGCTCTTATCACATTTACATAACTATATCACACTTGAATTATGACAAGCTGCTTATTCCATGTCTAGTGGCAAAAAGTCTTTGATGTCTTCCAGAAGATATGCGAATACTGATTTTCGGCAAGTTCCAACTACCCCAATCATAGAGAGGTTCTGAAAAATTGATAAGTTTTTGAAGGCTGGAAAGTAACCCTAAGTTGAGTTCAACCATAGGAAAGGTGCATCAACAGCTTTCTCGCTACTGATTATTATAATGAAATAACTTCATACTTGGCTCTAATGTTAACAAGTAAAGGATAAACCTAGGCTCTTATGCAATGCTCCTAGAGCCTAGGAGGCCATAACATTACTTTAAAAAAAATATAAAATACCTGATACAAACAAGTTGTTTTTACAAATTAATAAATATTTAGGTTCAAAGTTTTGTACCATAGATCCCGCTAACTCCTTCAGAGCTTTGTCGGTAGCTTCTTTTGTCGCAAAGCGTATAAAACCAAAACCCTGTGCATAACAAAAAAGAGATACTTGAGCTTTGAAAGGTTAACCAAAAATGATAAATGACGTTGTGGACATAAAATTAAAATTTTTAATATATATCCACCCAAAAATGTGCAGTAAATTATCCAAAAGTTATACCTTTAGGCCTCCTCTTTGATCCTTTATCAAGCGCATTTCCAACATTTATCCACAAGCTGAGAACACCTAAAAGTGAAAAAGACAACGTTTTATTGGGTATCATAAGACTATAAGGCCAGGAATTTTAAACCATAATTCACTCCCAAAAATATACGCGCCACAATTTGGTATGTAAGCTGATAATGCTCAAAGTAGTGAAGTTGGTCAGGTGGGGTATTAAACATTTGAGCTAACTAAAGTCATGAGCGTAACAAAGTATCGTACCAAATGTTCACAACTAGCTTGGTTTATTCAATAAAACTTTAAAACACAGCTTAAGCAAAAACATAAATGTGTACAAGTTACCCACATTAAGCAGAGTAGCTTGTTGGTAAACAAAACACCACCATAAGTCTCATTGATTTTTATTATCAAACAAGTCTTGAACTAATAAAGTCAACCTAACAGGACCCCTCAGTACAGGGGTTCTCAATATGTCGTTCTCTTCATATCACATGCAACCATATACATAGCAGAAAACCACAAGCCCAATAAGGAAATCGCCTAGACAATATCAACCATTACCCCGCTTTATATGTAAAGTGACTGGTGTAAACGATTTGACATGAACTTTCTATAACATAAGTGTCAAGGATGTTAAAGCTTTTGGTATCCATATAACCATGCGAAAAGATCATTGAGATAACCCACAAAATATAGTTACATATTCTTGTACATTAACCGGAATAGGAAATAAGTACCACTGAAAGTTATTCTACTATAAAATAACATAACTAGTTCACATTGATGCCCACATATGTTCATTGATGCACTAAACATTCATCCAGATGTACTAAACATACAAACAGATACACTACACACACACCGATGCCTTAATATGTTTAACAATGCACTAATCATAATCACTGATGCCCTAAACATACTCACTGACGCTCTAATATGTGCAACGATGCACTAAACATATTTTTGATGCAATAATCACACAAACAGATCTTTGTAACAAGTCATTTGATGCCCTAATCCTACTAATAGATGTTGTAACAACTATTCCTGATGCACTTATCATACTAACAGATGTCGTAATACATTTTTTGATGCGCTAAGAAAACAAGAAGATGCCCTAACTTAACATTATGCTTTTATCATAAAAAGATATGTCATAACTCAGTATTTTATGCACTAATCATACAAACAAATGTTGTAACAAGTCGTGTGATACCCTAATCATACTAATAGATGCGCTAACGCTTATTTTAAAATAAAAACAAATAGATTCCTTAACTTATAACATGATTCTCTTATCATATTAACAGATGCAATAACATGAATCGTTATGCACTTATTCAACAAAAAATGTTGTAACATATTATTAAGACAGATGCACCAAATTCTAACTTTATACATACAAATGCCTTAATATGTCATTTCATTGAACAATAACAGCAATAATTTTATAATTTACACAAAGATGCACTAAAATAACATAAAGATGCAATAAAATAAGATAAAAATTAAAAACCTGTAAACACTTACTCTGGTTTTTTTTTTCCTGATGATCGGATTTGGTTCACTTACGATTCCTACACTTCATTTTGTCATTTTTGAAGATCGAAAGCAAATTAGTACATCCACGAGTTTTTTATTTGATTTGATTTTGATAGATTTTTAGGGTTTCTTGATTGGGGTATGTGTCATTGATCAGAGTATGTGTTTTATGACTGGTGGTGGTGTGATAGTGACGGCGGTGACGATGGTGGTGATGCCGGCGACGATGGTGGTGATGGCGGCGACGGTGTGGTGACGATGACTGTGTGTTTGAAACGATGTGCGTGTGTTTGTATCTGGATTAAAAAAGACCGTTCCTTATTTTTTTTTTTTTGTGTTTTTTCTTTTTCTTACCCTGAACTTTCAAGTGTTTTCATAATCTACCCTATAAATTTTTTTCTCACTTTTCTATCTAATTACACTTTTCTCTAGAACCGGACTCTATATATATATATATATATAGGAGTTTACGTTTAGATAGAACGATGGATGGTGCAGTTGATATTCTTATTCAAGATTCGTCGATAACGAACACAGTTGAGTAGCCGAATATGGTTGCCATTTCTTTTCTTAAAAAATGATTTAAGGGTATTTTGTAATTGTTAAAAAAATAATAATTTGAGTATAAGGGTATAATCGTTATTTTATATATCAATTATAGTTATTTGACATGTTTAAGGGCATAATCATTATTTTATATATCAATTATAATTGATATATAAAATAACGATTATACCCTTATACTTATTAAATTTTTATTTATTTTTTATTTATTATTATTTTTTTAACAATTACAAAATACCCTTAAACCATTTTTTATGAAAAGAAAGAGCAACTATATTCGGCGACTCAATCATGTTCGTTATCGACGAATCTTGATTAAGAATATCAATTGCATCATGTATCTATATAGATCTGTATATATAGATCAAATGACATAATAAAATTCAAAGCTATAAAAAGATATATTGCAATTGTAGAGAAAAAAAAGTTTTAATCATTATTTTATATATCAATTATAATTATTAAACATTTTTTCTGTTAAATATATATTTAAAATAATCATTTGGATATATATGACAATTTTAAGGCTTTGCAAGGATATATATGCAATTATGAGTATTGGTTGGATATATATGACAATTTTAAAGCTTTGAAAAAATATATATGTAATTATGAGTTTTGGTTGAATATATATGTAATTATGAGACTTTTGAAGGATATATATGTAATTCCCCCTTACTTTAAACCGTTTTTTGGTTAATATATTTTACGAGAGTGACCCCAAAAAAAGATGAAGTTGCAATTCTGTTTACCTTTCTCTTTTTCTTAAAGCAAATTCACTTGCATCTAAGGGCTTCAAGTTAAGCTTTAGCATTTCAAAGTTCTCATTCAATGAATCAATACCATAGTCATACGTATGTAACAGGCCATCGCAAGTAAGACCCTTTTCACCATCTATAAACTCCTCAAACCAACGAAAGAGAATATCAACAAGGCCGTTAAGTGAATCTTCTTTAAATCGAAAATCAGGGTTCACGTCTACGATAAAGTCAGCTAGTTCCTCTCTGTTAAGACCACCGTCTTTGTTGATATCGAATCGCTGAAAAATTCTTCTTACCTTTTCACATCTGTATAGTTAAATAAAACCAAAATTTGAAACAACGTAAATGCATTAACATGCCACACATTGAGTAGGGCATCAATCTAAACCAGAGGTGGAGACATGAGGGGGCAGGATGGACACATGCTCTTCTAGAAAAAAATTGTAGTATATTTTTTATTTTATTATTATTATTTTTTAAATATATGACTATTTTTGTAATCCCCTCTCCCCCAATGAACCGATTTGTAGTGTCATTTTTAATTAAAAGTTTGCCTCTACAAACATAATTTTCTGGCTCCGCCTCTATTCTAAACCATCGCGATTCAGGAGTAATAAATACTGCGATGAGCGGATTCTTTGTGAATTTCAAATTTGTTATTTTGATCGCTATAACAAAGTATCTAATAAGAGTATACCTTGAATGTTTTATATATTTAGCTAGCTAGGCCCACCTTGAATGTTTTATATAAAGTTTGACTTGTCAAACTTTATATTTTATATATTTTATGTTTCATATTTTATTAGTAGTTTTATCCACTTTATTAATAGAACAAGACTGTGTTTTGTGGATATAGCTTTGTATTTTGTGTATTTTACTACTTTTGATTTGTCAAACTTTATACTTTCTGTTCTATACTTTATGTTTCACAGTTTTATAATAACAAAATTATTAAAATAAAAATAAATTTTAAAAAATGGGTATTCCTATCACTTTTAGGGTAGCAATAACCTAGGCGATAGTGGTATTATTTCTACCTCTATAACCATTAATATCCCTTTTTTTACCCGATTTATTGACAGGACATAACAGTTTTTAATATTTTTGTTTCGTAGTTGTAGATAGTTTTGCAAAATCTATGAATCATATATAAACTCACCTCAAAGCAACTTCTTTTTCATCAAAGGGCTCTAGGTCGAGGTGAAGCTTCTCAAAATCAGAGTCAACATTATCAATGCCATAGCCATAGGCCCTAAACAATCCATCACAAGTTAGACCTTTTTCCCCATCAATAAGCTCGTCACACCATTGAATGATCCTCCCAAGTTGTTGTTCAACGTTAGGAAAATTAAGGCTAAGCAAACAAGTCAGTTCTTCTCTGTTAAGGCACCCGTCTTTGTTAATATCATATCGTCGAAGAATTCTTTTAACTTTCTCATACCTGCTTTTGTTTACGACATCAAAAAAAAATATATATAAATATTACTAGCCGGTTCTTATTTGTCAAAGTTCTCTGTTAGTCTCTATCTCTCCCTAGTAATAACATAAGTCGTTTATATATTGTGATTTTGTGTATTTATTTACTTATCACAGTAATTTGTACTTTCATTTTAATAATTATAATTACGCACATATAACTATATATTTATCATGATATATGTTGTAGTCTCAAAAAAATAAAGTTTAAGGGTATTTATTAAATTTGGAATACTTTAAAAAAAATATGAAATAAGTTTACTTAGCATCATGTAATATATTTAAATTTTAACAACTAAAGTATTGACCAATGAGATGACTCTATTTTTTCTACATAACAAAATTGAGCACTTGTATCGGTGCAATTTAGGTTTGCCCGAAAGCCCCATGTGCAATTTTGTGTTTTCACTTATTGTATAAATGTTGGACAATTAAGACAACTACCTGAAGAACGCCTATGCGAAAACCTAGAACCCTTGAGGACGATGGATAGTTGCGACAACAAACTAAAAACCCGCGTTGGACAACCAACGAAGAAGAACAAGAAACTACAAAGATATCGACAAGATTATAAATAACATGCACACGATATACCCCCGAGCACCTCTTTATTAATACCAATAGAGATTACATCGGGAAAGAAGAATGTTACGGAACTAGCATCCCCCATCACATCTATTTATAGAGATGAGGGGGTAAGAAATCATGTAAGACTCGGTTTAGGAAACTTCCTAACCGACCTCCTCATGAAACCGGCCATAAGGCCTTTCCTTGTCTTGCAAGGCAAGCTAAACACTTCTTAGTTCTAGTCTAATCCTAATCTAGATTACAATGTACACTTAAGTCCCTAAACTTCGTTTAAGTTTGCTCCTAATTAATATCCTACAATAAAAGATTTAACAACGCGAGTCAATATCAAACTCTTTTGCGTACATGTAGGGTACTGAAATGTTTTGTGCATATTATGATTATTACACGGATAGTGAAATCTTAACAAATATAGTTTTGTACAAAAAAGTGCATCTTTATAGTGGTTTTTGTATTTTTACATTCTCTTTGTTTTTAGGTAACAATGGTTTCCACTGTCATATATTATTATCGATGCGAGCAAATATTAAACTCTTTCATGTATCAACAAGAGAAATACACGTGGGCACCGATAATACTCCAACTTGAGAAACGGAAAAACTCCATATTAATTATATTGTTAAAGCGTTTACTTTGTATAGATCGAAAGCCTTCATCCAAATACTGTGACATATAGCCAAAGGCAATACGCCCGAAGCAAGTTTTCAAAATTATTACATTTTAGTCCTCTTATTCAAGTTTCCACGAAATTTGATTTTTTACTGTTTTATTGGATTTTTCTTAAAGCACAAGTAATTGTACATTTGGAAATGATTATCCAGAGGGCTTAAAAAGTGGTTAAAACCGACGATATACACTTTCATATTAATCGTTCAGTTTGATTTTTTTAATTTTTTTTTCAACTTTGACCTTAATGTTTTTTTTTGTGTCATATAAAATTTTATTCAAAATATATGAATGAATTGACTTTTAAATGTATTTTCACTGCGTATAATTTTTATCAAATACTATAAAACACAAGCAAAAATATTTAAAGTCAACGTTGAAAAAGAAAGATTTAAAAAGTTAAAACTAGACATTTAATATAAGGCGGAAGGAGTACAAAAATTCGCTTGAAATCACATATCTTATTAATCCAATGGTTTCTTAGTATTTGAATTTTAACAAGATATTATTTATCACGCTTTGCAACGGGTGCAAAATCATTTATTTTGTAGTAATGAAAAGAAGTTCTCAATTTCGTAATGTGTAACTGTTTACATATGATACTTAAAGCAAGGATTAGGGTAGTTTTTGGTGGGAGATTAGATTAGACGTACGTTCAGTTTCCTTTGTTTGGTAAACAGAGCAAGATAAGAGTGTTTATCTAAAGCCATGGTAACGCTCATATATAAATAAGGTGTAGTGTGTGTAAAAATAGAGAAAATGAACTTGGTCATCCTCATGAAATGCACGTGTATTTATAGAGATGCATTTAGGGTTGTGTTGTAACACTCCATTTTTTACGATAATGGATTTAAATATATTTTAAAGCTTATAAGTAAATTCATATTATGTTTTGAAGGTTTGTTAGTCAATAAGGACCTCTCATGAAAACAAAGTAATAAAAAAAAATAGGAGCTACATAATAGTCCGACTAACAGGGACTAACTTCGCCAAACTTTGAAAATTATGAAATAAACCCATTTATATATCTTAATAACTTAGGATAAACTCACGAATTCATTTCTTTCCCTCCTCTCTTCACGCTACACAGCTTTGATTATTATCAAGTTTTAAGCAAGATAGAGCTAAGAAATCATCATACCAAGCGTTGGAGACGTGAATTTTAGCTTTCCCACATCCAATTTGAGGTATGAACTATAGTTAAGTTATTTAATTCGTGATGTTTTGACATCATAAAAGGGGTTTTGTTAAAATTTGAAATAATATGTCAAGTTGTGATTTTTTAGATATCACTAAGAATTGATGCTAATCATGTTGTTATGTTATGGTAAAGCCACGGGTCCCTTAATACGATGTTATAACACCAGTTTGTGGTGTTAGAAATCTAGAAGTAAATATCAAGCTCGTAGTACCCCGTGAAACCAAACGCCCCTTATGTTCTTAATTCCAAACACTAGTTTAAGTAAGCTAAGACACGTTCTACGTAAGCTTTGATGTGAATGTTGTGTTCCTAGGTGATATATAAAGTTAGCCAAAAACCTTTTCGGAAGCTCGAAAAGCATATAAAGCATATGAGGTGAATAACGTAGTTTAAGAATAAGTATGGGTCCTTATGTGCCGGTAAGTTATGATATGTACTTCGTGATAATCATGATCATGTTACGATAAGTATTTAATTTATAACTCGTGTACCAGTTCATGTTTCCAAGCTTACATTTATGACATATGGGTGTCATATATAAAGCATTCCACTAGTTACTTGGTATCTGCTCATAGAACCCCAGTAATCCTAAATTCAGCTTATGATAAGTCGTAGGGTCATATTACATGAATACAATATCATGTCGACCTAGGTGGACGTAGTGTGTGAGTCACATATTATGATGACTCGTATAGTCATGTATGATGTATTCAGTGCCATATCGACCTAGGTGGTCGTATTACCTAAGTCACGTATTATGATGACTCGTACGGTCATATACAATGTATTAAGTGTCATGTCGACTTAGGTGGTCATATTACCTAAGTCACGTATTATGATGACCTGTATGGTCATATCGTATAAATTTAATGTCATGTTGACTTATAAGCTAGGTCGTATTATGCTAGTCACGTATTATGTTGGTATGTAGGGTCATATTCAATATTAAGTTGTTGTAAGGTCCTTACCAGTATCATGTTAACCTGTGTGGACATATATAGTATACAATTGACCCAATTGGTCATACGAATAGATTATGTGATTATGTTGATTGCAGTGCCCAATACATGTATCACGTATACAGTTAACCCGAGTGGTCATATAGACAGATTATGTACTCATGTTGAGTAGAGTGTCCAAATGCATGTATATCATGTATCCAGTTGGCCCGAGTGGTCAGATAGACAAATTATGTACTCATATAAAGTAGAGTGGCCAAATACATGTATATCATGTATCCACTTGACTCAAGTGGTCATTGTGACAACTGGCAATTAGGGAGTCTATTTTAAGTAACCGCATTACGTTAAACTAAACAGAGCTTTTGCCTTTATCACTATTTTTATTGACCATTTATTTTATTATTGAATAAGTTATCGTGTGACTTTTAACTCTTTTGATAGGCACTATTCGATTCGGCACTATAAAAGCCTAAAACAAGAAATAACGTAACTTTTAGACCGTAACTCGAAAATTGACAAATAAATAGTCAAAACTCGTGGAAAAACAAAAATAAACATAATAGAAAGTCGAATGAATGTCGTGGCACACTCGCAGGACAATATATGAGCTCGGAAATGGGTAAACGGGATAGTTTACGAAAAATTACGGCTTCGGCCCCTCCTTTTTCCCTTAGGCCGGCCACCCCTCCCCACCTTTTATTTATTTTGAGGTCCCTCTGTCCCAACTATATAAACTCCCTTCTAACCTCATTTTCACTTCTACTTTCTCTCACTAAAAACACACACACACACATAACTTTCTCTCTCTTCTCTCTCTCTCCTCCAACTAACAAAACCCTAACCCTAAAACCACCACCACCATCGCCACCTTTCCGGCCATTTTTCGGCAAGTGAAATTACACCTCCACCACCATTAGATAGATCTCTCTTTTGTCTTTCTATCCATATAAAAATTTCTTACAAAAGCCTACATTAACACCTCTAAATCTTACAAATAAGATTCGTGATTCTAGGGTTTTCATTAAATCTTGTAGATCAAGTTGAGAAAAGGTAAATGGAACATGGGTCAAGCTTGTTTTGGCCTTGAGAAGCCACGAATGGGTCCTAGGGCTTGTTTATGGCTCGACCTAATGGGGTTTTTGGGTGAAACATGGGATTAAAACTAATTTACACATAATAAAACATGTAGCTAGTGATTTGATATCATGTGGTGTATCATATTGTTGGGTTTTTGCATTTTAGGTCATGTTTCTTGTTTTTAATTAGGATTAGTTGATGGGTTTGATGTTTGGATGATGATTGGAGGTTGATTGATTGTATTTGGTTGTGGTAGAAGCCATTTGGGAGCATTTGGTTGTGTGATTTGGGGCGTACAAGCACCAAGACCCACAATGGGTCGTGGTGTGGTGTCGTACGTGACCCACAAGGACCACGAGTCCGGGTCGAGTTGTTATGGTACCTTGTTGGTTGTTGTTGTTGGTGTTTGGATGAGACGCGTGGAGCCGAAAAACTTCTAGAGCTTGTTTGGTTCACGTGGTCTTAACCGTGACCGTGTCATGACCATTAGGGTCATAACAATGGTTTTCGGTATATTTGGTAGTTTGATTGGTTGGGCGATTGATTTGGGTTGATTTGAGATTGAATTGCGCTATTATGACTTTTATTTGGACTTATAATAAAAATTGTCAACTTTGAGCAACGTTACTTTGACTTTTTAGTCAATAGTTGACCCCGACAAAGCCGTAACATGGACTTTAGTATATATTGGACTTTAGATTGATTTCGAAAAGTCATGACTCGTGCTTGTGGACTCGAAAAGAATAACGATTTGGAAACTAATAATGAAATTGACGTAATATATATAAAAGGTTAATAAAAACTATGAAACATAAATAACAAAAAGGCTTTTATACCAAAAATATCGATAACAAGACTTGTCTTGTTATTTACTATTTTAAATGGGAATTAACAACTTAAATTGGAAATATTTTCTAATAAATAAGTATTTAATGTTTCGAGTGCACGTTTATCAAAACGTGCCATTTATGAGCATTTAATACTAGTTTCAAGTATTTATTTATTTATGTTGTGTGCATGGGTTACGGATAACCTAACATTAATAGTGTCGATCCAAGTAGATGACGGACTTATTAGGTTGACGAATCTACTAAGAGCCCGTTAGGCACGTTGGATAACAATATTAATGGGTGAATTATCCTTATGACTCGTTAGGATGTGACCGGTTTATGGGATAATAAGCGACACGAATAAATAATTGAGTTTATCGAGTTGACGAATTCGATAAGGTCTACTATTTATTCCGAAACTTATTGAACTATGGAGCTTATCGCTTAGACGTCTCATTGTGTTGCATTGAGTCACATTATGGTTGTTTGAGTGCATTCATGATATCATATTGAGTCGATACACACACACGATGATACCAAAAGCTAGGACTGAACGGTGAAACAAGACATTTTTGGAGATAACGAAAAAGGAATACATTGGGGTAGATAACGTTGATTTTGAGAAACATATATTAAAATTGGTTTACATTAATAGGTTGTGCCGAGTCGATAGTTGCTGAGGCGTGATTAGCTGTTATCTTCTTGCTAGTGTTTAATTGTGCTTGCTGCTTGCTTGAGAGTTTCATAGCCCCATTTTTATCTATGTTTTAACTAAATTGGGGTGAGAATCATGCTACTATTTTTGGACTTTCTAAACCATTTTGATTTGCTTATGTGCTTGACTGATTAGATAGATATGTGGTAGCTGTTTCCTTAGTCTAGGGTAGCAATCCTAATTGCTATAACACTAGCTAAGTGTAGACTTCTACCTCGACCTAGTCCAGGGTTAGCAATCGTTCTAGACTTTGCTACAACTGTGTTGGCTAGTGTCGCTAGGGGCCCACTATGACGTCGGATATGATATTGGAATGTGATTGATGTGTATCTATCTTAGGTCTCGCATAGCATGTTTTTCTCAGGTATTTAAGTGATGTTTGGAGTACGTGTTTTGTGGAAGCTTGGCAAGGAGGCATGGTTCAAGGATCATAATCAAACTCTGATAATTTATGGGGACCTATTTTATTAAATCATGTTTGGGCCTAATATTTACATTTTGGGATTAATGTTTTGAATATTTAAATTTGGGATTGGTTTTTGAATGATAAATGACTATCTTGTTTGTTATACTTGTGTGAGATACCAATCCAATTGTAACGCCCTGAAAACTTGATTAAGTCTTCCGATGTACCGAGATTTGGGGTGTTATGACAGATCAAAGCCAGGTTATAGAGAACTAGGTATTTAATAAAACCTAAACTATAACCACTTTTTAGAAAAATTGATCCTTGACCGGCGCAGGATAGGTGAGTTGGAGAGAGATGTTGTGGATCTGAGAGTGATCGCGACGCTTAGCGTGTTGAGCTTACCTCTCTATGGAGAGGGGTGGACGATGTTAGGAGATCCGTTAGAGGTATTCGTGATCGTGGCTAGATTGTGTTAGATTCGTGGTATTGTACCAATTTGAAACTAAGTAGTTCTTGGTTCGAGATGTAGACCTATCCTAGTTATCTTATTAGTATCGTTGTTAGGATCGTTTTTTATTTGTCCGTATCTTTACATGTATTCCACTTTGGAACCGATGAGTTATGGTTATTAGAGCGTGCATCCTTTAGTTATGATTTGGACTCGAATTGTTTTGTTATGGTATAGCGTTATCCTTGTTAGCCTTGATTATGTATTCGAGCGTTATTGGGTGATCCTTAGAACCCAACCCTCGCCTTGGCTGTATGAATTATGAACTCATGAAATCAATTCTTGCCTTCGAATGATGGCACCAAGACTAAACCCGCTAGGACTAACCGAGAGCGCCCCTCGGCTGCTGGTTGCCCCGCCGTCGAGGTCGTCGTCCGACCCGACCACTCCACTGTTGAGAACTTGAATACGATAACCCACTGTAGATAAACCGAATGAACAACAAGTGCTGAGAATGGTCCTGTTCCACCCAACCCGCAGCCTTTGAACCCAGCCCACACTGACCAGCTTATGACGCAGCGTGTAGCTGAACCACTAGCTGAGTCTAATCACTCTAACACCTCTGGTGGAACCCTACTGCTTAATCGGACTCGAGGTTGTACCTACAAAGAGTTCCGATTCTGTAGTCCTATCGAGTTCGGAGGAACCGAGGGAGTGGTTTACTAGGTGGATGGAGAAAACTGAGTCTGTGATTACCGTTAGTAACTGTGAAGAGGATTGTAAGGTTAAGTATGCGATGTTCACCTTGAAGGACGAAGCGTTGACCTGGTGGAACAATTATCACAGATCCGTAGGAAGTGATGTAGCTTATAGCATGACTTGGGCCCAGTTTAAGGCTCTCTTCATCAAGACTTACTGTCCTAGGAATGAAGTTAAGAAGCTAGAGATCGAAGTTCGGAACCATAGGTTAAGGGCAAACATGACGACTTACAATTGTCGTTTCCAAGAGTTGTCGCTGCTTGCCTAGAAATGGTTCGCACTGAAGTCCTTAAGATTGAGAGGTATACTGATGGATTGCCTTTAGCTACTAGGAATGATGTCATCGCTGCGAAGCCGGTTAACTTGCATGAGGCAATTACTGTGGCTCAGCCTTTGATGGACTCTTATGTGTTAGAAGTAGGAGACAAGGGTAAGAGTGATAGGAGTGATAAGAGGAAGAGGAATGAAGTTGTTAAAGGGAATGGCAACAAACGGCAAGAGACAGCCAGGGTGTTCGCCACAGGAAATGGAGAAAAGAAGGGTTATGAAGGTAACAAGCCCTTGTGTGGTCGTTGCAATCGACACCACCATGGACCGTGCTCAATAGTGTGTAGGAATTGCTCTATGGTAGGACACATGGCCAAAGACTGTAGGTCCCATCCACTTGCTGCGGCTCAAACTGCACAAAGAGCGGACTGAAAGGCCACTGTCACCTGTTTTGGATTTGGAAAGAAAGGGCACTACAAGAATGCGTGCCGAGAGCTGTGGATGAAAGGAAACCCCGGTAATGGAAGACAATTTGTTAACTGAGGTGTGGGAAGTAATGGCTTGAACCCTGTGAAGCGTGAGGTTGTGGAGAATCAAGGAAATTAGGGTGCTAGGAATCAGCAGAGAGACATGGGAACAGCGTGTGTGTATGCTATTGGGAAGGAAGCTGGTGAGGACCCTAACGTAGTTACAGGTACGTTCCTTTTCAATAACCGCTATGCTTCCATACTGTTTGATACTGGTGCCGATATGAGTTTCGTATCCACCAACTTTATGCCATTACTAGGAATTTCTCAAACACCTCTAGGGTTCAGTTATGATGTGGAATTAGCTAATGGGAATAGGGAGAAGATAGACACCGTAGTTCGAGGTTGTACCTTGAGTTTCCTAGACCACCCGTTTAGCATAGACCTATTGCCAGTCACCCTAGGGAGTTTTGACGTCATCATCGGAATGGATTGGTTGTCGAAGAACGGTGCACACATCATCTGCGATGAGAAGATCGTGCGTGTACCGTATGGCGAAAAATCTCTGAGCATACAAGGAGATCGGAGCGACTGTGGAAGTCCTTCCCGGTTGAGCATCATTTCTTGTATTAAGGCCCAGAAGTACATCAATAGAGGAGGTTGTCTTTTCTTGGCTCGAATTTTTGAAAAAGAAAAGCGAGGAGAAGAGTGAAAGACACCTTAATGATGTACCCGTTGTTAGAGAGTTTTCGGATGTGTTTCCCAACGATCTGCCAGGGATTCCACCTGTCCAACAAGTGGAATTCCAAATAGAGTTGATACTCGGCGCTGCACCCGTAGCCCGGGCACCCTATCGACTTGCTCCAAGAGAATTAGAGGAACTGTCTAAACAGTTGGTAGAGTTGTCAAGAAGGGATTCATTCGACCAAGTTCGTCACCGTGGGGAGCACCGGTGTTGTTTTTGAAGAAGAAGGATGGATCGTTTCGGATGTGTTTTGATTATAGGGAGTTGAATAAGTTGATAGTGAAGAACCGATACCCGTTACCTAGAATAGATGACCTATTTGACCAACTCCAAGGAGCTAGTGTCTTTTCCAAGATCGACTTACGGTCTGGATATCACCAGCTTAGAGTTCGAGAGGAGGATATCGCTAAGACGGCATTTAGGACTCGTTATGGGCACTATGAATTCCAAGTGATGTCGTTTGGTTTGACCAACGCGCCAGCGGTTTTCATGGATCTCATGAACCGAGTATGTAAGCCATACCTGGATAAGTTTGTGATAGTATTCATAGACGACATCTTGATATACTCCAAGAGTAGAGAGGAGCACGAAGAGCATTTGAGGCTCATTTTAGAGTTGTTGAGAGAAAAGAAGTTGTATGCCAAATTCTCTAAGTGTGAATTTTGGATTCTGTCCATGAAATTTTTAGGTCACGTGATAGATAGTCGAGGAGTTCACGTCGACCCAGCCAAGATTGAGGCCATTAAGGAATGGGCAGCCCCTAGGAACTCAAGGCTAAAAGTCCCGCCAGCTTTGTGGCTAGTTAAAAAGGAAGAGAAGCAATCAAACTGAAGCGTAGAGATTTCATCCTAGCATTGCCTGAAGGAAGCGAAGGCTTTGTCGTGTACTGCGATGCTTCGCATAAAAGCTTAGGTGTTGTTTTGATGTAACGGGAGAAAGTAATAGCTTATGCCTCCCGACAACTTAAGAATCATGAGAAAAACTACACCACCCATGACCTGGAGTTAGGTGCTATAGTGTTTGCCCTTAGAATCTGGAGACATTATCTATATGGAACGGCGCAGTGTAGTGTTTATGACCATAAGAGCTTGAAGCATATCTTAGATCGTAAGGAGTTGAATATGAGACAGCTTTGGTTAGAGTTGCTTAGTGATTATGACTGTGAGATTCGTTATCATCCTGGTAAGGCCAATGTAGTGGCAGATGCCCTCATCCGTAAGGAGAACATTCCACCTTTACTTATTCGATCCATAGTAATGACCATTAGTTTGCCTCTACCATCACAAATCTTAGCCGCCCAAGCTGCGGCATTGACGGAAGAGAACCGTCCTTATGAGAATCTTCATGGAAAGGTAGAAAGTGAAAACGGCTTCTTGAAGCGCTCCGACCGAATTTTATGCTTCAAAGACAGAAACTGGATACCATTTTATGGTGGAATCCGTGAGTTGATTATGCAGAAGTTTAACAAGTTATTCATAAAAAGCTTTACATAAAGCTTTCAACACAATAGCAATTTTCAAAAAGCATTTTAGAATAGTAAAAAATATTTAATACTTGAGCATTATGAATGATCTTAATCGTACAAGTTAGAAAAATCTAATTTTGATTAGTTCAGTCCGCAAGGTATTATATACAATAGTACAATATTTAATTTTAATTTGTTTTTATCTGTGATTACCCTTAACTTGACCCAGATATCTAACTTACATTGCGAAAATTCAAAGAATTATTTACCTTTCCGTTGACCTGAAAGAAGCTTCATTTTCGTTAAAGGGTTTTAAGTTAAGTCGAAGCATCTCAAAATGACCGTGCAAGTTATTAATGCCATGGTCATAAAATCGCAACAGCCCATCACATGTAAGACCTTCACATGTAGTAAACTTTGTATACGAACCAAAGATCTTGTCTACTTTCTCGTAAATTTGCTCTTCAGTATGCTTAACTTGTGGGTTTGTAGCATAAAAGAAGTTAGCTAGTTCTTCTCTGCTTAAAACTCCATCCTTATTGATATCAAACCGTTGGAAAATGCGTCTCGCTTTCTCGTATCTGCATATTTATAAAAATAAATGTATAATAAATTTATAACGTCACTAAGGTGTCTTCGTAGGATTTTAAACCCTAATTTTAAATTGCCTCAATTTTTGTAAATATGGTTCTGTTTTAGTATTTGTTTGCATACATGGGTACGTCATGCGCAGTTTTAAAATTCAAGTGAATCAAACTAACCTTACTTTACAAAAGACGTAGAAAATAACCCATGTTTACAAAGTATCTCGAAAATCAAACCATATTTACAGGAAAAAAAATTTACATATATATAGTCGTCCACATGCATGATATTGTATTATCGTGGTGGCAATTGGCAGTGATGGATTACGAGTGGCAGTGATGGAGTACGAGTTATTGTACAAGTACTAACCATGTTTTATTTACTGGTCTTTTGTGGTAGAGATTAATTTTAACGACAACAACAATTATACTCGATCCCAATGTTGTATGTGTGGGACGATGGAAAGGTATAATGTAAAGAGTGGTGGTGTTTGAAGTTTTGGAAACCTCACCTGCAATCACGCCAAACTACAAGGACGATTTTTGCAATTCGCTCCGAGATAAAACTAAGAAATTAGTATAACCCGTTTATTGCTTGGTATTCTTTTAACAATTCTTTATTATTGTTTTCTGCTAAGAGAATTTTTATTTTAAGGGAAAAATAGATTTTATGAACAATCAATAACAGTTACCTCAATTTGCTTATGGTTTCCGAGGCATAAGACTCCGAACTTGGGCTTCCCACTTCATTTGATGACGTCAATTCGATTTCCTTCACATCCATACAAAAATCAGACAGTATGTAGAATGCCATCAAATGATTTGTATTGAAGATATAAATAGCTAGTAATCTTGCATAATTATTTGATCCCGTCTAAAACACATCCTTAGACTCACTGAATTAATAGTTGTTCTTTATGGTGTTTAAACCCCTAGGATAACTAAAGACAAATAATGTCACTCATATATAAAGCACTATACAAATACCTGCGCATACCAAAGGTGTATAGCAGCAAATAATTATAATTGCAAACATGTAGTTCTGATGTGACCAATGTTACAAAACTTAAGGGTTTAATTTATACTTATTGCGAAGAAAAAGTCAATCGATTGGAAACGAAAAATGATAAAAGTTTAACAATTACAAAAATATATAAACTATTATTTTAATGGCAGATGTTGTTGCAAATTTTAGTCAAGAATTATTCGTAATTGAATTTTATTCAATTTTTTTGTTTTTAAGTCATGAAAAGAAGAAGCTTTTTCTTTTGAGAAAAGTACTAAAAGATGACAATTTTTTTTGAGGTCCCCGTCATGGTTATTTTTTAAGCCAATTTCCAAAATGGTTATATTCAACTACTCAACTCCGCAAAATTACCCATTGCTCGACACGTGTCGTTTGCAAATACAAAATATCAAATCGCACATATTTTTATTATAAAAAGTTGGACACTTGTCGAGTATTAAGTGGAGTTGCGGAGTTGCGTATTTGTGTAGTTGGTCATGTGTCAAATTTTGGGTGGAGTTGCGGAGTTGAGTAGTCGAGTATGACCATTTTAAGAATTGGCTTAAAAAATGACCATGATGAAAACCTAAAAAAGATTTTGTCCCCTTTTAATACTTTTCTCTTTTCTTTTTATGTAATAGAGGTGAAAATATATAAATGTCTAAAACTTTTAGGAATTGCAAGAATTAGTGCAAAATGTACAATTTAAGCAAAACATTAACTAATTCTCCTTTTTCTAGTTTATTATTTTGTAATACACAACAATTAAATGTAATTAATGATAACTGTCTGGAATGTAATTAATAAACATTAAAATTGATATCATATGTTAGTTACATTTAACAACTGAATGTATTTTATTGAAATGACATATAAAGATTTGTTTGTGCATGTTTATATGGTGATGATCATCTCCTATTTAATTTCATACTCTATATCAAGAGTAAATTGCATAAATCGTCCTTAAAGTTTGGCCAAATTGCATGTTTCATCTCAAACGTTACGAAAATGCAAGGATCGTCCCTATGGAAAAACCTTTGGTGCAAGTATCGTCCCCACATGGATGATACTTGCACCAAAGGTTTCCCCAAAAAATTTCCCACAGGAACGATACCTATACCAAAGGTTTCCCACAAGGACGATTCTTGCACTTTCCTAACGTTTGAGACGAAACATGCAATTTGGCCAAACTTTAAGGATGATTTATGCAATTTACTCTTCTATCAATTAACTAAGTATTTGCGAACTCTAGAATTATCTAATTATCAATAAAAAAAAAACACGATTATATAATTGAACCACAAGCCGTTGCAAAGCACGAGTATGTTGCTAGTCGTAGACAATAATTGTATACGTAAATCTTACCAGAATAAAGAGTAATTCTTCGAGCACTTTCATGATATCATTCATAGAAGGTCGTTTGCCTTCATCTTTCAACAAGCACTTATAAGCAACTTCCGAAAATTTGTCGATGGAGAATGAGCTAGTTTGTTCCTTTAAATAAGGATCAAGAATCTCCTTCATTCTGTTCTCACTGTAGTACTTTTGAAGTGATGGACCTGATAACACGAAGCTGCCATCGTCTTTGCTTGGATAGGGTGAACATAACTTCCCACAAAGAACTTCAAATAGTACAATGCCGAAAGAATAAACATCACATTCTTTTTTCAGAATACCATTATAATATCCTGGATCACAATAACCTGGTGTTCCACAAGCATTAGAAACAATACTGCTTCCTTCTGAACTTTCAAAATTTAACTTTGATAATCCAAGATCCGCAATTTTAGCAACCCAATTCTGATCAAGTAAAATATTGGCGCTCTTAATATCCCTATGGATTATGGTTTGTTTGTTTCTAGAATTGCTATGGAGGTGGTTTAATCCACGGCCTGCACCAAGACATATTTCTAGTCTTTTCCGCCAAGTAAGACTTGTATCTCTATTCTTTATACGAACATCTAAACTCCCATTAGCCGCATACTCATAAATGAGAGTCTTCTCCTTTTCTTCGTCACAGTAACCTAAAAGAGAGATAACGTTCTTATGATTTTGACCTGAGAGCAATTGAATCTCAGTCAGAAACTCCTTTAACCCTTGCCCTGACGTCTCATTTAACCTCTTTACAGCTACCGTGGTTGGTTTACCGGATATAGGAAGTTCTCCCTTGTACACCATACCATATCCACCCTTTCCAATTGGCTCACTGAAATTTTCGGTAGCTAATTCTATTTCTTTCAATGATAGCCGCAGGTGTTGGGAACCCTTCAATACCGACATTATGTTCTATACGGCTAACTAAGGGGATCGAGAAAAGGGATTTTTTCTTATGATTGTAATTATGAATAGCTACTAAATGGTGATATCCATATATAGACCATAGGTCATGCCCATAGTCACAGGAAACGCCAGCTTACCCGCGTTCCTCGTTCCGGATCGTTCGTACCAAAACGCGGTACAATCGCGACCTGGATCGCTCGGGATCGCGATCTGGATCGCTAGTTTCCACGTTCCGTCGCAGATATTGTGATTTTCATGGTGATAGGTGTTTTCCGGTGAAACTTTGTTGAAGGAGGGAAAAGGGTAAAGAAAATTATTGAAAGAGGAGAAAAGCGGCTGATAAAAGAGAGAGCAGTTGTTTACCCTAAAAGGCTTTATTACTTTTTGCTTTTTTTTCTCGGGGCATTTACATATATCCCCACATACACACCCATATTTACATATTTCCCCAAACAGTGCTTTAACAGGCTTGTACATCATGCATAAAAAACTTGT
This sequence comes from Chrysanthemum makinoi, assembly GCA_910596185.1. Lineage (NCBI taxonomy): Eukaryota > Viridiplantae > Streptophyta > Magnoliopsida > Asterales > Asteraceae > Chrysanthemum > Chrysanthemum makinoi. The sequence goes on from OU343217.1 coordinate 265,940,473, forward strand.
GTTTGGAGAAATATATAAATATAGGTGTGTATGTGGAGATATATGAAAATCCCCCTTTTTCTTGGCCCAATTAAGAAGTTACACCATAACTAAACTAAAATTATTCAATTGGACCCAAAAATATTCAAGTGGACTCAAATATATTATTAAATGCATACACTGTTATGGATAATTATTAGTGGATGTCCATATAATCCATAAGAGGCCCATGGCCCAATTAGCAATTAGGGTTTTTACCCTATAGTTTATCTTATATATACCCCATGTATCTCTGATATTATGAATCAATTGAAGAATACTTTTCATTCCTTCAATTATTGTTTATAACACGTTATCAGCACGCTCTAGCTAAAAGGTAATTTTTCGAATCTTCTAGACTTCTAAACGGTGAATCTCGAACCCACTGTCTTATGATTTCTAACGGTACGTTTTCAGATTTCTTTCCTCGTATCCATTTAATTTACTGTTGCCATCATAGGTTACACCATCATACATTATTATTATTGTTATATTCTCACATGAATGTTGTTACTATATTAATATAAATAATAATTCCATTCAAGCGGCAAGAAGGACGGTGACACTAGTAATAGATTATTAGTTTTATTACTCCGTATGAGATCGAGCATGAGATCTGTTATTATTTTTATTTTTATTTTTTCTTAAATATTGATTTGGTTATAGCCAACTATCATATGACGATTTGTTAAGGAAAATGATTGGGAGACCTAAAATATGTGACTAATTATGTGCCTAATAGATGTGGCAATAAATTATTGGTTTGTGAAAAAGCGGGTCCCCCTGCTGTCCCCAATAGGATGCTGACACATATGTTTAGGCATATTATTAGTCATACGAGTTAGGCATCCCAATCAATGCTCATTTGTTAAAGGTATTGTAACTATTATTTTACCTATTTTAATTTGCGCTACCTAAAATATTGATCACCTATAACATATAGTAAGTTGTATTTGCTTAGAGTGGTTCAATAAATAAATAATAATAATAACTACTTATTACTCGTATAAAATTGTTACACATTGAGACTAAGATATTATTGAAGACTTTATATTAATTGGTTGTTTTTCTATATATTGCTATGCTTGATGCTTCTAAGTGATTATCTCTTTTATTCATGTACATGTTTTTTATTGTGACTCTTAAACGATTTTTATTTTATGTGATTATATGAGCATAAATTTGCCTTTTATCTGTTATCTTGAAAATTGATTCTATTTCCATGGTATACTAAATATATTGCAATTAAAGAGAATCTATGAATTGATATTTGCTTGAGGAAAGTAAACAAACATTTTTTTTTAACTAATTGTTAATCTAAACATATATCTTGTGAGATGATTTATATCCCTTATACATTATCTTTAATGCTTGTTTAGTGAACAGAACCTATGGAAATCTGGATAGGTCATATTTTAGTCAATTAATTATGAAATTGGATCATTATGGACAAGATCGTTGTGTTTTTATAACATTACCGTTCTTTATAAGATACTTTATGTATGCTTGAAATTTTGTGATGTTATATTGCCATGCGTTATAAGTGATAAAAGCTATACATATGTCATATTACGTGAAGGGTAACATATATCTTATGTGTTTGAGTTTATGTTTCATGTTACATAAGTTATGAATTTTGGTTATAGATTTGCATGTGCTTGGCCACAATAATTCTGACTTTTATTTATTTATATAAAGCAATTGTGACATAATGATAATTCGTTAATATTTAGTTTATTATCTAAGATAACTTCAACTTTTATCTAGTTCTTATAAAATAAGTGATTTGCATGATCTCTTCTGTGTTACTAAAATATGTCATTATAACATATCCTTTATTATATGGTGCAAAAGATATATGAATGTTCAGGATAACTATTTTGATGTGGAGTTTATGCTTGAACTTGATAGATACTCTTATGACATATGTTTGATGTAATTGTTCATTTGTTTATGATTGCTGACATTACTAAGTTTTTGCTCGCAAATTTGATCCTTACCATATGAGAAATATATATAGTTTGCATGATTTGACTTCTTAGTTCATAATGCAGTCATGTGATTCCTTTATAATGCTAAGTTAATAGAGAAAAAAATAGTTTTCAAAATAGGATATATGACAAGAAAAAAGGAATCGTGCATGCTTTTATGATTATTACCGTTACGTAAAAACATAATTTATATCTCGTCGTATGAAATTGCTTATATATACGTATGACTTGTTTGACAAACTAGGAAAGTGAAATATGAGCATCATTTATCGCATGAGATATCCTATGAATAAACGCAAAATATATAAGGTAAAAAGCTATTGTGAAATTTGGAATATTGTTGCTAAAGATTATCAAAGAGTAACATAGCTATTAAATATAAGAATAAGCTATGTTAGTTGACTCATTTGGTGATATATATGTGTGACTTATTTGTCATGTGGTTTTATTTGGTTGCAAGGGAGACACTTGATTAATTGATTGATGGCATAGTTTATTCGTATTGATTGTGTTTTATTATTTGATAATGTTATAGGATAATGTGAATATTATATTAAACTCTGTGCGAAAGACATAAAAGAGCTAATTGAAAAATGTGAGCTCTCCATATTATTCGATTTTTATTTAATGAAAAGGTGCAATTGAAGCACATGTGGTCATAAATTATATATTTATGAGCCAAGATTATTTATTGGCATGACCGGTTGGACCATCCCGAGTCATTGATGATGCGACACACATAAAAGAACCATGGGTTCTTCAAAGGTGATTTCAATATTTTTATTGTTCTCGACGGAAGTATAGTGTTCATTTATCACCACCAAATTAAAGTAAGGACTTTATCCTATGAAGGTTTGGAAAGAATATAACGGGGATGTATGTAGGCCTATACATCCGCCTTGTGGATCATTTTGAGTTTTAAAATCGATGCATCGTCAAAATGATCACCAAAACGCAACTTATGTTAGCGTGATTAGTGACTCGTCTTTAAAATGCGAGCAAGGTTTTCCAAATCGTATGTTTAAGAATAGTGGTGAATACTCTTAAGTATTGGGCGATTATTGGAATAAGTGTTGAACATAAAAGTTGCCCATGTTCATACGCGAATTGCTTTTGTTGAAACATTCATAAAACGTTTCAGTTGATTGCAAAGCCAATAATATTGTGAGAACGAAACTCTAAGTTTATGGGGCATATTATAACATATGAGTTCGCATCTTGCCATTAATCTATAATGAATCCTCCCCAAGAAAATAGTTTTGGTCACAAACCATATTTCCCATGTGAGATTTTGCAAAATGGGATGTTGAAATTGATAATTCATTCAGGGGGAGAATGAGCAGCGAGAGATATGGAATGAATTATGATATAAATGTTGATCCTCACACCAATATATATAAAAACTTGAAGGGACAATTTACATTCCATCTAGTAATTGCAGCACATGTTAGTGACATAAATAAAGTGACTAGATCATACATACGCTGCTAGTGCTCCAATTACATTATGTGTCCCAACATTAAAACCAATGATTGGTAGTAAGTCTATGGCACGCCTCAACGTGATAGACTATTCGATTCCAAATAAAATTCCTCGAATAAAGAGATAAAATGGAGCAAGAAAATTAAGATGGTTGGATCGAGGTAATAAAGACCCCATAATGTTCTAGACATGAAAGTAATTGAAAACCCCGGTACCGAAAAGCTATGAGATCTCAGTAAAGGACATAATACAATGTCTAGTAGAGTGTGGAATCGAAAAGAACTCGAATCGACGCCGATAATACTATTGTATAAATAATGCGCATGATAAATATTGTAAAAGTAAGGTGAGGATCTTGGATACCCGCAAGAAGTGCAGTTCTATAAACGAATGGCCAAAGAATGTAAAGACACGAATAACTAATGAACTACGAAAGTCTCTTGATGAGATATGGTTTTTGTAACTTGAAATCCATACACATGAATGTTAAAGAAAGATTGATGTTATGTCTGGCAATATGAGAAACAAGTTATACGTGTCTAAAATAATAATACAAGAGCTCATTTTATGCTAAGATTCCTTAAGGAATATAGAATGCATGAAGCACGTGTCATGATTTAAAAATTCTCGAGAATAGTAATTGATCAAATTGAACAAATTCCATGGAATGGAATAAGTAAATATTTCGATATTTTTAAGGTACAAGAAACGTGGGTTTTAACTTTACTAACCCATCAAAACAAGTTTAGTTAGTTTTGCAGATGCAGGATATATGTTTAATTCTCACAATGATCAGTCTCAAAATGGATATGCTTTTACTAATGGCAGCACTGAAATTTCATGGAGTTCGACAAAGCAAACAATCGTTGATAGCTCATATAACCATTCAGAAATTTTGGGAAGGATACATTGCTTAATTCAAAGAAGGTTACATCAAAGGCGACAAGACAAAATATATTTTTCCAAAGTTTTTTTTCAACCATGACTTACAAAAGAATGTTGATATTATTGTTCAACAAGTTCGTTCAAGTGACAATTTGGCGTATCTATCTACCAAGACGCTTCTACCTCAACATTTTGGACATTGAACCACAACATCGAGTGCCAACTCAAAGAGTTCAACATGTGTAGTCATCAGAGGAGATAATACGCCTGCACTCTTTTCCCTTAGCCATGGTTTTGTCCCACCGGGTTTTCCCGGCAAGGTTTTTAATGAGACAGCATTTCTAAAGCGTATTAATAGTATGGACATCCAAGAGGGAGTGTTATGGATAATTATTAGTGGATGTCCATATAATCCATAAGAGGCCCATGGCCCAATTAGCAATTAGGGTTTTTACCCTATAGTTTATCTTATATATACCCCATGTATCTCTGATATTATGAATCAATTGAAGAATACTTTTCATTCCTTCAATTATTGTTTATAACATACACAATATAAATTTTGCAACATTTATATAAAATATATATTAAAAATAAAAAGTTTAATAATAGAATTAATAAAAGTTTGTAAATATGTATATAAATTATATAAATACCTATTAAAACTTATATATGTATAAGTATAATATGGTAAGTTGTACCAAATTAGGTACATCGTACCAAATATTATGGTACATCGAACCGAAGCGTACCGAAATGTGCCTACCTCCGTTCGTACCAAATTTTAGGAACCTAGCGAACCGCGTTTCCGTTTCGCGATTTCGTACCGGAGCGAACCGCGTTCCATGTGACTATGGTCATGCCATAGGTGAGGTTATTATATGATTTGCTGGAATTTGACCTTTAACATCCAGGATTTTATTAATTAAATAAATTACATTATAATGAAGCCATCTTGCAGCAGTTGACATTAGTTGTTTTGCAATTTGCATTATACAGTATTCATTTCTATTCTTAATCTTCTTTCATTATGGTGATGATAAGAATTTGAACTATTCTACAGCTTTAGGTTATTTATAAAATTCACTTGTTGATCGATAGCATATTTAATTGAATGTTAGCGTGCTCGATGGTCCCTCAATTAAGTTTCTTGCTTCCATGAATTCTAGTGACATAGCGATTTGAAGGATTACATTCTTAGATTTTAAACAAAATCGGTGTACAAAGTTTTTGGAAATTATGGATTGCTTATAACATTTATAAATATAATCGTTGTTTATGTGACAAAATCAAAAAATACAAGAGAGCTTTTTAGATAAATAAGCTCTTAAAAGTCATCAAATATTTTTCATACTCGAGCTCCACTTGGTTTTCTCAAAACACACCCTACGTTTACATGTAAACCAGAAACATTGAGAATTATATATGTATTTAGTTAGATGATAAAAAGTAAACGCATACCATTGGGTCCGTGAAACCATTTTGGAGGATCAATCTTTAAAAAATGTTTATATCACATTCACCATTGGAGAAAAAAGAATCATTTATATCAAGTGGCGTTTAATCTATTTTGTTAGTCAATGTTTCAAGAATGGGACCGGTGAACCAGTCAAACCGCAAGACCGAGTTGGCTGCAAAAGTTTAACATCAAATAGAAAAAGGAAAAAAAAATAGAATAAATAAATAAATAATAACAAAATAAAATAAAATAAAAATTAATAATAATAATAAAAACCTTGAACTTGTTGGAAGTCTAAAACCAATCAACCTCAGTTTTACATATTCATACCTTAGTTATACTTGTAATTATTACTAAGTTAGTTTATATGTCTGCAACCATGTATATAGGGCTGCAAGAATTCGTTTGGTCTTGGCCATAGGCCAACAAACCACAGACAATTGTTAGTTAATGTCAGATATGACAGTTAAGTTAGTTACAAGACAGTTAGATAACAGTTATTTGATAAAGGGACATGTCGTTTTAGTGAACCATCACAACCCTTGTATCATACCTATTCAGATAGTATATATAGGATCACGTATTGACAGTTATAACATATCAATATTACAGTTATTTTAGTTATTATTTCCCTCCAAATATCTCTATCATTCTGTCTATCAATTGCATACTATTTTTTGCACAAACACATACCTTCTCAGACATTTCAAGTTATCTGTCATACACAATATGGTGAACACATCCTCATACCTTGAACACAGATGGTCAATACTTCAAAAGGAACTTGGCTATCCCAATAATTGGCATCAGAGCAAAATTGGGAGACCTATGAGGAGCAGACTACAAGACTATTTCATTCAGAGACAAATGAGAAGAGAGAAGGATTCTAGACTTGGAAATTGCATAAGGCAAATTTCTAAGGAATGCAAGGATATGCTCAGAAAGAAGATTGAAGAGATTCAGGTATACAACACTACACTTCCACAATCCCACAATGCATCCAATAAACATAGAAGATACAGATGCTATGATTGCAAGATAAGGGGACACATTGCAGACAATTGTCCAAACAAAGGGAAGATTTTTGATATTGCAAACTCAGAAGAGAACTCTGAGACAGTACATACTCAGATTATGTACCCTGAAAGTGTGCATCTACCAACAGATTTTATGGTGGATGACACTGATGAAGGGACATGGGATAAGATCTGGTACATAAGCAAATGCCTTGATATGCATGTTTGCTCAAACAGAAACTTATTTGAAATACTTAAGGAGAAGTTTAGTATGGAAAAGTTGCAGGATATGAACAAACTGTTGTTTATACATGGAGTAGGAGAGACCGATATCAGATTTGGGAAGGAGATTATCAGTATACCTGGTGTATTATATACACCAGATGTAACCTTGAGAATCTTATCAACAAACCAACTTGAAGCACAAACTGATATTCAAAGGGAACAAGTGCAGGCCAATACAGATGTTTAAAGACCCTGTAGACTGCAGCTTTGATACAAACAAGATGAACAAAAGACAAAACCAGTATATGGAAGATTACTTCAAGTTACTTGAAGAAGATACTCACAGTAATGGAGGAAAGACAGAAGGGAAGGATGCATTGACACTTACATGTCACAGATGTGGATAGATTGGACACCATGCTTGTGCATGTCCAACCAAACCAACATCAGTTGGAGACATACCAAGGATTGAAGACCATGTCCATGTTAAAGGTGTTTTTTTATCCAACTCAAGTCACTACATTTAAAGAATCTGTTGCATTTATTGACTTATTGAAAAATGACCAAATAATCTGTCAAGAATAGGACTTGTTCAGGGATAAGTTTAATGAGGCTTACAAATGGTTTTAGAATGATTACTTAAAGAGAAAAGTGCCTGGTCCAATACCCCCTATAATTAATGGCACATAGATCCATCTAATGGATCTCTATAAATTGGTAGAAATCCTAGGAGGATACTTAAGTATCTACTTTGCAAAAGGCTTTAACTATGCTGCAGAAATATTTGGTCAACCACAGGAATATGGTGATCATTTCAGAAAGTGTTACAATGAATACCTAGAGGTATTCAAGTGCTATTATAGCACAGCAAGGGTGCCAAAAGAGTAACTAGGAACAGTTCCAAAGAAGGCCACATCAACTGTGGTTAAAGGAAAAGAGATAAGATGCCTTAGAAGTCATTGTGGTGATCATATTGATCAAGTGGCAGCACCAAATGCAGGAGACAGGAAGATTGTACACTTTGGAATCATGTTGGAAGACTTGGAAGAAAATGGAGACAACAACAATTACCAAATGCAGAATCAAGGCCATTCAGACAAGGGAAACACAAGCTTTGAAAGAATGAAAGAAGAAAGGGACACATACAGTAGTTCTAGTAATGAATTCATCATCATTAGTTGATCATTATGAAAACAAGATGAATAAAGGAAGAAAGATTAGAGGTCATTGATCTTATGGGGTAGATTGTTGGAAGTCTAAGATCAATCAACTTCAGTTTTACATATTCATACCTTAGTTATGCTTGTAGTTATTACTAAGTTAGTTTATATGTCTGCAGCTATGTATATAGGGCGCTGCAAGAATTTGTTTGGTCTTGGCCATAGGCCAACAAACCACAGATAATTGTTAGTTAAAGTCAGATATGATAGTTAAGTTAGTTACAAGATAGTTAGATAACAGTTATTTGATAAAGGGACATGTATGTTGGTTTTAGTGAACCATCACAACTAGGGGTGTTATCGGGTCGGGTTATCGGGTCTTGTCGGGTCGGGTTGAGTCGGGTTTTGGTTATAAAAAACTAACCCGCAACCCGACCCGATAAGGAGTCGGGTTATCGTGTTCGGGTTGATATCGGGTCGGGTGTTATCGGGTCGGGTGATTCGAGTTAATCGGGTTGGCTTATCTAATTTGACGAAAAGATATTGAGCTTAAAAACTTGCTAGAATTGTTTTAACTTAATCTAATATGAAAACGAGAAAATGACATATGAAATGATGAAAGCAGTTCAATATACATTTTATTTTAGTATTTTGTATTAGATCTAATTTGTGTGAACTTAGATGATACACGCTTAAGAATAAATTTCGAAAAGTATAAATTAAACTACAGGTTAGTTGTACGAGTAGTATATATTCAATAATGTGTATCTAATGTTTTATTTTATTTCAGTCACTTGCTACTGGTATTAATCTACAGTTGAATATCGTAATCTATAGGTTTGTTGTATTAGTAATCAAAATGCAAAGCGTAAGTTGAATATCAGAATACAAGAAAAGCAAAGTTATATAGCAGCCATTACAGGAGCATAACTTGATTTTCGGGTCTTATAGGGTTGACCCGATCGATAACCCTATAATATTATTTGTCTAACCCTAACCTGACCCGATAACACTATCGGGTTATCGAGTTCGGGTCAAAACAACCCGACAAGACTTTTTAACCCGATTTAACCCGACCCGATAAGCCTTATCGGGTTCGGGTCGGGTCAACCCGACCCTACTGACACCCCTAATCACAACCCTTGTATCATACCTTGTAACATATTGGATTTCATAAACACATAACAAACAATAATATGAGTCGAATTGCTTAGAGGTTTTAGAGAGAGAAAGTGAGAGCATTTCTAGAGAGAGAAAGTGAAAGAAAACATAGAAGGTTAGATTAAGATGAGTGAAAGGTCCAACCCTCTACCTTGGGAGGTAGAGGGTATTTATAGTTACAAATACTACGTCCTCCTATCGGACTGTGGATCAGGCATACAGTGGGTAAAGACCCGTCCTTCCTCCACGGTGTTACACTACACTAAACTACGCTACAAACTAACTAATTAACTACTAAATAACGTAACAAACTACAAGTCTACGAGCTAACATATGCTAGACTATAATTGGGGTGACCGACACTTTAATATGGAATTTCCAATTCCTAACAATCTCCCCCTAAGGGCGGTCACCCCATGAAATACATTTTGCATCCTAGCATTCTATCTTTGTCTTTAGTTCTTGAGCTCGTAGACTTGAATTCTTCAACATCTGGATCTTTGTGCTTTTGTAGCGATTCTTTAAAGTCCGCATTGAATTGTACTTTAAGTGGAGGCCTTTAACTGATCCACATCATTGATGATCTTCGAGCTTTCTTTGAGATCATCAGCCACATCAAATCTCTCTGGATCATCCATAGTTGTGTTGCCTTCATGTGATGTTGTGACTTTTGGACCGACATACTCACACTTTTGAATCATGACATCTTTCCATCGAGTAGCGAAGCCTTATCTTGGTTCATGATATTTGCAGCAATGGGCGAAGCATAGTATGAAATATCGAGCCAGTGTTATGTAGATATGCACAAGTCATGATTTCTTCAAATTAAGTGTGGATGCTTTGTGAGCATGCGCTTTGGATTGACTCCTCAATTCCGATCACCAGAACCGCCCAAATGTACCTAAAAACAACAGTTAGCAATAAAACACACGAAAGTGTCTTTGATCACTTTCGTTGAATTGAGGTACACGCCCACGGTTCCTCGCTGATCGCATACAAGTACTGCGTGATCGTAGGATTCTAAGAATCTCCTTGACAGGTTTCAGCGCTCTAGTCGTTTCAAACCGAACGCCTCAAAGAAGACAACACGGAGTGAGTGAACCAGTGAATTGAGATTCACTGATTGATGAAAAATGATTTGAAAACAATCGCGTATTGCTTGAATGAAAGAGTTTTGCAATACGACGAAGGTTTTATGAGAAAGATCAATTTTCAATTATAAATACTTTTTATATTTGAAAGAGTACACATTCGACGTGCTAGTGAGAAGAAGATTCGCACATCGAACGTTTTTTCCAAAAGTATTTTTTCAATCAGAGATACTTTTTGTGTTTGAAAACATAACTACACATTCGACGTGCTAGAGAAAAGAAGGTTTGCACATCGAACAGTTTTTCCAAAAGTATTCGTCAATTCCATTCTCGACCAAGGTTGATTCAAAAATGAATCACCCCATCGTTTCTATCCAGTTGTCACAAGTTTGATCTTTTGAAAGATCTCACATGTCACCCACCAAGAGCTTATTTGATGTTGGCTCTAGAAGGATTTCCATCTTCATCGTGAATACTTTTACATACCACTCAGATGTTCTGGCAATACCACAAGGATAATGCGTAGGACTCTTAATATAATCTCTCTTTCCACATTGTGTGAAACAGTGAGTCTTCAAGAATATAGTGTCCTAATGAGATATTGTGGATGATCTCTTGGCTCTAGACTCAATAGTGCATATTTGGTTCCTATGCCGGAGACTAGGGAGAGGGTCTCCTTCTTCAATATCAACAATCTCTAAGAGAAAGTCGATAGATTATGTAGGTTCCCCGTGAGAATGAAACAAGCCATTTTAAGAGGAACTTGAGTAGCTGGGAAGTTTTAGTGCAGTGCGTCACTGGGTCCATGACGTCTTGTCTTCAATACCAGTGTTACCTTAGTAACCACCAGTAGCATATGTATTGAACCCGGTGTCTGCCCTAAGGTTGAATTATTGGAGGGCTATTTCTTTTCACCCTTTTCACATTCAATTATTTTTCATTCTTCAACCCCTTCAGTGCTTACCGATACTTCATAACTAGAACCTTGTTGGGTTTATTCCAGATTAGCTCTCGTCTCAGTCCGCACTTTTCCCATTTCTCATTTTTCTCCTTTTTTCATCATACCTAAGGACTCTACACTATCTAATGGATTGTCCCTGGGTAGATCCCTCCGGCTCTGGCGGGATCGTGGGAACGAATACCTAACCTAACCATCCTTATAACACCATGCATAAAGTAAATTGGTCGGTCTTTTGGTATTGTTCTTTCCTTCCTGAAACCAATGGAAAAATCATTTGGAAAAACAATCAAGGTACTTGTGATACGAGATCAAAGCATTTTGTACCTTAATATTTTGATCATTTTATAAATGTTCCCCCTCAACATGTGCATATGATATTGAAATTGTTTTGCACATGGAGGCAAGAGTTCTTTGAAATAATTTCTTTGAAATAATTTCTTGATCACAATTTCCTTAGAAAAAGCCATTTGAATTTCTTTGGTAAATTCTCCCCCTCAATATGTGCATAGGATATTTGAAATCATTTTATCACATAGAGGAAAGAGTTCTTTTGAAACACATCCACGATCACAAAAACCATTAAGAAAACCCAATGTTGCAAAAATCGGTCAACTCGGCCGATTAATCGCCGATTAATCGTTAATCGGCCGAGTACCTTGTCGATTTTTGAAAATCGGTCAAAAAATCGGCCTAGGATAAAAATAGACACTAAGCAGTCAAAAAATCGGCTGAATCGGCCGATTAATCGGCCGAATCGGTCAAAATCGGCCGAATCGGTAAAAATCGGCCGAATCGGGCAAATCGGTCATTCTAAAAATAATAATAATTTAGGCATTATACTTAATTTGGGGATCGTATATTTCACTTATAACGCACAATGGGCATCATAATCAGAATTGAAGCCTTTTATTGAGGTTTGGAAACATAGCAGGCTTGGAATCGGTTAAGATTTTTAGTTTGGTCTCCAGAAATACCAAAAAATTGCAGGAAATGCCAATCCGATTAATCACCGATTAATCCCGATTTGACCGATTACTCGCTGCAGGGTGGTCGACCGCCCGACTACCGATTCATGATTTTTGCAACATTGAGAAAACCATTTGAAAACTCAATCAAGGTACTTTATGTTAAAACATAAAAGCTTTTGTACCTCGATAGTTTATTTTCTTTTAAAATGCTCCCCCTCAATATGTGCTTCAAGATTCGAAAGTGATTCGCTCAGGAAAGAGATCAATAATAAGAGTGTGTAGTATATGGTGGGTAACTCAAACGTGTTAGGTTTGAGCACCGAGATCGTTCTGAACGAGGGTTGAATGGAATTTCCAACTCACGTCGCGATTATCGGGATTTGAATGAGAAAAGGGGATAATTTGATGTTTTCTAAACTACGGGGCAAGGGAAGCATAAAAGGGAAATTACACTACGGGGAATCCTAAATACGCGAATAAAACTCAAATGTAATAAATGAAACGTAAATAAAATGCAACTACGTCTAATCTAAATCCTAAATATGATCTAAAATTATTTTTAAACTAAAATTGCAATTTGAAAATTATCTAAGATTTAAAACTAATTTTTATGATTTTTCTTGAATTTATTTGAATTAAAAAACTATTTAATAACACTAATTATCTAAAAATTATGAAAACAAGAGAGAAAATTATGAAACTATTTTTCAAAAATCTAAAATAACTCAAAAGAATTTTCAAAACTGAATTTGTATTTTTCTGATGATTTTTCGAATTTCTATGAATTAAAAACTATTTAAAACTAATTTAATGGCTAAAAATTACAAATTAAACTAGGAAAAATCTGGAATTTTTTTTTTTTTGCTTTTTATATTTTTTCTTAATCTGATAAAAATGAAAACTTATTTTTTTGAAGTTTTTCTGATTTATTTGTAATAAAAGCTATTTAAAAAGTCTTAAAAACTGTTTTAAAATAGGAAAAATAGTAAACAGTGCTGGAAAAATATGAAAAATTCAGGAAAATTCTAAAATTATATTCTAAATCTATTAAAAATATAAAATCCTATTAGTGTGCAAGAATTAGGTTCTGTAGTGAAAAGTGCTTACAAATAATCACTTAAAATAAGCTATAAGCTCCTATAGTGTACCAAATGACCACAACACTTAAACTTAGCCAAAACTACTTAAAAGGAACCTAAATTAACTAATCTCAACCTCTGAAAAGCAATCTACAATGATATGACGAGCAATAAGCTAAGATGCCAAACAGGTCTAACCTACTACCTTCTAGCTTAAGCACAAGCTTATCAAAAGAGCTTATGTGAAAACAAGAAATGAGAAACTTTGTACCACCAAGCAAACTACAAGTGTACCAAGTTTCAGCCTCTGATTAGCTCAAATGAGCTTTTTAAAAGCTCTGTAATATGTTTGAAAATACTCAGCTATTGCTGAGTTTGACACAGGGGAATTCAGAGCTTAAAAAAAACAGCTAATTAAGACCTTAAAAAGGCTTATAAAAATTTACTAAAAATCAGATTTCAATTGTTAAGCAACTGAACTAAAAATCCCCAAAGTTTCAATGATTTTGAACAAGGAATGAACCAATGAAAAATCTGCAAAGTTTTGTAAAAACTGAGTTTTCACTCTAGTTTGACTTTTTAATCAGATTTGATAATTTTGACTTTTGTAAGATTTAATCTCTAAAACCAGAATGATTATGATCTAATAAGCTATAATGCAACTAGAATTAGCTACTCTAATGATTTGTATACCTATTAATGATTCCTATAACTATCTGATGAAACTACAAAAGCAAAATGAAAAGGATTTTGACTTTTAGTGAACACAGATGCAAAATAATGATCAAAATAGCCTCAATACACCTAAAAATGATTCTAGCAACTAAACTTATCTACTGAATAAACCTCAAGCTCAGATTAAATCCTAATGCCAAACAGTCCTTAATGAGTTTAATATGCAATTTATTCTAACTTAGCCTATACTTTTAATCTAAATCAGCAAACAACCATGATCTAATATACAGAAATGAACTAATAAATGCATAACTAACAATAATAATCAACAACTTAGACTAAATTAGATTATGCAATAGAACAGATAATATAGATGAATGAAATAAGAACTCACAAGCAGTCCAACTTATATGCAGCTTATAACAGAACCAAACTATCCTATTCTAAACTAAATCCAATCCCAATCCAACTCTGCATCAACCCAAATCCACATCCATAGCTGCTTAACCCAAATTCTCCAAAGGTTGACTTTGGTTGACTGGTTTTTTATTTTGATTGTAAATTGAGATTGAAATGGAGTTAAGCTCACTAAAAGCTATAAGAAGCTTAAGTGAGTTTAATGAAACAGTAGCTAAGCTTTTGACAAGCTTATAAGAAATTTGAGAGTATTTTTTTTATTTTTTAACTAATTTTTTCTGATTTTTTTTTTTGAATAATGAGAAGAACAAGCTGTAATTATCTTTTAAAAGCAATAATACGAATTAGACTAAATCAATAAACTGAATTCAGAGCATTTTAACACTATTCTATGATTTAAGAAATAATAAGCTAAAATTGAAATTTCATTAATATCAAAAACTGAGTACAAAAAGGAAATTACAAAAGCTGAAGAATACTTAAAACATTAAAAATGAAATTAAAACTACTCTATGCTACTGAAAATGAAAGTGTCTACAACATGAAGAATGAGGCTCTATTTATAGGCTCAGCTGAGCTCTTGGAAGGATCCAGAGACTGAAATCTGTGCTTCTTTGAGTCAATAGCAACCCTTGGATCATGCTTCTATCATATCCCATCAATCTCAGCCATTAGATTAATCTCACACGTCCCATCAGCCAATCATAGGCAAGGAGAGCACACGGATAGGTGACATGGCACTGGGCACATGTCAGGGGGTGTCAGTAATGTACGGATTTACCCTCTAATTGTAATGAATTTGACTAATTGACTAAGGGGTAGATTAGGGTTCTTCGTACCTCGGTAGTTTGGGTGTGGATTTTGGCGCGTGGGATTTTTTATAATATTTCGTTTTTGTTGACCGGGTGTTAGTGTGGGTTGACCGGGTTATGATATTAACGTGAGAAATGAATTTGGGCCGAAGGTGACTTGGGCCAAGAGGTGTTATTAGTTTAACTTAGGACTAGAATTAGATCCAAGGTGTATTATAAGGACCAAAAGTGTACAAGCTGAAAATCCAGGGACCAAAAGTGCAAATATGAAAATGTGATCCAAGGGTTGATTTTGCCAATCTTCAATAGACCAAGGGCCAATCTTGCCATTTTCTGAAACTTAAGGGTATTTTCTGTCAAATGCTCAAAGTTGAGGGACTGTTTCTGACATTTCTTCAAGGTTGAACATATCTTTCAAAAATAATCCTCTCAGCATAGAAATCTTCACAGATGCACAATTCTGACCTTCCGGCTTAGCTTTAGCACTCTTTATCTCTCGTGCTCGGGTTTTTGTCAGATGTTGTTTCTTTTTGTGCGTTTTGACATATCTGTACCTGCACAAGCATAAACTCAAGAAAACAGCAAATATTAGCAATAAACGGCTCTTTCTTGGTTATTTTGGGTCTGATTTTGATAATGAAAAGATATGTGTTTAAGCACATATCAGAAAGCGTTTAGCACATATGAGAGAGCAGCCTGCACAATTAAATCAAAATGATCACCTTTTATCAAATTTCATTATTAAATCACAAATTCTCCCCTGATCAAAAATATCAAACCCTTTGAGATTTTGGATCCCAAGTGATTTAATAAGGTTTAGAAAACATAGGAGAAAATGTGGCCAGGTTTAAATACTCATCTTGTTTTTGGATAAATGCTCCCCCTCAACATGTGCATTATGTATTAGAAATCGTTTGGCACATGGAGGCAGGAGTGCCTTTAAAGGACTAAAACCAATTCCATTTAAACAAATTTGAGATTTAAATCACGATCTCTACCCCAATCAAAAATTTCAAACCTTTTGAGATTTGTGATCCCAGTTGATTTAAATCATTTAAAAGATTTTGGGGAAAGACGTGGCTTGATTTAATTTTGAAAAATGATTGATACGGATCAATTTTAAACATTAAAGATTGTTAGTGTCAGGTATGATAGTTTTTAAGAGATCTTTAATTAAAATAAAACAATTTCACAATCAAACAAGAACAGAAAAAATTTCATTTTGTAAGATCTTTGAGTTTTAAAGAAAATCACACCATGACATAACATTAAATCTTTAGATCACCACTTATTGTTGTACAAACCGGAACTTTTGTGAAGAAATATCGTTTGAAAATATTTTATTTTAAATCACTCTCCCCCTCAATCGATGACCGAAGTCGATAATTGAGTGACATAGGTTTTGATAAAAAGAAGTCCAGTGATTTTCAAAATTAAGACCAATTTATTTTCAAAACAATATTTTTCCATTTTCAAAACAATATTTTCAAAAATTGTTTAAAAATGGTATCATTCACTACTTTTCCTGCACAAGATACGTTAGGTGGTTGAGTAGCTTATGTTGTTGCTGTAGGGCTTGGAAGAAAAACCGTCTGCTGATGCAGTGAGACTTCTTATGTTGCATTTTAATGCCAACTGAGGTCAAATTAAGCTCCGTTTCTTCAATCACTTAGAAGAAAACCATCTGCTGATGCAGTGAGACCTTTTACGTTGCATTTATGCCAACTCTCTATAGAAGTCCAATTAAGCTCCGTTTCTTCATTTGTCAACCCAAGATATAGTTACACTTTCCTTTCGGCATCCAATCATCTTCATTTGTGGGATCCGGATCGGGAACATTCTTATATACCAATATACTTGCATATGTTAGTGAACACACATACAAATATATGGTGGTCGACATCACCCAAACAGCAATCGACTAATAAAAGTCAATTCAACATATCAATCAGATCATATAAGGTATGGGAATAATGTGTTCATCAAACTCTAATCATCTAAACCTAACAATCATATCCTAGGCACCTAGTCCTTCAACATAGGTTAACATCATTTTTAATTAAGCATATTAGGATAATTAGATAATCTCGTTAGATGATATAGATTTGAAAACATTCTCCCCCTCAATAAATGACTCATTTTCTAAAAAGGTTTAAAAGCGCTGAAGTCATTGATTGAGTTTTCAATTTTTTACGAAAACTCTGAATCTGATTGATTTTCAAGTAACTCATTTTCCACCATTTTAGATAAAACAAATATTTTTCTGAAGAATTTTAGACGGAAAAACATTTGTGTAGGAAAAGCAGTCTTTTTGACGACATGCTTTCCTTGTCTTGTTTTAGGATAAGTGCACGAAATATTTGAAGAATTGGTTTAGCGCAACACTTTCCTTTCTTTAAAAGAGCGGGTTGCTATCAGAAATAATAGCAAACCATAGTTTAAGCACGGGTTATCAAGTAACCGCAAGCCATCATTTGAAGCCCGGGTTACAAAATAAGCTAAGCCATATTTTGAGACATGTTTAGAAAGGAATATTTACACCTCCTCGCCGAACTTCATCTAAAGTCTCGTGCCATTATTGAATGACATTTCTAAGACCGTAGATGTTATCGATACCATAAGACATGTCTTGAGAAAACAATATTTTTGGTATTTTTCAATTTTCTGGTTTTTATGGGCTTTTGTAGATTTTATATTTTTCTATTTTCTTTTTGTTGGTTTTGTATTTTTGTATTTGGTTTTTGATAAATATTTACAGATATAGAGAAATAGTTTAAGAGGATGATGATACGAGTACCGAAATAAGGAAATCGTTCAACACTTTGTAGAAGATAGAAGTCATCATCTCTTAAACTTTCACCACCAAAGCATTCGAGGCTCTTGAATCATCGAAAGAACTTGAGCCTTCAACAAGTGAATCTTTGGTAGCTTCCCCTCAAACCGACAAACTGAGTATAAAGACCATTTTCCAAGAAGTAGAAATGAATGAAAACAGTCTCATTGAAGGAAGCTCTGCACCCCGAAGAACACGAGAACACCAAAGTAACAAGTTGAAACATAGATCGTTTCAGTGGTTATCAAATACGGAATAACTGATGAACTTCGATCACATGAACCTGTTGGCAGTCTCCGATGTACACATTACTCTTCGAGATTGACCACTTGTCTATTCAGGGGAACAATACATCAACATCTTCATTTTACCTAGTGATTTCCAAATATCTTCCATATAACCAATCAGCCCATAATGTACACAAGTACCCAACCAGAGTAGAGACAACGACATCACAAGAATCGTTGAATCACATCGATCTTCTCTCGGATGTCAACTCCGGAATTACTGATAAAGCACGATCATGTGAATATGTTTTGCGACCCTGATGTACACATATATCTCCCTTGATCGTTGCGATCTCATCAGAATCATCATTACATTGTGTACATGAAGCACTAACCGGAAGCACTTTATCATAAATCATATAGAAGATATCGATATGCAATATCATCTCACGAACCAAGTATTCTTTTCACATTTCTTCTAACTGAGCGCTGAAGTAACACATACCAAAAGTCTCCAGAGACCATTTCCTCCAATTAGTTGGAATAATACACCAAAGGCTACGAGTTAAACACTGAGTTTCTCTACGGTTATGACCATTGTCTTTTCGGGATAACTTTAATTAGGTAGAAGTGTTAAGTTCATCATGTGTACTCGTTGTGCTTTTAGATATATGTCTCCTTCCCCCTTGCTGGTTTTGATACCTCAGATTCAAAGAAACATAATATACCCAAAAACTCGAAATCTTGTGAGAAGAACTCAAATAGCCCAAATGAATCCTCTGAGAATCAACTGCAACAAAACTCTCTCGACTATCTTTATCAACCCATATGTAGACAATTTGAAGTGACCATCATGAAGAATACCCGATCTACCAAACTTGAAACTGAAGTCAAATTCCCACATTTGTATCTTAAGCTTGCACTTAATAATGGAAGAACGATGTCGAGAATTTATGCTTCAAGCAAATTTCTAAGTACTCACTACTCAAGCAAAGTATGAGACATTAACACCTCTTGCGATTATCCACACCGACATATGCGTGTGACACTGAGTAAAACAAAGTAACTCCTAATAGTGATAGTTAACCAGTTCTTCAACCATCCACCTCGACTGCTGGTAACTAGATAACCCAAGACTTCAAATCAAATTCTTAAGCCCAAGCAAGTTATCAAATAAGAACACGCCTTTGTGAATGTCAACTTCAACCTCAAATAAGTGATAAAATAGTAACTTCGAAGTAATCAACTTGTGTCAAATGTCCAACACTTGAATAAACATACAATCGGATGAACATTGACCGAATGAATGAACCGGAGCAAATGATTCCTCAACATCAATGCATTCTTCCTCAAGGTATACATGTAGAAGCTGATCTGGAAGATTTACTAAAAATGTCTTCTAGCAGATGAGGAAGTCATTTTTCCTTAATGTTCATGTGGTTGATTTATAGCGTGCACAATGAGAGGAACAATAATCCGTGAAGATTTGGCAAAGGAATAACAAAGAGCGGATCATTATTCATGAACAATAATCCGTGAAGATTTTGCAAAGGAATACCAAAGAGCGGATCATTATTCAGTAGTGCAACTACAATATCATGATAGTCATTATCAATGCCTTGTGAAGTAACTGGAGATAAGGTTTCTTGAGAGTTCTGAGAAGTACTTCTTAGATGGTGAACTAGTTGAGTCAGTAGAAACCGAGCATGAGCTTCGAAGCTGGATGATCAAAATTCGTTAGAGGTTGGAAGTACTCATCAAACATATCTTTGAAAAACAATGAATCCCAAACAATGAATCCCAGTTATCCTTAGTAATTGAAGCATTAGGCGTTGGAGGAGTGTCATCAAAAATCAAGCAATGAATCATTGCTAAAGAATATGAACAAGTCTAATTGGGGATTAAATTTTGGCTTTTCAATCTCTCCCAATTAGTGCTCTCCCCAAAAGCACGAAGATTTTCAAGTGTTCTTCTCAGCCCGGATTAAGAAGAGGTCTTTAGATCATCAAATGCAATTCTGCTTTAGTCTTCTAATCATGTAGCATAAAATGTAGATTAGACTATAGACTCGACCTTCTTCAAGATTGTCCGAATGGGAAATAGACAGTTAACATCTTCTTCACACCAAAGGCATTCCTGTTAACTAGTAAATAGCAAATCCCCTTAATTAAAATCCCTCCCAATCAAACAAGAACAGAAAGATGTTCATCAAAGAAATCGACCCAAAGAACTAGAAGCACTTTGTCATTTAATCATATCAGCCCGTGAAGATGTCAACCAACGGCTCTTAGAAGAAACTACATGTGAAGATGATTCGATAAGAAGAATCTCGGTTCTTACATGAGTTAGGAGCCGTTTGACCATATATTCTCAAATATCAATCAATCATGCAAAAATTCACACTTCTTTCTCGCCTCAAGAATTGCATATAGAGATGCCATTCTTGATTAAACAAGTGATTATCATCCAAATGTATTCTATTCACACTTCTCCCCCGCAAAATTAGCACATGATGTCGCCATCTTAATTATATTGAGCAAGTGGAATAAGAGTAATTATCAGTAGTCCGATTCACTTGATGACCGCATGGAAAAAGCATGACGCATGTTGATGAAGAATGTCGATGAGAATGGTCATAAACATGAAGATTTCTCTTTTATGAAGATAAAGCGCCTGAAGTGTACACCTTTCTTTTCTATGAGGAACGGGCCTGAAGTGTTATCTGCAGACGCCATAATGATGAAGTACGAGGCCTGAATGTGTGAACAGGCGTCATTGCAGTTTGAATATCAAGGTTGAGTTACTTGGACCCGTGAGTTATGAGATATCAATCCATTTGTTATCCATACTTTAAGCCAGTCCATGTAATGAAGGATCGAAGCATCTGCAACTGAGTAAGGAATACCTGCACTAACATTACAAGCTTGTTTGCATATATATATGGGTTAGTGATATTAGTATCCAAACTCTTTGGGGTTTCACGGTCAACTTTGAGATTGCCATTGGTAAACATCTTTCCTGTAGGTATCCACCTGAGTCCAGCATCCTTAAAGATTCTACCAGATGGTATCCACTTATGGCAAGGTTTAGGATTGTTAGGCTTCTTATGCACAGTGGAAGACTTATCCTTATTCCCAGTTTCCAAAGATGTAGCAGTTGGTATCCATCTAGGCGAAGTTTTTGGTTTGTTTTGCTTCACAACATGTTGAACCTTAGTCACATTAGTAGTCTTAGTGGATTGTACCTTAGCATGTGAATTAGAAAATGTTTTTTTGTGGAAAAGACTCAGAATTTCTAGTTTTGTTTTCTACATGCTTAGCATTCATATACACATAACTATTCTTAGATGCACGCCAATCCCTAGTCTTTTGAGTGTTCCTAGGTAGTGGTTTACAACTACTAGCAATGCCTTGAAATCTCGTAGAATTCCTCACCCTAGGTCTTGCACCTAAAATTCCGTCTTTTCGAATCTGTGCCTTTTTCCTATCTTTTTCTAGATAATAGTTCTTTCACAAGTCATTCATATCATATGAATTATGGGTTTTAATGCTTGGTTTTGACACTGTTTTCGAACTAATCCTAGAGGTGCTGGGAGTAGAAGTGGCTAAGTGTTGAGGGTTAACGGAGCTAGAAGCCTTATTCTTAGGTAACTCAGGTGAAGTGACTGGTTTTGACAAAACATGTTTCTCATCAACTTGGGAGGCAAACCGTGTTTTTGAAAATTTTGGTCTTTCGGATATAAACGCAGTAGGCTGCCTAACAATGGACCGGTTTCTAATGGGATGAGAAACTGGTTTCCCCAAGGTTGATGGTTTTGTAAACTTAGTGTTCACACTTTTCCCTACAGTTTTCCTAAGCTCATTTTTTAGGGCAACAATAGCGAAACTCTTTTCCTGAAGTTGAGCTTTGAGAACATCAATTTTTGCTATCGACGAGTTTGTTTGTTCTATTGACTTAGTTCTAGCTTCTTTGACAGAGTCACTTAGTTCTATGTGATGCTTTCTCAAGGACTCATTTTCCTTTAGTAATTTGGCCACACAAACCGCTAATTCGTCATTTCTCATTTGAATATCATCAATAGTATTACCATCAGAATTACTTGTAACCAAATTACTTTTCACATGCATATAAAAAATATGTTTCTTCAAATTGTTGATAGTTGAGTTTTTGTCTTGAAGCTGAGCTTTCAAAGTGTTCATTTCAAAAAGTTCACGGAATTCAAGTTCCGGATTTTTACATGGTTTGTTAATTTGGAAACTTTCTTCTTTACTTTGTATCGCAATTTCAAGTGAAATGCAATGTTTTTCTAGATTTGAGAATTTGTTTGAAAGTTCATCAAAAGCCTTTTTATCAACCATATTGTTTGTTTTGAAACACTTAATCTCAGACTCAGCCTCAATTACGGACATTTATCGAGTCATGTTCAAGATCATGATCGGTTTGTTTAAGTACTTTAGCAGATGCACTATATTGAACAATAAAAGGTACCTCATTACATGACACCTGTTCAATTTCTCGTCCGATATCTGCATCCACATCATGTGTAACAAGAGTCACCGAACCGCTTGGTCGTGTCAAGCTTATCTATTTCTAAGCCTTTGTATTCGTCAACTGATCCATCATTTGATGCTTTACCCATCTCAACACTACAATCTCTTGATTGCACTTGACATTCATTCACCAAACATTCATTCACCTCTCGATCAGTATCCACCTCTTGTCTGACATGAGTTACTGAACAATTTGTTGCATCATTCTTTGTTGTCTCTGTATTCTCGCATTCAAAGAACATCCGATCTTTCAACCGATACATTACCCAACTCATCACAACAATCTCTTAACTGCACTGCACACATCTACTTTTTCATCTTTCTGAGTAACTTTCTCAATATACTTCTCCACATTATGCATGAGATGAATAAGTGTCTCAATGAACATGCTAATTTCCATTCCAGTGTGTCTCTTGAAAGATATTTCAGTCAAGTCTTGATCATAATCTGATGAATATTCCCCAGTGATGAATGACTGAAATTGTTTGTAGATCACATGAAGCGCAGCACTGGAACAATCCTTTTGAACCTTTTCTTTATCAAGTTGTTGTTCTAATTGTTCTAAGTTCAATAGTAATGTTCCCGTTAATGTGGATAAATCTTGACGGAAAAAGGCAATGCATGTTCGTTCCATAGTTGTAGATGTGAGTAACATGAGGTGTGAATGAAGTTGTCGATAAGGTTCAATGAAACTTTCCTTACCTTTTGCAAGAGCATTCTGTAACCTTGACTGGTGCATTTCTCTCTCTTTAGATTCTAAACACGGAGATTTCACATCCTCGTTGATTGATTCCATCATTTTTAACCGTTCAGTGTAGCATACATTATCATTGTTGCCCACAACATCATACAGTTTAAGCACTTCTGAAATCACTGGGTCAGTAGAGTAAGACATGATGTGGTAGAATGCACGGGATTTTACAAGTCTATGATTTAAACCGAGAAATAGAATCTTTCGCGGGATTTTACTAAAATCAAGACCAAACCGTTAAGCAATGAAAAATGGGACGTGTTAAGATAACTGATGGATTGTCACAATGATATACAATTGTGTGTTAGGACTTATGATTGTTTGTAGGATCAGCAGAAATGTTGTTTGGTTGAGATTTGGATTGGTTTATGCTCGTTTTTACGGAGAAATTTAGGTCTAAAAACATAAAAACCTCAATAACTTCAGTTCGGAGCGGATTTAGGCCTTGAAGGTTGACCCAAATAAACTTTAGTTGAGTCGACATGCCATTCTTCTCGTTCTCACGGTCGTTTTGATGGGTAGAACGCTGAAAACGGAGTTACGGTTCAAAAGTTATGGCCGTTTGAAGTTTTGTCGAGAAAAGTCAACAAGTCGCTAGTAAGACAAGTCGCTAGAGTCACCAAGTCGCTAAGTAACAACTCGCTAAAGGCTCAAGTCGCTAAGAATTCTTGAACCAAGTCGCTAAGACCCAAGTCGCTGGACACAAGTCGCTAAAGCACCAAGTCGCTACACAGTCAAGTCGCTAAAGAGTAACTCGCTAAGGTCCAAGTCGCTAACAATTTGCACTACAACTAGCTAACAATTTCTGAAGCAAGTCGCTAACCTCACCAAGTCGCTAGCCGTAGTGGAGAATCCACTAACTTGTACTATTTGTCGGCTTGTCTCAATAGACAAGTCGCTAGGACCAAGTCGCAACCAAAAAGCACTACAACTCGCTACCTTTTTCTGAAGCAAGTCGCTATGATGAAATTCACTACGTGAACCAAGTCGCTACCAAGAAAAAACTTTAAAAACACACTTTTCAATCCAAAACAAGCTCAACCACAGTGATTCAAGCTTACCAAATCAAAACCCAAGCACATACAATGATCCTAAACACAAAAGTACACCCAACAATCAAACTTTAACACTAGAAATGAACCAAATGATGCAAAAACCACTAAACCTTTTCAAACTCAAAAACCATCTAAAAACCACTAGAAATCCAAAGATATGTAAGAGATGATCTAACCATGGCTCTTGATACCATTTGTAACATATTGGATTTCATAAACACATAACAAACAATAATATGAGTCGAATTGCTTAGAGGTTTTAGAGAGAGAAAGTGAAAGAAAACATAGAAGGTTAGATTAAGATGAGTGAAAGGTCCAACCCTCTACCTTGGGAGGTAGAGGGTATTTATAGTTACAAATACTACGTCCTCCTATCGGACTGTGGATCAGGCATACAGTGGGTAAAGACCCGTCCTTCCTCCACGGTGTTACACTACACTAAATTACGCTACAAACTAACTAATTAACTACTAAATAACGTAACAAACTACAAGTCTACGAGCTAACATATGCTAGACTATAATTGGGGTGACCGACACTTTAATATGGAATTTGCAATTCCTAACATACCTATTCAGATAGTATATATAGGATCATGTATTGACAGTTATGATATCATCAATATACCAGTTATTTTAGTTATTCTTTCCCTCCAAATATCTTTGTCATTCTGTCTATCATTTGCATACTATTTTTCTGCATAAACACATACCTTCTCAAACATTTCAAGTTATATGCCATACATAATATGGTGAACACATTCTCATACCTTGAACACAGATGGTCAAGACTTCAAAAGGGACTTGGCCATCCCAATACAACTGTAACAAGTTAGAAAAAGCAAATATAAAATGTAAATAAAAAAAAACAATGGTTGGTTGGCTTACTTTTAAGGGCTAATAACCTATTAAAGCACTATACTTGTCAAAAATGGCAGTTCTACGTAGCGAACTAAAAAAATAACTCTTTTAGACATTAATGTTGACATTTTTGTCATCAATTGAGTAAAAAAAATTGTGATGACCATTTTACCCTTGAATTTTTAAAAATTGCATCCATTGTCCTAAGTATATAAATAACCCAATTACTGTTTTTAACTCATTTAACACACACAACTAACCCTACATCCCCACCCCCCTCTTCTCTGGTCGCCGTCATCTAACTGGACACCATGATTTCGGCGCCGCCACCCTTTATACTCCTCCACTGTTCGAAGCCACCACCGTTGTCACTGCCATCGCATCAACTCGTCTTCTTTTCTTTCTCTCGTATCTTGGGTATGTCAAAAACCTAAATCCATTTCTATTACTTTCTTTGTTTTAAAACCGATTAACATATTTATTTACAAATTTCGTGGACTAAATTGAATTAGAAGCGAGTTTATATAATTTGTGTGGTGGTAAACGGATTAAGAGTTGTGTTTGGTTTGTTTCGGCTATGAAGTGGGTCGGGTAGGACCCGTACGGGTCGTGTCCACCCAGTTTTGGTCTCTGTTTGGGTATGAGATTGCTTACGTTATTGCTACTTATTTATTTGTTGTTAATTGTCGGTTAATAAAACGGATTAGGTAGTTTGTAATTGTGTCTTATCTATGAAATTGCTTGGTACGAATGATATTGGGCGTCTATGGTTTCTAAAGATGTTGATAATTAAGTTAATTATTTTTTTTGGGATATTTGTAGGTGTCCAAGTTGAGTGAATTGAGTAAGCTTGGTCGTGAAAGCAATACAACAATGAAAATCATCGAGGCAGATCATATGCACACTATGTTTCTAGGTTTGCAAAGGAAACTATGGAAATATTTGCTCCTCTGGCAAACCGTTTGGGAATCGTTAGTTGGAAGGAGCAGTTGGAGGTCCTTATATTGATCAGCAATGGTCACTTCCGCTGCGGAAAAACTGGAAGAAGCTCTTAAGGATGAATCCGTTTGCTATCATGTTCTATATGGGCGGCACAAAAGCTTGTATAGCATTCATTGCAAAATGTTGAGGTTTGTCTCTTTCCCCTAAATTGTATTCTTAACTTTGCTGTTCTTTCATATGTTGCAAGCAATCTTGTGGGTTCATAAGTAAAATGATGCTAAATCGACGCTAATCTTACACTAAATCGACGCTAATCTTACACTGAATTCTGAAGTTCTAGTCCCATTTAATTTTCTTGTCATTTTAATTTAATTGTAATGTCAATTTCAAGTTTAATGCAAATTCAGTTTTTTCTCAAATTCCATTTTTATGCAGTCATTTTTTTAATTTATGTCAAAATAGTTGTTAGAAGAAGGGTATGAGTTGTTTTAGCTCAATTGAAGTTTGTGTTAATGATCTAATTTAGTTCCTTTAAAACCCCAAGTTCCCACAGTTTCAAAAAAAAATAATAACTTCTTTGCCGCTAAGGGGGTGTTTGGAATAAGCTTTTTGTGGGTCATAAGCTCATTTTGACCCATGTCTGGTTCTAATTAAGTAGTTGGTAGTGTAAAGAGCAAGTTTTATAGTTGATTGCTGATGCAGGTTTTACTGACCAGGTTTTAATATTTATAAAGTCTCGTTATACCTATGGTCTACCCTAATGCACTAACGGGAAGTGTAACCGGTCGTGTGTAGTGTAGTATTCGGTAAAACCGAGGTCGTCCCAAGAGTTATGTGTGCTGGATCAATACTAAGTCTAGGTGTCACAGATTTTAATATGATATCGAATTAATTAATAAACTACTAAATCAAATAAAGGCAAAGGTGTAATCAATAGAGGAGAGTGGTGCTAACCTAGTTATTCATCCTAGCTAGTAATGTCTACATTTAATTACTTCCAATTACTTCAGGTGGGTTCAAAGTCGAGAGGAC
This sequence comes from Chrysanthemum makinoi, assembly GCA_910596185.1. Classification (NCBI taxonomy): domain Eukaryota; kingdom Viridiplantae; phylum Streptophyta; class Magnoliopsida; order Asterales; family Asteraceae; genus Chrysanthemum; species Chrysanthemum makinoi. The sequence continues at coordinate 265,968,123 of OU343217.1, forward strand.
AGCATTTGGTCAATTCGCCCTAACCTATCAGCAAATATGCCACCACTGGAGAAGTCAGGTGTCCCTTCATAAGTCCAGTTGTTCCTGGTCCCTTAAACCAAGTCATTAAGTTCCGCTACATGCTAGACTTATAATAGTGAGTGCCCGGGCATTAGCAACTTAAACACTCACCCCCTAATTCTTAAGTTCATCCAAACGGTAGGTGATCAGTTGGTCAAATCGCATAAGTAGAAAGGGTCGTCATTTGGTTATATCTTACCCTTCCCGTCTCAGTCCGCTCACATAGGGTCAGTTGTTCATATCTCCTAGGCAATTGGCCTCTACCGCCATTCAAAACTACTGAAACAAAGGTAGCTACCAATAAACTATGCATGCATAAACTTAGAAATAATTATACAGAAGTAAAGTAAACGTAAACAAAACAATTAATAAATCATAACTAGGCCAGCACCAAGAGGTGCTTAGCCGCTCATATCAACCATACAAATCAATTCAATGTTTAATGATACGAAATACATGAATCGAAAGTAAAGAAAAGATAAAATGCTAATGCTTATCGTAGGGGAGTGATTTCTCCCTTGAAGATAGCTCCGTATGCTCCTCTAGACATGCCTTTGGCTTCTTCCAACGTTCTTTGGTTGTGGTGTGTGAAATGGGATACTTTGAAATGCTGGAAATCGTGGGGTATTTATAGGCCAGATCTTGGTTACGGCGTAACTATAAGAAGAGTTACGCCGTAATCGTCTATTTCTTCGTAATTTGCACTAGATCTGCTGGTTACGGCGTAACCTTAGAATGGGTTACGCCGTATTCTTCGATAATATTGGTTACGCCGTAGTTTTATGCACGAGTTACGGCGTAATTATCAGCGGCGCAGAACCTCATTTGACCTAATATAGTTACGTCGTTATCTTTTGAGAGAGTTACGCCGTAATCTTCTGATAAGTTGGCTTTCTGAGTCATGCTTTAGTTACGGCGTAATGTGAGAGATGAGTTACGCCGTAACTTCTTCAAAATGAGCATACTATGATAAATCTCCAATTCCGCGTCTCTTTAGCTCCAATGCTCGTAATTTACCTGAAAGTGGAATATAATGGAAAACAAGCGTAAATCCATATAAATGATATAAATTACTAGCATTATCGGGGGAAATTGATACTTAATATTTAGGATAATTTGATGTTATCAAATATCCCCCCACTTGAACTCTACTTGCCCTCGAGTAGACCTTATTAGATAGATTCCTAAAAAGATATCTCCCATTACCTGGAAAATATAAGTTTACAAATCCCTTATGCTAGAATAAAACAAAGCCGAACACCTCACGAAAAGGGAACGAAACACTCAAATCTCTCAACTATTCTAAGTGTCAATTTCGGGGTGATCACTCAATCGCAAAGTCATAGCATGTATTCTATCATAAGCTTGGCGGTTACATAAATCTCCGCCACTAGAGTTAAGAGCTAAACAATTCTCGAAGGCAATATGAGTTGACACGACAAGGTTAAGGTTGATTTGTCATTATTAACATGTCACGGAGAAGTGGACAAAATCAATGGTACATGACCAAATCCATGGCCAAGACACCAAAGATTGCTCGCTCCATCACCTAGGCACGCTTCATGACTAAAGGATAAGACATGGGATGTATAAATGGTGTAAAATAAAAATCAAGCAGATAGTCTAAATCTATAACCAAGTCATCACCACTTACCATCCGCCCAAAGTTCAAGCTTTGAAGTTAAGAAACCGGATCATGATATACTAGGTAGTTGTGTCACTAGAGGACGTCGTGATGGGCACACTACCTTTTCTTCAACTATTGTCGCAATTACCAACTTCAATCTTCAAATGTGACCGAGGTGGCCTCCTCGATACTAAATCTATATAAAGCTTATAAAATAGTGCTTATAACATCGCACTTTACAATAAACTGAATAACATAATTATTATTTTTTTGTTTATTTTTTTTTTCCGAATCACTTTTTTTTTCAACATAAAGATAACAACTAAACATAATATCCCCCCACTTGAGATGAATGAGAATTTGGGGGGTCGTCAATGATCTTAGAGAATATGTCGTCGACGAAAGTGTGATTCCCGAACCTTTCCACTTGAACCTTGAACTTAGGCAAATGATGACTTCCCAATCACAAATAAAGACTACAGGGTAGGCTTAGGTGTATAGGTGTATCGAAACAATATATTGGGTTAAAAAATGAAAGGAATGGCTTAGATGGGTGTATCTAGGGGTATCTTGCACTAAAGGTGAGTGCAACGAAAGGGTTTCACATGAGGGTCGAGAAGTCGAGGTGACTAATCGATAGACACACAATGGTAGGCTATTTGGGTGATAATCCTATAATATTGTCTTCTTAAACTGAAAAGTCCAAATACATTGAGCTAACTCAACATATCTCGTCTATGGTCTCGAAATGATGCAAATGCCAAGTTCTAAAGTTTACAAGCTACCGGCACACTCATAATTTGGTGGATTTGGGGTAAAATATTAGAAACGGATAAGGCTAATCTCACCATATAATATCAAGGGTTGTATGTGCTCGGCTAAGGTCTAATCTAGTTAGGTTAAGAAAAACATGTCAAAATTTTAAAAATGGCATAATTTTTCAAAATAAACTAGAAAAACGAGGGCAAAATAAAGTTCAAGAGATAATTCTACTCCCGTCCCCCCGCTTGAATTGTTCAAAGTCCCTTTTGTACTAAACGTTAAATAAAGGTGAAGAGAAAAGTAGATTTAGAGCGAGAACTTCCATGAAATTTTCTCTAAAAAGAAAGAAGACTCATGAAAAAGATTCGTGCCTCCGTATAAGCATCCATGAGCAAACTTCAATCCCTGAAATCACACTACAGACAAGCATAATTCTAAACAAAAGAAAAACTGAAAAATGAAAAACAAACCTAACTCACTTTCGTAGGAATCACGGTTGTATTTAGCATATGCAACAAGCCTTTTAAACCACTTGGTGTCCCAAGTGGACGAGTGAAGTGTCGTGAGGGTTTACAGGGAACACACTCATAAAGTTCATTTAAAATACTGATACAAGGTTACTATGTTTAAAATGACAGAAGTAAAGCAGAGGATAGTTACGTCATAACTCTTATAAGGAGTTACGCCGTAACTGGCTAAACCTGGCATATGCTGCAAAGCGTGTGGCTACGGCGTAACCACTAGGATGGGATTATGCCGTAAATGGTAAAGCTTCTAAAGTTCTGCTGCTTAAGGCACTGTTACGGCGTAACCATGATAATGAGTTACGACATAACTCTGGGTGGATCAGCATGTTGCAGCAGCAACTTTTAATTTCTGCAAAAATAGTTAAAAACACAAAATCCAACAGAAATAGAAATAATAATAAAAAAAGGGATAATTCGGGTTGTCTTCCGAAAGAGCACTTTTCTTTATTTACGAGTTTTTAAGTTAGACTCATAGCCTCGGGGCTTTATGGTGGCCTTTGAACTTGGCCAACCTCCTCCATGTCCTTCATCAAGTTATTCCTGATCCAAGCGACACTGGTAGCGGTGCGGAGGTATTATTTGATCCCCATTTTCTGAACCTTGCAGAATTTTTCGTCCGGCCCCAAATGATACCTAGTGAATTCAAATCTTTCGACAAAAATCGGTGGTGGTTTTTTATATTGGATCCCAAGAAGCTTGCACCTCCTTTGCTTATACTCCCCATCTTCTAGGTCAGTCATCCTCGCTTTATATCATGGTTCCTGGTGATAATCTTCTCTTGTGTCCACCTTGTCATCATTTGTTGAGTTACCTGTATCTTGAGGAGTCTCTTCATCAGGATTATCTTTGTTCATGCAGTCCTTCCAAATTTTATTTTTAGTGTACGTATCCACTTTTCCATATTTTATTTTGATCCAGTCGTTGAATCTTAATCTGCCTGACCATTGTACTTCGGTTTGCTTATTGTCATTTGTTGAATTCCATAGAAATTTGTCAACTCCTACTCTATCAGCACTACTTCATCCATTAAAGTTGTCATCGTAAGGATCACACGAGGCCCAAGAATCCGCATCAATGGTCTTTATTATTTCACACCAATGCCTTCGATCAATGAGCCCCTAATCCGTGGCTGAATGAATTGTTGCATCATTATTATTTTTAGAAGGTTCAGTGAGACAAAGATCATTCCGTATTTTTCTTTTATCATTATTTCCAACTTCCCCATACCTAATTTGTATCCAAGCTTCGAATGTTATCTCCTTGTCATTGGTTGAGGACCATAGGTACTTGTTGTTTTTTACTCTTTCTTTGTCATATCCACCGTCACAGACGTCCACATAAGGGTTACATGAAGCCCAGATATCATATCCTTTATCGTTGTCAATAGGGATAGCCATGCACCAATGGTATTTTAATTTAGGAAAGTACTTGTAGTCCACTTTCTGAACTTCGTGCCATATGTCTTCAGACTCGTTTTCTGTTGTTCTCGAGGTGTTGTTGCATTGTATTTTCCCTTTGTCGTGTTCTTTGACTTTCCTTCCCTGCATTTTATGATCATTAAAAGTGCAGTGCTTGTGTGTGATGGTGGAAGGAATAGTTTTGCTTTTTTCTTTCTTGATAACACAAACAGTTTCGACAGGGTGACATTTTCCAACGTCATCTATCTTCAAGGTAAGCTTCCTATCGTTGATTTTTAATTTGATGATTTTTTCGAAAACATTAATTTTTGCACGAGCAGTAGCCAGAAGGGGTATGCCCAAAATTAATGGGATGTCGAGAGCTTCTTCTATGTCTAAAATGACAAAGTCGACAGGAAGAGTAAAATTATTGATTTTGATGAGCACATTCTTAACTATCCCTCGGGGTATGCTAACCGTTCTATTAGCCATTTCAATAGTCATACAAAGGGGTTTGATAGGACTAAGGTTTAATCTTTTACACATGGAAAATGGCATAATACTAATACTAGCCCCTAGGTCAGCTAAGGCATTGATATTATGTAAATTATTAATAGAGCAAGGGAGAATGAAACTTCCTTGGTCTTTTTCTTTAAGAGGGATCTGATTTAGGATGACTGCAGAGCATCTGGAATTTAATTTTACTTCATTCTCCGTAACAGCTTCTATTTCCGTATGTTGTGATTCCTTAGGAAAGCTCGTCTCGTCACATATGAATTTAGCCTGTTTTTGAAATCCGGAGAGCTCCTCTTCATCGTATCTGAAAGGGGTATAGAGGGGTTTTCCATTGCCGGAAAATATGGCTTTACAGAAACTATCATCACACGAATTGTCCTGATTAGTTTCATTTTCCATCATCTTTGGTTCTTTTTCGTGTTCTTCCAGTTCCTCATGCCGATCAAGGAGAGTCGTTCTAGTTTCCTAGAATTTTTTTAATAATGCGTTCATGTTGGCTTGCCACTTATTATCTTCTTCTAGATACTTATTTATCGATTTCTCGAGCGAAGAACTTCTTGCTTTGAAAGAATCCTGATTATAACCTTGATGGAAGGGTTTTCCTTCTCCATACATAACCTTTTCGATTCGGGGGCTTATATTTTTCATAAGACAATCTCTGGTTGAGCCCCCTTCTTCACTTATGGCATCCTAATCGAATAGCATGCACATTTTCCTTGAGCTTCTTCATATCTCTTCCAAGGTTTTCCAATTTGCTTGTAATGGTAGCAATGCTTATGGGACCTCTGTCCAGGCTTTGGTTGCTTCCTCCATCGTGCCATTTTTGAGAGTGATCGGCAAGTTTCTGAATGGCTTTAATGGCGAGGGCAGGAGTCATACCAGCAATTGGCCCTTGGTAGTCCAGCATTTTCCTTGTAGTCACATTGATTCCTTTGAAAAAGACGTTCACCTTTTGTTGGCTGTTGAGGTCGTGAGTAGGACATTTGTATAATAATTCATTATACATTTCCCATACTTAGTACAACGTTTCATCACCCTCTTGTTTGAAGTTATGGATTCCTTCTAATTGCTTAGCAGTCCTGGATGGAGGACAATATCTCTGATGAAATACTTTTTCAAGATGGGCAAGGTGTTGACTGTTCTAGCAGGTAATCTTTCGATCCATCTTCTGGCAGCCCCGATAAGAGTCATGGGAACACCTTTAGCATAACAGCATCATGAGACACACCCGAAATGTTGAAAAGGCTTGTGATGTATAAGACATTTTCAACGTGCTCATACGCATCTTCGTCCCTATTTCCTGAAAAAGAGTTAGCACGAAGCACCCTCATAAATTGATCTTTAATTTCGAAACGGACATCGGCTCCAATTGCCGGTCTTATGAGACCCGGCCCTTGTTCTGCTCTTGTAAACGCCAAATATTCCTCAAGAGTGAGGTCATCAATGTTAACAACTTCCATGGTGCCTGAAAACTTGAAAAGTGATCGTGAGAACTTGAAAATTTTCAAAATAAAACAAAAATGAATGACTTAATAGTAATCCTAATATAACTCCGCGGCAACGGCGTCAAAAACTTGATGCACGTTTTACTGACCATGTTTTAATATTTATAAAGTCTCGTTATACCTATGGTCTACCCTAATGCACTAACAGGCAGTGTACCCGGTCGTGTGTAGTGTAGTATTTGGTAAAACCGAGGTCGTCCCAAGAGTTATGTGTGTTGGATCAATACTAAGTCTAGGTGTCACAGATTTTAATATGATATCGAATTAACTAATAAACTACTAAAGCAAATAAAGGAAAAGGTGTAATCAATAGAGGAGAGTGGTGCTAACCTAGTTATTCATCCTAGCTAGTAATGTATACGTTTAATTACTTCCAATTACTTCAGCTGGGGTCAAAGTCGAGAGGACAACATTTGGTCAATTCGCCCTAACCTATCAGCAAAGATGCCACCACTGGAGAAGTCAGGTGTCCCTTCATAAGTCTAGTTGTTCCTGGTCCCCTAAGCCAAGTAATTAATTTCCGCTACATGCTAGAATTATAATAGTGAGTGCTCGGGCATTAGCAACTTAAACACTCACCCCCTAATTCTTAAGTTCATCCAAACGGTAGGTGATCAGTTGGTCAAATCGCACAAGTAGAAAGGGTCATCAGTTGGTCATATCTTACCCTTCCCATCTCAGTCCGCTCACCTAGGGTTAGTTGGTCATATCTCCTAGGCAATCGGCCTTTACCGCCATTCAAAACTACCGAAACAAGGGTAGTTACCAATAAACTATGCATGCATACACTTAGAAATAATTATACGGAAGTAAAGTAAACGTAAACAAAAAAATTAAGGAATCATAACTAGGCCAGCACCAAGAGGTGCTTAGCCGCTCATATTAACCATACAAATCAATTCAATGTTTAACGATACAAAATACATGAATCGAAAGTAAGAAAAGATAAAATGCTAATTCTTATCGTATGAGAGTGACTTCTCACTTGGAGATAGCTCCGTATGCTCCTCTAGACCTGCCTTTGGCTTCTTCCCACGTTCTTTGGTTGTTGTATATGAAATGGGATGCTTTGAAATGCTGGAAATCGCGGGGTATTTATAGGCAGATCTTGGTTACGGCGTAACTATAAGAAGAGTTACGCCGTAATCGTCTATTTCTTCGGATTTTGCACTAGATCTGCTGGTTACGGCGTAACCTTAGAATGGGTTACGCCGTATTCTTCGATAATATTGGTTACGCCGTAGTTTTATGCACGAGTTACGGCGTAATTATCAGCGGCGCGGAACCTCATTTGACCTAATATAGTTACGTCGTAACCTTTTGAGAGAGTTACGATGTAATCTTATGATAAGTTGGCTTTCTGAGTCACGCTTTAGTTACGGCGTAATGTGAGAGATGAGTTACGCCGTAACTTCTTCAAAGTGAGCATACTATGATAAATCTTTGAAAATTTTCCAATTCCGCGTCTCTTTAGCTCCAATGCTCGTAATTTACCTGAAAGTGGAATATAATAGAAAACAAGCGTAAATCCATATAAATGATATAAATTACCAGCATTATCGGGGGAAATTGACACTTAATATTCAGGATAATTTGATGTTATCAATTGCAGGTTTATATTTGCTTGAAAGAAGTTTTTACATAAATTGTTTTTACTGTTATAGCAGACTGTTTACAGGAGTCATTTCCCATCTTTTAGCTTAAATTTGAATAGGATAGGATTAGCTTTAGGAGGTAATTTTAGTTGCTATAGTAAGTTAGATGTAAGATCAGTAAATTGCTTTGCTTATCGTGTATTTTAGAAGCCAACTAGTGGCTTATTTTTAAGCTAAAATACCCCCCTAGTGAGCTGTTTCAGTGACTGTTGCAGCCCCCAAAGGCCATCCTTGACAGCTTATTTATATAAGCTGTCAAGGGACCCTCCTTGCCCACCTTTACCTTTTTAGGAATCTCAGTAGTGTAAATTTAAGATTTCCAGCTTCTTCACTCATTAGGATTTAAATCTTATTTATTGGTGTTCTTCCTAGTTCATCTGGATTTCTGATTGCCAATCTAACTCCACCGAAATCAATGTCACATGAGCCTGTAAGATTTTTAGATCTTGTTAATTTACATGACGGCTGTCATGTATCTCAAAGCTGGTTAAGAAGAGCTTATCATAACTTTATTGTATGGTTCTATGGGATTTGATCAACTTAACATGATGACTTAGGAGATTAATACAAAGAAAATGTTAGTTTTGCTGATCATGTAGGAAAACTGTTAATGAATAACAAAGTAACTACGTAGTTGTGAAAGCTGATTTTTTTAACTGAAATTAGAATGTCACTGTTGCGTGATTTAAGAGAGTGATTAAGAAGTTTATATTATATGTTTTATGTTAATATTGATAAGGTCTGTCTGGATGCTACCTACAGGAAAGTTGATTATCATCTCAAACAATTGCCCTCCTTTGAGGAAGTCTGAAATTGAGTACTATGCTATGCTTGCCAAAGTTGGTGTTCCTCATTACAACGGGAGTATGTAACTAGCTGCTCTTCTCTTTCCTTGCTCTTAGTATTTGTTATTATGTTTATGCTTTTTTGTTGTTGTTAATGATGCATTTGAAAGGTAAATGTACCAATATTGTTAAGAAAGTTTAGATGATTCATGTGGTTCTCGTAGTCCCTCCTGCTGTTTGAAAGATCATGGGTAGTCTCAAATTTGGGGAATTATGCCCACTGACGGTTCCTCTCTTCTGATGGATTGTCATCATTTCTTGAAACAGCAGTGGGACTACGTGTGCAAAATGGGATTGACACTGACCCTCTCATTTACTCTTATTCTTTCTTGAAGCAGTGGACTAAGTTACCAACTTTGATTTATTGTTTTTTTTTATGATAAGACAATGTTGAACTTGGAACTGTGTAAAATATTTCCGTGTGTCATGCCTTAGCATCATTGATGCAGGTAACAATCTGCTCAACTCTTTACTGAAATTACCATTTTTATTAGTTGGCTTCATTTATGCTAACACTGATTTTTCAACTTTCACAGGTGATTCTGACATCATCAAGTCACTTCCCGGTGACAGTTAAATTACAAGATGAAGGACAATGAAAATATGGCGATGATGTTTTAAGATGTATGTTTGATTATGTGTTGAGTTTAAAATTTCTATTTGTTATCTTAAACCTGATGTATCTGTAGAAGACTGTCATATTTTAGCATTTTGAGCCTCTAATAGGATACAATTGTTCAATGAATGAAATTTTGGTTCCAGTTCTTTGTGTTTCTTGTTGATTGTTAAAGATTTGATTACTGTTTTGGTTTTTCTGAATTCAGTGACCACTTCTCCAATCAAAATGTTTATATAAAGTCTCACAAGTAGTAAAACGAAATCTGATTACCTGGTGACAGTTTTCTTTCTCTTTTTTTCGTTTTTTCTCTCAGTTGATTTGTTTTTGTAGTTATGAAATCCGTTACCTATTATGTCTTACAAATCATGATGGTATGCATAATGAACCTTGTTCTTTATACCATTAGTAGGTGTTGATCTTCCTGATGGTATGCATAACGAACCTTGTGCTTCATCCTATACTATTGCAATAATTTTGATGCAAAATCCGGAAAAAAAAATGGAACAAAAATTTCGGAAAAAAAGGGACGATGGACGCAATTTTTTCCAAACGACATGGACCATTTATGTAATTTAGCCTAGGGACAATGGATGCAATTTTTGCAAACCCACAAGGACCATTTATGTAATTTGGAAGGGTAAAATGGTCATAATACTTAAAGAAAGACAAAAATGTCAACATTAATGTCTAAAAGAGTTATTTTTTTAGTTCGCTATGCAGAACTGCAATTTTTGACAAGTATAGTGCTTTAATAGGTTATTAGCCCTACTTTTAATTGGGTTTGACCCGTTCACTCCCAGTTCAACCGACTTTAAAGTATATGATTTTGGTCCTAGTTCCGAGTTGAACACATAAGTTTTTACTTGTTTCGCCGAGTAGTATGATCTACCTACGTGCAACAACACTAATGAGCGACATTATTGATATGTTATCATGGTTTAGAGTTAGTCATAAATTAAAGTGATAAAAACAACATTTAGTGAGACCAAACTAAAGGGGTGTTTATTTTTTCCATATGAACCACTTAATGAGTGAGCTCAACCCTTATTCCCTCTTAATCGGGGGAGATACAAAAAATGCTCCCTCTTTAATAAGTGACTCATATGCAAATGACCCACACAACGTATTTTAGTAAACAAGACGTAAGTTAATTTATGTGTATGAAACTCACTTTGCAAGTATTTGGGTTGATGACGTATAGTCTATAGTTGGGTCACGAATCCGATCAAAGCCCGATACTAACAAGGCCCAGCACGAACTGGGCTAATTCGATAAGGGTTTGGGCCCACGACGGTCCAAACCCAATGTTATTTATGGAATACGGTATCGGATATCTCCTAATTGGGGAGATAATTATTCACCAACCGACTTAGGCGGGATACGCCGAAGTTTGGGGAACACGAAACCAACAAGGAGTTCGTGTGTATATAAAAGGAACTCGATCCCTCATTAAAGGTACGATCTACAAAACCCTAACTCTCCTTTAACCCAAAACCGATTACTTACTCTCACGCCGGAGGATAATCGTGGGAGACAATCCCACGATAAGCCTAACGGTGTTTTCTGTTACTTAGTGCGCATGTCTCAAGAATCAAGACTCAATTGGTACGAGAGCCGGAGCCCCAAGCAAGGAACGCCCAACTTTTGTATCAACAAGTGGCGCCATCCGTGGGACCATTCACTAAGAACTAAAGAACTAGAATGACGAAGGATGGAAACCAGCGATCGCAGACAGACCCTACAGGAAAGAAGCTGCACGTCGGATCAGCTTCTAAGCAAACTTCTGGGACAACCAGCGTTGCTAAAAACCAGGGATCAGGCCAAAACTTGGTCTTCCCTCTGGTGGAACCGTGCTCGGGGACAACCCAGGCCACCACAACCACCACCAGCAGGAGATCCATGCGCACCGTTCTACCACTCCCCTTCAAGCAGTGCTAGATACTCGACGACAAAGGCACCAGACGCACCAGACCGGAACAAGGGCATAGTGGTAGAAACAAACACCCTCGCTCTAGAAGGGGTCACGCCGAACTAGCACCGGAGATTTCGTATCCTAAAATTATGAAGCCTTGGCTACTCTCATGCAAGAGGAAGCAAAAAAGAGGTCGAGTCGAAGCCTACAAGCCCGACTCAATTTCGACTCGATCTGAAACTTCCCGGCCGCCCGAAAGAAGCGCGGGAGGAATAGTCCCGTGACCCCGGTGTTTAATAGAATCGGGAGGAGAATCGAAGATGATGAAACATATCACTCACAACATCTGGAAGAAAGTGAGGAAGATGAACGGCGCACCAATGTCCACGCCAGACTAGGTAGCCGCAGAATTCAAGACAGACTTGGGCGACGATACTCCCCAAGTGAAAGCCATTCAAGCGCAAATTCTGAGGACAGTCAGCGCAAGCGCCGAAGGAGAGAAAATTTGTCCTCTGGCAATTACTCGGACAACGAGGATAGCGAAACTAGACACTGGAAGTATAGGAGGAAATACCTTGACCAGGAGGAGGAAGACATGTCTCTTCCATGGCGCCGCCAAACGGTAGATGCGTTTAGTCGACGTATCAGCAATTTCTCAGAGGATAAGAGAAGGCGCATGCCCGCTAACGTCAAAACCTATGACGAAACAGGCGATCCTGATGATCACCTAAAAATTTTTGAATCAGCCGCTACTATCGAAAACTGGCCACAACCTGTGTGGTGCCATATGTTCAATTCCACACTCGTGGGAAACGCGTGGAACTGGTTCAACAAGCTTCCACACAGAAGCATTGACGGCTTTGAAGAGCTAAGGAAGGCGTTTCGCCTAAATTTCACTCAACGGAAGAAGTGCGCTAAAAATCTTATCGAACTCGCCAGGGTGAAATAGCGCCAGGGGGAATCTACAAGCGCATTTATAGAGCGCTTCAAAGATGAGTGGATGCAGGTTAAGGCGTGTCCCGAAGTCTTTGAAAATCTCGGGTTCATGAACGGGATGAATAACCCAGAACTCATCAAAAGGCTGAACGATAAGATCCCCCAAACCTTCGATGAACTGATGAAACGGACAAGGTCCTTCATCCAAGGAGAAGCCGCTGCAGCGGATAGCAAGAGAAGCTACTCAAGCTATCGGTCACAGGAACAACCTGGGAGACAATCCAACGACCGAAGCAGTAACCGCAATAAGAGCTACCGCGGTCATGGGAGTGGACGGGATAACGGCAAGTATATCCCGCTAACCAAGACTCCAAAGGAAATACTCGCAACAGAAGGGGCGAACTTTCCAAGACCGCTACAAATGCGCACTCCAGAGGATCGGCGTGTAGGGAGTGGATACTGTGACTATTACGCACAGAAAGGCCACACCACAAATGAATGTGTCCAACTGCGCCAGCTCATTGATAAAATGGTTAAAGAGGGCAGATTGGACCATTTGGTCAAAAACATCAAGGAAGGAAAGGATAGACAGAAGAATGGGAACAAGAAAGAGGCGCCCAAAGATAAGGCTGACACCATTTACATGATACAATCATGGCAGCAAGTAACTAGGCAAAAGGTCAGCCAGAAGTTTTCCCATGGAAGTGCAATCACTTTCCCTACCTTAACTACGAACAACGCAGTGGTAGAGCCGCTCGTCATCGAAATTAATGCGGGGGGTCACGACATCCACCGCATGTATGTTGATGGTGGAGCGTCTGCAGACATAATGTATGAACACTGCTTCAAACAACTGCGCCCGGAGATACGCAGTCAGTTGAGCCGATCCGCGGCTGGCTGGCTTCACGGGAGAAAAGATATGGCCTATGGGGCAATTACGACTACTAGTTAGAGTAGGTAATAACGACCACTCCACAACAGCCTGGATGGATTTTATGGTGATCAAATCCCCCTCGCCATACAATGGCATTATCGGACGACCAGGGATATCATCCATACGCGCAGTACCGTCTACAGCACACGGGATGCTTAAATTTCCGGTGGAAGGAGGTGTCGTTACCCTCTACAACGCTGCCGTACCACATAAAGAATGCAACACGGTCACATGTAAAATGGAACCCAACATAGAACAGTGCGCGACCAAAACTCCAAATCTGAAGGTAGCAATTCATCCAGATTACCCTGAACAGGAGATATCGATAGGAGGGTCAATGTCGGACAACGGCAAAGCAGCAGTGTGCTGACTCTTGCAAAAGAACCTGGACATCTTTGCATGGGAGCCAAAACACATGACTGAGGTACCACGTTCAATCACAGAACATACGCTGAGAATCCGACAAGGATACTCACCAATACGCCAGAAGAAGCGCGGCCAGGCTCCAGAGCGTCGCAAGCAATCTGGCAGAGGTACACAAGCTAGTGGAGGCAGGAATCATGTGGAAGTCTACTACCATGACCGACTTTCCAACCCGTTATGGTAAAGAAGAGCGATGGTAGCTGGCGGATGTGCGTGAACTTCACTGATCTTAACAAAGCATGTCCACAAGACTGCTACCCACTACCGGAGATAGACTGGAAGGTAGAATCTTTGTGTGGATACCCACTTAAGTGCTTCCTCGACGCATACAAAGGATACCATCAAATCCAGATGGCTAAGGAAGGCGAGGAAAAACGACTTTTCATACAAGCCAAGGCGTCTCTTGCTACACCAAAATGCCCTTTGGCTTGAAGAACGCAAGCGCCACCTATCAACGACTAGTAGACAGTGCATTCGAAAAATAGGTTGGCCGCAACCTAGAGGTTTACGTCGATGATCCGGTCATAAAAGCCATACTGAAGAGGAATTGGTGCGCGACATAGAGGAAACATTCAGGACACTTAAAGAGATCAACATGAATCTAAACCCTAAAAATGCACGTTCGGCGCACAGGGAGGCATGTTCCTTGGATACCCGATAGAACCGATGGTATAAAACCGTGTCCAGAAAAGACTAAGGCTGTCATCGAACTTCCTTCACCACGCACGTTGAAGGAAGTCCAATCTCTCAATGGAAAGCTGGCCGGTCTAAACAGATTCCTATCCAAGTCAGCAGACAAATCACTACCTCTTTTCAAAACACTCAAGAAGTGTATAAAAAAGGGAGATTTTCGGTGGACTACGGAGGCAGAATAGGCCTTTAAACAGCTTAAACAACACCTGGCAACGCTCCCCACACTTGTAGCACCCCACCGGGGAAGAGTTGATTATGTACTTATCCGCAACTAATGGAGCAGTCAGTGCGGTGTTACTAACGGATAAGAATTCAGTACAAACACCTGTCTATTTTGTAAGCAAAGCGCTCAAGAAGACAAAGATGAACTATAGCGCCATGGAGAAATTAGTTCTGGCATTAGTATTCGCTGCTAAACGGCTACGTAGGTACTTCCAAGCGCACCCAATAGCAGTAATCACAGACCAACCAATCAAGCAAATCATCTCCAAGCCTGACGCATCGGGACGACTGCAAAAATGGAGTGTGTTGCTCGGTGAGCACAACATCACCAACAGACCACGTACTACAATAAAAGGGCAGGTACTCGCAGATTTTATCGTTGAAAAACCAGATCCTGATGATGCACCCGCACCAAGCACGAAGGAACTACAAGATCCATGGATCTTGTTCACTGATGGATCCTCATGCGTGGATGGGTCCGGAGCAGGCCTCATCCTCACAAACCCGGAAGGAATGGAATTCACTTACGCATTGCGTTTCGAATTCACAGTAACAAATAATGAGGAAGAATATGAAGCCCTAATAGCCGGACTACGCATTGCAGCTCGAATGGGTGTACGTAACCTGGAAGCGAATGTAGATTCCAGGCTAGTAGCCAACCACGTGTTGGGCGAGTACGTGGCCAAGGAGGAAAACATGATTCAGTACCTCGACAAAACCAAGGCACTAATCCAAGGCTTTGACAGGTTTACCATCAAACAGGTTCCTAGAGGGGAAAACCGAAAAGCGGATGCACTAAGTAAAATTGCATCCACAAGCTTTGCACACCTATCCAAACAGGTGTTGGTGGAAACGCTGAAAAGCAAATCCATCTCAAAGATGGAAGTATCCACGGTAATAGAGGAAGATGAACCTACGTGGATGACACCGATAACGAAATTCATAAGCAAGGGAGTATTACCCCAAGAGCAGAAGGAAGCCCGAAGGATACGGCGCACAACACAAAGGTTTGAACTCTGGGACAACATACTATATCGACGCTCTTTTTTGCAACCATGGCTCCGCTGTGTTGGTCCTCTACAAGCAAACTATGTACTGCGGGAAATCCACGAAGGTTCATGCAGCATGCATTCAGGACCACGGTCCGTGGTGGCGCGCGCTTTACGGTCAGGATATTATTGGCCCACTCTGCACCACGATGCGCGGGACTTGATCAGAAAGTGCAGCGACTGCCAAGTTCACAGACCCGTGCCACGCCAACCACAACAGGAGCTAACACCAATTACGGCACCATGGCCATTCTACAAGTGGGGTATAGACATTGCAGGTCCTTTTCCTGTAGCAGCAGGAGGATTAAAGTTCCTCATAGTCGCCATAGACTACTTCACCAAGTGGATCGAAGCAAAGGCAGTGGTAACAATCACTGGCAACCAAGTGAAACGCTTTATCTGGGAAAATATTGTATGCCGCTTCGGTCTACCTGGGGAAATCATCTCGGACAACGGGAAACAATTCTGCGACAACCCTTTCAAGGACTGGTGCGAGAAGTTGAAAATCACACAGCACTTCGCGTCAGTTAAACACCCACAAACCAACGGCTTAGTAGAACGTCCGAATCGAAGCCTGGGTGAAGGAATTAAGGCACGCCTGGACAAACACAAAGGAAGGTGGGTGGAAGAACTATCACATGTTCGTAGGCGCACCGCACATCAATCAAAACCACCAGGGGACACCCCTTCTCTCTAGTATATGGGACGAAGCCGTCATACCGGCGAAATCGAATGCCAACTATCCGCACTGCTGAAATCAATGTGACAACTAACGACGACGAGCGACGTATCGACTTAGACCTGCTAGAAGAAAGGCGCGACCGCGCAACTATACGTGAAGCGAAATCAAAGTCAAGGATGAAGGGATACTATGACGCTAAAGTGCGAAGTGTTTCCTTCAGACCAGGTGACTTCGTTTACCGCGCCAATGATGCGAGCCACGCAGAAGACACATGTAAGCTTGGACCAAAATGGGAAGGACCCTATGAGGTTACTGAAGCATTAGGAATAGGCGCGTACAAGCTACGAGGCTTGGATGGTCGTGAACTGCCACGTACATGGAACATCTTCAATCTTAAGCGATGTTATCTCTAGGAATGGCTACGGCCCACGGACACTCCTGCACTTTGTGTGAAGTGCCAAATAAAAATCCGTGTATTTATTTTTTGTTTTACTTAGGCATATGTCTTATCTATTTTCTTTCATACAAATCTGCAAGTATTAATAAAATGTCGCGGTTTCTAGCTAACTCCGCGACACATTTCAATTTGTTATTTCCATATACTTTATGTCTTAGCATTTTTGATCTTTTGCCTACATGGCGTACATGCACTTAATAAACCCACGATGGTAAAAGGATGAGTTAACCTACTAAACAACTCGTTGAGTAAGAGGGTTGCAAACCCATCAACATTGGATCACGTATCCTTGTTAAACACCTTGTTCTCAAGATGTTGGAATAAGTTCTGTACGCATCCCACGATGGGTGCACAACAATGCATATGGTGCACGTTTAACAACATAGGAACCAAGACACTTGATTCCTTGAAATGATATTTACAGTACGCTGCGTATCATCACATACACGATTATGATAATAAATACTTAGATATTATGTCTCAAGTATCCTATAAATCTCATACATGATTATGATACTTCACATATTACCCGCGCTTATACAACAGTTTGCTATAATACAACAAGTTATTACGTGCAAATATTATGAGCAGCAACAACCCTCAACAAAAATAATGTTCCATTAAGTACCATACGTGCTTACAAAAGGATTTTTACTTTACAAATTACAATCTACCAACTATTACAACGCTCAAGAGAAGAACTACCCACGCGGTTTGTTGCATCCTTGATCTCACTTAACTTCTTCAGCAAATCAGAGTCTTGACGAGATACCGTGGCAACACTCACCGGTATCCCGTCAGATCTGGGGAGATGTGCCGCGCCAACGCCGCACAAAACTGCCTTCCCTTTAATCCCCTCTTTTTTGGCAAGTCTTGTAGCATGCGCTTCCAACACTTGCTTCAAACGTACTTCCTTCTCCAGAGCGAAGGGATCCAAGATATCCTTGGGACGAACAAAAACAGGCACTTGGAGTTGGGATTCATCGGGCTTCAAAAAATGGTCCAGCTGCGCTTCCGCACTTTCACCACGATGTCGGCTTAGAGTTAGCCCCTCCATAATAACCCCTATCGGATAATCCTGGACGCGCTCTAACTCAGAAATCATAGGCAGCACCAAAGATTTCATCTTCTCCATAGCAGTTACCAGTTCATCATAAGACTGCGCATTATACCCAGGCACCTTTTCAGCAGGCACCTTCAACAGATCCGCCTCATGAAGCTTCTCCATAGCCTCTGCTTTACCGCGCTCCAAGGCGCACTGAACTACCCCGCCAAAAACATCCACCACCTCTTGTGACTCCAAGGTACTCAGTGCAGCAAGACGAAGACCATGGCCTATGAGCCATCTGCCCTCAGCTATAGTAGACAAGAGTTGGGGATATAATTCCTCGTCGTACTCCAAGCTAAGCTTGCGCAGTTTCATTTCCTGCACTTCCAAAGCATTGCTCACAGTAGCACCAAAGTCTTCCAACTGCGAGACCAAGTTTTCCTTGCTCTTCTCCAAATACTTCAGCGCCCAGAGACATGACGACTTATACCCTGCTACTTCAGAACGCTCTTGGACTATTTGGCCCATCAGCGCCATTTTATCTTCAGCAAGCTTTCGGGTGTACGAACTTAAGCCCTCGGCTTCGGCCTTGGCACTAGCTAACTGCGCCTCCAGCGACGCAATTTTCTGATCCTTTTGCGCGCCTTGACTGCCTTCACCAGAAATTTGAGCCTTTAGCTTCTCAACTAGTGAAGCTTGATGCGCAGACACCTGCACCAACTCTTCAACCAGTTGCTCCATTGGTGCATCCCTAGCAGACAAGTCCTCCTCATTTTGGCTATGCGGCTCGGAACACGCGGAATGTACAGGACTCGCCCTGGGGGGCGACTCCGCAGCCTGTTCAAACCTGTACATAAGGAAAAGAATTATTAATTTCTCACAAACATAAGGGATGCGCAAACAACATTTATGATATTCCTTACTGTGGACCAGATGTATCCCCTGAGGGGGGCGGTGACGCAACGTCGCTCGATGACGATTCCACCGTTAATATAACGGGGCGCTTCTTCCTCGATGAGCCTGCGCCGTCACTTCCAAGCGATCGCTTGCGCTTCAGCCCGGGACTCCCCTCTTCCTCATCTTCTTCCATGTGCTCCGCCACTGCTACGTGCGATGGCTGCACTAAAGGAGAAGGTACTCTAGGGGACGGTACACTTTGCAGTGGCGTCGCTTCCAGTGCGACAAAGGAGCTCGTCCCCGCCTCTCCTAGATCCAAATCAAGGGTACACCCTGCGGTGGTGTCAAGAATGGGCTCTTCCCCTTCCTTCAATGGCCGCGACCCTACATTCACGTGCAGCGGCTTCGCTAACTGCACAACTCGGAACAGGTCCATCTCTGAGCCACAAAAAAGACAACAACACACAAGTTATTTTACATACAATAAAGGACGAAAAGCTTACATTAGTAAAGACAAAGGGATGCGAGGAACGAGCACCCACCCTAGCCATCCGCGTCCAAAAAGATTGGAACCTCCTCAGGTCTGCCAAAATAGTTGCGGCTAAGGCCCATATGTACCAAAAATTCCTCAGGATAGGAATTGATGGGGATGCGGTTGGTATTTATAGTATCCGCATCCTCCACATTATATGATCCAGGGAGGGGGCGCTCGTCCTTCGGCAGCGAACCCTGGGTATAGAAATCAAAGCGCGATGGGAAACACACGGCATCTACCTAGAAGAACGTTTCTCTCCAGTTCCGGAGCGAGTCTACTTTTTCAGTGTAACACTGGAGGCGCCCAGCGCGCTTAGCAAATGATACCCACCCGTGCGACCACGTTGTGTGGTAAAACGCACGGAACAGGTGAATAGTCGGGTTAATCGCCAGTAATCGGCAATTGACCTCGAAGTTGGTGATTTTGGCTGCACCTATGCAGTGCAGCTGTGATATATGCAGACGGTAATAGTTTAACACGTCGCTCAAGAATAAAGATATTGGTACTCGTTGATTCGCGTACTTGAAGAACCGTGTATATACTCCTATTTTCCCTTCAGGGAAGTCCGCAATTGTCGCTTTCGCACCCGGTACTTCCGGATGCACCGCAACGGGATAATAACAAACAGAGGCGAACTCCCTAAGCTTGTCCTCTGTTATGTCAGATGTGAAATCAGATAATACTTTGACCATGGTATTGTTTTAACGTACGCGCGGTTACCTGTGGAATAAGCAGTTTTTTGATGTGCAAATGAAAGGATTTTTAACAATGGCGGGTTGAGTTTTTACTGTGATAATCACAGTGAAAGGGAGGCCGGTGGTTATATAAGTTTTCCTATCCACACGATGCACGACACGTGGAATCTACTATCTCCAATGTGTGGCCCAGATCACTTGATGTGACGCTGCTGCAGTTACTTTCCCCCGATTTACGAGGCGTCCATTTTTAATTACTATGTCTAGGTACAATGTATATCATTCAGAACGGGAATGTTTTTTGGCTTCTTTGCTACGCTTCGTAGTTTTTCCTTGACTGCATGTATAAGTCTAGCATCCGCAGTCAGTCACTGCGCATACTAGACTGGGGGGGACATGATGACGTATAGTCTATAGTTGGGTCACGAACCCGATCAAAGCCCGATACTAACAAGCCCAGCACGAACTGGCCTGATTCGATAAGGGTTTGGGCCCACGACGGTCTAAGCCCAATGTTATTTATGGAATACGGTATCATATATCTCCTAATTGGGGAGATAATCATTCACCAACCGACTTAGGCGGGATACGCCGAAGTTTGGGGAACACGAAACTAACAAGGAGTTTGTGTGTATATAAAGGGAACTCGATCCCTCATTAAAAGTACGATCTACAAAACCCTAACTTTCCTTTAACCCTAAACCGATTACTTACTCTCACGCCGGAGGATAATCGTGGGAGACAATCCCACGATAAGCCTAACGGTGTTTTCTGTTACTTAGTGCGCAGGTCTCAAGAATCAAGACTCAATTGGTACGAGAGCCGGAGCCCCAAGCAAGGAACGCCCAACTTTTGTATCAACAAGGGTCCCACTAAAGCATTCTCGCTCGGACTACAACTTCGGCTTTGTAGCCGTCACTAGACCACGAAGTAATGGATTCTCATTGTTTGTTTAAGAGTTTGTTTCTAGGCTGTTTTGTACTAAAAATAACTATTTCTCTAGATATTTGACAATAAAAACAAAACTAGCATGATGAAACCCCAAAAAAATCCACTGGCAACCTAAACAAGATCCTGGATTCTAATGATGAAATAACAACTTTGTAATTACATATAATTATTGACGAAACGCTTGAGTCTTGACATGCATGACTCTTTGGTAAACTAATAAATATAGATGATCATCAATATATTCACAGTACAATTTTATGTATCGAGTAACGATTATTGATAGGTGCATGTAAAGACCAAATCAAAGTATTATTGGACTAAAGTTGTTAGTACTGTCATTGTACAGACCAATGGTCTTTCAAGCCCAAGTATGTTTATGATTGTAATTGTGATTAGCTACATGCTGATGACATCCATGTATATAAACTGGATTTCATGGAGTTAACTAGATGATTTGCTGGAACTTTATAACTTAATATCTAGCTAGGATCTTATCAATATAAAGATTGATTATACTAAAGCCATCTTGCACTTGTTGACATTAGATGTTTTGCAATTTGCGTTATATGATACTAGTTCTAGATCCCCGTATATATTTTTGCTTAGGGTGTTTGTATATGTTCGATAAATAAAAAGTAATCATTCCTCTTATATCATTTAATTCAGTTGTTATTCTTTGTTTCAGTTGTTTCGGTTCATTCCTCGTGTATAATGCATTCGAATTAAATCAACAATCATCAACATTAAGATATATTTTCATACCTTTCCTCTTTTTCATCACCAACAACAATATCATTAGCGTCAACAACATTATCAGTAACATCATTATTCTTCAAAGTTAATTATGTCCAAAGCCTAGAATAAAATGTTTCATAAGGTAGGATGTGGGATAAATGTTACTGAAGATAATATGATTATTTTGATGGTGTTAAAGAGTTGGTGAGATGGGTTTGTGTAATCAATAAGTTGATTATTTGGTTGATGATGGTTTTGACTTGTTGATGAATAATGGGTTGTTGATGAACAGTAGGTCGTTGATGATTATGAGCATTGGTCTACTTGGGGTTGTTGATGGCTTTGGGTTGCTGATGAACAATGTATGATTCTAATGAACATTTACTTTGGGTCGATGGTGTTTTTTTTTATGAATACATAACAATTGTAAAACATAACCATCATCAAACAAATAGCGGAAGCAATAAGGATCATAATAGTAGTAAACTTAATTAACCGAATTAAAGAAAACATGTACTTTTTGATGAATTCAAACACAAAGATAATCTAGAACACATTCAATAACCCAATACAAACCTTAATATGGTTTTGTATAATTCGACTATATCAAAAGTCGAACACCCCAAGTCACCAACACAAGTGTATTAGCCCTTCGTTCTTGTACACATGTACTACTATCGAATCACCACGAAAAGCTAGCTTCTATATCACGAACAAAATACACGTATGTGTGTGTATATAGGAAATCGACAATTCCTAGGGATTAGGGATTGTGATTTTGGTCAAACCACACCAAAAAGAAGAACCAAGAGAACTTTAGGGATATCAAGGAATAGAATGCATAAACCACAAGCCTTTGTATTTATAGCATAGATAACTTGGTGACCAAGTTAGAGGAAAAAGGAAAGTCATTCCCCTCCTCCTTAGGCCGATCGGTTCTAGAACCCTAAAGGGTTTCTAGAACTTTTTCTCTTGTTTCCTTTTAATCGATAAACACTAATATTTAACAACCGTTAACTAAACCCCGTTAAATACTAACAACCATTAAGTATTTTATTCGTGAATAAATAATTAAATATTACATTTAATATATTAATTATTTCTATAATGATTCTCATACGTAATATGTGCAATCCAGAAGTCTCGAGTTCGAATCCGGACATACACGTATTAATTTATAACCATAAACCAGCAGCTCCCACTTGGTTATATCTTAATACAATAATGACATTGGATAGCCTAGCTTTTCACACAAATGTCCCCATATTTAAACCGAGTGTGGTTTCCCTGGAAAAACCATTTTAATGATTCATCATTAATACTTATCCTTTTGCTTCTAATACTTCATTAACTATGGATATGGATCTAGTCATTCCATAAGTTAATATTTTGTTTCTCGTTATATCTGATTGAACAAGATTACCAAATCATCTGAACGTATTCTAGATAGATCTTGGGTAAGGGCTTACAAACATCTTGTCAGTCCTACGAGGGGCCCCAACAGTATTATGCTTTGAAACAAATTCAAAAGAGCAAATTCTCTTGACTACAAGACATAACTCATGAACTTTGCAACACTAATAAAATAGCCCTTATAACCACCTGTTATGGATAACCTTAGACTATTTCACACAAATGCACTACATTCATAACAGTTATCTGGTATCTTAAGTCTGAGGATAAATATACATGATTTACTTAATGACAAAGATTCATAAAGTACAATCATGTTAAGTTGGGATCTGTCATATATTTAATTCATTGAATATTATGTGAATTTGGCATGTCCCACACATCAATATACTTTAAGTATATTCTACCAAAACTCATATTTGTCTTAATTCAATGACATTCCCACATCATTGATCGACAGCGGAGTTTTAGAATAACATAAGCTATTCACGGATTAAACATGAAAATATAGGATATAATATTAAGAAAATGAAAAATAAACATAACAAATATTTTATTTCATTTAAATAATATTTGTTCATAACATCTCTTATCCAAATACTGAATAGATCAATGCATAATAATACTAGTTAATGAATTACATATCAAGTAATGACAATCATGCTTGTTGAATAGGCATAATTTCAACTAACTTTGATCTATCGGAATTTTGAGAATACTTATTCCAAGAATTCAACTAGTGAAGTTCTTGTATGTGTGCATTCAAATATCTTGATATTGCCACATAATATTTCATAAAATGTGTGACATCCTCAACCGCCAATTTATGACAATTAAACTTTCAAACATTTTAAAGTTTAAAGTATTCTAATTCTTTAATGTATAATGCAACTATGCTCTTAGTTGAGCATAACTAGTTCACATGGCCATTAACAGGGATGAAATTCTACCATGACTAGTATTGAGTGTCATCACAATTATACCAACATCATTGTATACAAACAACAATATGCTCTTTAAAATACGTAAACTTCAATATCTTACAGTGTAATGTTTTAATGCCTTCCAAAACTCTCAAGTTTGTTGGCTATGACAATTACGCAACAATTGTTGTATTGCTCATCCATAGAATTTTGAGAGCAACTCCAGGCTAAGGAATGTAATTTTAAATTCAAACATATTCGATTAGAGTATTCATTACACCAGTTATCTAATAACTTCATTAGATATCAATGTTGTCAAATCATCTTGCCTTCAAGCATGATATAATAATAACATGATGTACATGAAAAATCCATGTGTCAAACTTGACTTCATTCATGTTTTACATATCCATTTTCCAAATGATATATCATGTTCTATTAGACTCATTTATTTAATACCACACATGTTTACTAACAATAAACATATACTTCAAGGTTGGATATCTTATTTCTAAATCTTTCAAGTAAAGTTTCATTCTAAAATAAAACTTAGCATTTAGTTTAGATGGAATGTTACTTCATGTGTTATACAACATATAAGATTTTAAATAAACATAATACTCCCACTAACTTTCAGGAATACTTAAGAATTACCTTATTTTAATTATTAAATCAAAACTTAGATTTAATAGTTAAACATAAGAATCACCTCCTAGATGCATGCATATATCCATTCATGGATTCTTGCAGTTTGTACATTTCTAAAGATTATAAAACTCCTTACTTACCATCCTCGCAAAAGTAATCACACAAGAAAGAATTTTGATATTTCATTGTCATTTTTTATATTAATGAAAATAAGTATGACAATAATTATCTTTATATATTTAATGTGTCTAGGAAATAATATTCAATCACAGTTAATTGTTTAAGCATGATTGATAATCTTGTCACATGCATTAAATATTTTGTACAATATAGTCCATATGATTTGTACACAAAAAATTTTAACTACTAGGGCTTTCCTTCTCTTTGAAGAAAGTCATCTTCATTAAGATAAACCAAGTTCCAAAATTAATTATCTTTATGGACAGCATCTTAACATTCATAGTGTGAATAATTTACCACAGTTCAATATCTGGTAAATGCTTCATCATGATTAACAGGATTACCATAATCCTGTAACTTATAATCCTTAGCATATTAATCAAATATCTGAGATATCCTTGTGGATCTATGAATGAGAATTCCATCATCTTGAGGTCTATCAGATTTGACCTCATAATGATATTTACTAGTGTATTTTAGAAGATTATATGTTTTGTTATTTAATCTCTTCAAGATCTAAACAAAACTCCCACGTGCTTTTGTAAGTTAAAGACTATCTATAAATACTTTAGCAAGTAGAACAACACTACATTGTTTTCTTTTGGGATATTACAAAACACATTGACAATTCGTGAATCTTGTTTGTTGATAACTGATGAGTGTGTAAATACTCATCATTTTTGGTTAAATCTGAACTGCAAAACGTTTAAAAATGCTCAGAAATGCATCAAAATACTGAAAATATCTCAAAATTGCATTTTATATGTTTCAAATGCAAAATGTTTAAAATCAGATGAAAAATGAGCTAAGTTTGCATAATTGGCAGTTTAGGTCCCCAAGTTTCAAAAGTTGTCAGAAATAGTCCCTAAAGCACTTATTTCAAAAGAAAAGTCACCAAAGGTCCTTTTAAAATCATAACTTGTCAAAATTAGTCCTTTGGTGAAAAATATCAAAAGTTATGAGAAATTACAAAATTGGTCCTTCAAGTTTAAAATTGGCAAAAATGGTCCTTGGAAATTTGAAAATGTCAAGTTTGGTCCTTGTACTATTGGAGCTTGTCACTTTTGGTCCCTTGGAGCAACTTTGCAAATATGGCAGCCTTGGTCCCTTGATTTTCGAAATTGCACAAAATGGTCCCTATGATTATTAATACAACCCTTGGCCCTTGTCAAAACACTTGTGACCCCTGCCAAACCAATTGGACCCCTGTTTTTGACCCCCTTCATTTGACCCTTCCCTTTGATATTAAACCCCAGTCAAACCCTCCGGTCAAACTACCCACCCCGCGCCAAATCTTCTTCTTCACCAACTCATGTGCGCAACACTCAACACCCATCCCCCCAGCTCACCTTCACCTTCCCTTGTTCCCCCCACCTCAACAACTTTCCAAGATACATTAAATGCACCCCTCCCCCTAACACTCAAGCCCCAACTGGCAAAAGCAATTTTGGCGCCAAAACATGATCAAACGGCCAAGATATTATCAAGCAATCCAATGGCCTTGATTTCAAGTGGGAGTTAATCACAGAGGTGGGAGAAGTCTTTTTGGGTATAAAAGAAGCAAGAAGAAGGAAGAGAAAGGGAGTACTTAGTTTATTTTAAAAATGTATGTCGTTTCAAGTTTTTTTAAATAGCTTATTAGTTGTAATTTCAAGTGTAGTTGTATTAAACTCAGATATTTCAGTGTATTAGAACCATTTTCAAGTATCAAATCAAGTTGCATTACAATTTCATGTTTTATGCTTACTGTTGCAAAATTTCAGTTTCCAACTCCTATGTTCAAGCTTCAACTAGCTTATTTTTAAACTCAAATAAGCTTATATAAGCTCCTTATAGCTTTTTGTAAGCTTACATTTAAATTTCAAGCAAATTTGTTATTGGGTCAACAAAAGTCAACTGAATCACCAAAATGGAGATGGAATGGGAAATGGGTTGATGCAGTCTTTGTTTTGGATTGGTTTTGGTATAGAATAGTGATGTTTGGTTTGGTATAAGCTGCACAATCAGATGGACTTGAGTAAGAGCTATATCCACTTTGTTGTTCATTATTTCTAGATCAAATCTGTATATCTAGTTCTTGTTGATTCTATGTTGAATGATTGTTTAAATCAGTTCATTATGCTTCATTTAGGTCAGTCAAAGTCAGATTGATCATTGGCTTGAACTAAATAAGTAGTTTGCTAGTTAAACTTGCAATCCTATCACTTGAACCAGTGTTTGGGAGTGCCTGTCATTTGTAGTTTTCAAGTTTCTCAGAGGCTAGAACCCTTAAGGCTAGTCTTAATTAGATATAGTGTATTCATTTCAGTTCTTATTTTGTAGTTATTTTCACTCTAAGTCAAAATCCCATTGAATCTGTTCTAAGTTCTTATCTGTTAAAAATTTGTGATATCAAAAGCTTATTTTGTGTTTAGAATACATAGAGATAGATTGCATTAGGTTAATTTCATCATATTACATCAATATCAGTCCACAAATTGGCTTCAAAACTCATTAAAGTCAACATATCAATTCTGTTTCAAAAGTCAAAACATGAAAAATCCAGTTTGAGCCCAACTGAGTTGATTTTTAATTGCTTCATTTCTGGGTCAAATCAGGTGAAATT
Organism: Chrysanthemum makinoi; assembly: GCA_910596185.1. Lineage (NCBI taxonomy): Eukaryota > Viridiplantae > Streptophyta > Magnoliopsida > Asterales > Asteraceae > Chrysanthemum > Chrysanthemum makinoi. The sequence continues at coordinate 265,995,574 of OU343217.1, forward strand.
GTGGTTTTAAAAAGATCAGTTGGTCTATTTTCTTATTACCATTTTTGTAGATTTTTGCAAATTTTTTATAAGCTCCAAATGAGCTTGTCAATTGGGTCTTATTTCCCCTGTGCACAAACTCAGTATTAACTGAGTGTGCACAGGTTTTGTGCAGGGCTTGCACAGAGCCCAATAGAGCTTATCTAGGTCTGTTTTTTGGTTTATAGATAGCTAGCCAGGTCTAGCTTAGGATCCAACTTTTGGTTTTCATTTTCAGCTTATTGAGTAGCTTGTACTTAAGCTCCAAAGTAGACCCCAAAAACTGTTTTTAGCACTTTAGATCAAGAAATCAAATCTGTGTAATCAACACAATAGAGGTTAAGAGCTGTTGTAACTAGTTGCATTTGGGTAGTTTTAGCTTATTGTAGCTTCTGTTTCAGTTTGGTGGTCTTTGGTGTTCTTTTGGCTTATTTCAAGTGCTTATTGATAAGCACTTGCATTGCAGTTTCAATTTTCTTCACACAACCCTCTGTTTTTATATTTTTCCTAGATTCATAATAATATTTTAGACTTATCTTGAATTTTTCAGATTTTTCTAGGTCAGATTGGTATTTTTCTTCATTTTAATCAGTTTTTAAGTCATTTTAATTAGCATTTAATACAAATAAATCAGAAAAGTTTCAAAAAAATAATTTTTCATTTTTCTTAGGTTAAGATAAATATAAAAAGTCAAAAAAATATTTTTCCAGATTTTTCTTAGTTAAATTTGTATTTTTAAGCAATTTAAGTAGTTTTAAATAGTTTTTTCTAAGTCATAATTTTATTTTTCAAGCTTTATTTCATATTTTCTTGCATTTTAGGGTTTAATTAAATAGTTAAAAATAGTTTTTAATTGATAATAATTAGATAAATAGTTATAAAAATAAATTTCTTTTTCTAAAAATTTTCTTTTATCATTAGGTTTGAAAAAATGTCATTTTCATATTTTTAGGACTAATATTGTTTTAGTTTCGCATTTTCATTTGTATGTCACGTAGTTTTTAAATTAAGTTTTATAAAAGAAAAATCAAAAACATCATTTTGCAAATAGTGATAGCGTTTATTTAATATTTTTTTATCTTTTTAATTTTCTTTAATTTGCATTTAAGCCTCTGCAATTTATATACTTTTTCTGTAGTTATAATTAATCAAAAACTCTTTTCCATTCAAATCCTCTCGATCAATATACGTTTGACTATTCTCGCACAGCTCGTTGGGACATAACGACCTGGGGAAACACTATACTCTCCTGGACTTCATTGCATTGGTGTCTGAACTGTTTTAAGTTTCTTACGGTTAGCCATTCACAAGTGGCTAGCTTGTGTGAGATAACTTGACGGTTTGCCACCGATCAAATTTTGGCGCCGCTGCCGGGGAGCTGTGCTGATTATCTTCCGTTTAGCAGATTAGTGATTTGAATATTCACTCTTTGTTCATACCATCCATCTATATTTATATATATATTTTCTTATAAAAAAAAAAAAAAAAAAAAACCAAAAACGTATAAAACACAAAAATATTTTTCTTTTGTTTCTATATATATATCAAAGATAAAAATACAAAAAGATTTGTCGTTTTCTTTGTTTAATAATAACAACATAAAAGATTACCACCGCAAACCAAGGCAGTGTACTACCTAACTGGGGGTACGACCATAATAAGTTCCCGAACCAAAGATTAAAACTTGCCTTTGTGTCCTTGTGATTGGTGTACCTTTTTCAAAAAAGCCATTCATCTTGTGATTATTGGTTTAAGTTCACTGTTGTTTTGCCTCGATTTTGTTTTAATTGGATTTTGTTGTTATATCTACTTGTCAAAACCAGAAACTCAAAAAGATTCTTCTCACCCCATTTTCATAATTTCATAATTCCCATTCCTCTCCTTAACTCTGAGATTCCTTAGAGTTAACTCTAGTGTATGCGCACTCGCTCTTCTAGATCTGTAAGCCCATTTCGTGAGCTTGTCAAGATTCCAAGAAGGCGTGTCCGTAGACTTTCTACCCCATCAGTCGGATCTGAGATCCGTACTGCTCACACTACTTCCGCTATCATGGCGGAAGAACGTCCTATGTGTGAGCTTCTCCAGGCACCCATCGACGGGTATGGAGATGCTATTGTTATCCCAACCATTGTGGCTGAAAATTTTGAGCTCAAAACCGGGTTACTGAATCTTGTAACCTCAAGTCAATTCTATGGTTTTGAGCGGGATGATCCTCATGCTCATATTCGATGGTTTAACAAGATTGCATCTACCATCAAATACAAGAATGTCCCCACGGATGCTGTCAAGCTTCTTCTGTTCCCATTTTCTCTTGAGGGGCAAGCCCGGATTTGGCTTGAAAAACAACCCCCGAAATCAATCGAGACATGGGAAGACCTGGTGAAGAAATTTGTGAACGAATTCTATCCACCTTCTAAAACCACGAGTCTTAAAAATGAAATCATCAAGTTCACACAAAAGTTTGATGAATCCTTCAGTGAATCGTGGGATCGTTTTAAGGAGTTGCTTCGCAAATGTCCTCACCACGGTTTCTCCGAGTTAATGCAACTCGATACTTTCTATAATGGAGTGAGTCAATCTGATCAAGATTCTCTCAATTCCTCCGCTGGAGGAAATTTCTTGAGCAAAACTGTAAAAGACGCTTTAACGATAATTGAAAACAAGTCTAAAGTCCACACTGCACGAAGCAAACCGGTTGTTTCCCAAGTCAGTGTTGGTCCTTCTACTTCATCGCCCGTGAGTCAATCTAGCACCGATGCTAAGATTGACAAACTCACTGAAGCAATTCAAGCTTTGGTTCTCTCCAACCAAAAGAAAGTCTCTTTTCCACAAACTTCATCTTCTGCTGAAGTTAAGAAAGTGGAAGTCTGTGTTACTTGCGGTGGCCCCCATGCCTATTACAACTGTATGGCCACCGATGGTAACCCTTTTGAAGCTAATGCTGTGGGCGGGATTTCTAATCCAGGAGGCAACCAATACCGTGCTCCTATGGACCCGAACCACCGTCCTAACCACTACCCTGGACCACCCGGTTTCAACCAAAACCGTAATCAAAATCAGAATAGACCAAACCTAGGTTTTCAAAACCAAGGTAATTTTAGTCCAAACAACTGTTTTCAAAATCAAAATCAAAACTTCCAACACCAAGGAAATTTTAATAGAAACCAAGGTCAAGGAAATTTCAACCCTGGGTATTTTCATGGCAATAATCAAGGAAATTTCCAAAATCAAGGCCCTAATCCTAACAATAGAGGCCAGAATTTTCCGGTGCAAAATCAAGCCATTGTTCCAACTGGACCATCATCTGATGAGTTGTTGAAGCAATTCATGAAATCCCAAGAGGAAATGAACAGGTTGTTGGTTAGCCAGATTTCTGACATTAAGAAGTCTTTAAATGATCGACCCTCGGGCTCGGGTACTTTACCTAGCAACACGATCGCTAATCCGAGGGCGATGCAAAGGCGATCACAACCAGAAGTGGTGCTTCATATGATGGACCCGCTATTCCTACTACCTCTTCTTCTTCTCTCCCGAAGGTAGTGGAAAGTGAACCTGAGGCGACAAAGGACCAAGTGCAACCTACTAGCTCACAAAGTACAGCACATGTCCATCCTCAAGTTGTCCCGAAACCCAAAACCAAACCTGGAGTTGTTTTTGAACCTCCAGTTGACAACCCCAAATCCAAAACTTCTATTCCTTACCCATCACGTTTAAATGAGCAAAAGCTCCGCGAAAAAGCCAGTCATCAAATGGAGAAATTTTTTCAAATTTTTCAAGAGCTTCATTTTGACATAAGCTTTGCGGATGCCATCATGCTGATGCCCAAATTTGCATCAACTCTCAAACACATGTTGAGCAATAAGGAAAAACTGTTTGAAATGGCTAAAACTCCTTTGAACGAGAACTGCTCAGCAGTTCTGTTAAAGAAGCTTCCCGAGAAGCTAGGAGATCCTGGAAAATTTCTTCTCCCTTGTGTTTTTCCAGGAATGATTGAATGCTTTGCCCTTGCCGATCTTGGTGCAAGCATCAATCTGATGCCTTATTCAGTATGGAAGAAACTTTCTCTTCCAGAACTTATTCCTACCTGCATGACTCTCGAGCTTGCAGATCGTTCTATATCACGTCCTCTTGGCATCGCCGAGGATGTATTTGTGAAAGTAGGAAAGTTCCATTTTCCAGCTGATTTTGTGGTTGTTGATTTCGATGCCGATCATCGGGTCCCTCTCATTGTTGGACGAGGATTCCTGAGAACGGGTCGTGCTCTTATTGATGTATTTGAGCAAGAAATCACGTTACGTGTGGGTAATGAAGCTGTCACCTTTAACCTTGATCAAACTTCGAGGTACTCCTCAAATTATGATACTGAATCAGTTAATCGAGTCGATTTAATTGATATTGCTTCAGAGGAGTACTCTCAAGAGTTTCTTGGTTATCTTCATAATTCTGTGAGTGGGGATTCCACCACATCTTCTAAACCTATCATTGCCGACTCTTCCCCCTCTCTCACTCCGTTTGAGGGAGGTGACTTCTTTCTGGAAGAGATCGATGAGTTTCTCGCTAGTGATGAATCAATTCCGCCTGGAATTGATGGTGTTTATGATTCGGAGGGAGATATCCTTTATCTCGAGCAATTGTTAAATGAAGATCCATTACCTTCACTCCCTCCGAAAGAGATCACGATTGAGGAAATCAAGTCAGTACAAACATCTACTGAAGAATTTCTCGAGGTTGAACTTAAGGACCTACCTCCTCATCTCGAGTATGCATTCTTGGAGGGTGATGATAAATTACCCGTCATAATTGCTAAAGACTTAACTGAGGAGGAGAAGACTGCTCTCATAAAGGTCTTGAAGTCACACAAGCAAGCAATTGCTTGGAAACTCTCCGACATTAAGGGTATCAACCCTGAGTTTTGTACTCACAAAATCTTAATGGAGGATGACTTCAAACCGGCAGTCCAACATCAGAGAAGGGTGAATCCTAAGATTCATGAGGTTATCAAACAAGAGGTTCTCAAACTTCTTGATGCCGGTTTGATTTACCCGATCTCTGATAGTCCTTGGGTTAGCCCAATTCACTGTGTTCCAAAAAGGGTGGCATAACTGTTGTCACAAATGAAGAAAACGAGTTAATTCCAACTCGATTGGTTACGGGATGGCGTGTGTGCATTGACTATCGCAAGTTAAACGAAGCCACCCGTAAAGACCATTTTCCTCTACCCTTCATGGACCAGATGCTTGAGAGATTAGCAGGGAACGAATACTATTGTTTCCTTGATGGTTTCTCGGGTTACTTTCAGATCCCCATTGATCCGCTGGATCAAGAAAAGACCACATTCACCTACCCATACGGAACTTTTGCCTACAGACGTATGCCTTTTGGCCTATGTAACGCTCCTGGCACGTTCCAACGATGTATGATGGCAATTTTCCACGACATGATCGGGGAAACAATGGATGTGTTTATGGATGACTTCTCGGTCATTGGGGACTCGTTTCATACATGTCTCTCCCATTTAGAAAAAATGCTTCAACGGTGTGAAGACACCAATCTTTGTCTAAATTGGGAGAAGAGCCACTTTATGGTCAAAGAAGGCATAGTCCTTGGCCATAAGATTTCAAAAAACGGGATTGAGGTAGATAGAGCAAAAGTCGATGTCATTGCTAAATTGCCTCATCCTACTACCGTCAAAGGTATTATGAGTTTTCTAGGTCATGCCGGGTTTTATCGTAGATTCATTCAAGATTTTTCTAAAATCGCTCGGCCTATGACCCATCTTCTCGAAAAAGATGCTCCTTTTATCTTTTCTCCTGAGTGCATCGAAGCTTTTGAAACATTAAAGAAAAAGCTTACGGAAGCACCCATTCTAGTTGCCCCCGACTGGGATTTACCCTTTGAGCTCATGTGCGATGCAAGTGATTTTGCTATCGGTGCAGTCTTGGGGCAACGCAAAACCAAGCATTTTCAGCCGATCCACTACGCAAGTAAAACTATGACTGAAGCTCAAACCCATTACACCACTACAGAAAAAGAATTATTAGCTGTGGTGTATGCGTTTGAAAAGTTTCGGCCATACCTTATATTGACCAAATGCGTGGTGTATACGGATCACTCGGCTCTCAAATATCTCTTTGCTAAACAAGACGCAAAGCCGAGATTGCTCCGTTGGGTTCTCCTCCTACAAGAATTTGATATCATTATACGTGATAAAAAAGGAGCTGAGAACCTGGCTGCTGATCATCTGTCCCGTCTAGAAAACCCTCACCAAGATGTGTTCGAGAAAAAGGAAATTAACGAGACATTTCCTCTCGAAACACTCAATGTGGTTTCTTTTCGTGGAGACTCTTCTACCCCATGGTTTGCTGACTTTGCAAATTACCATGCGGGTAACTTTGTGGTGAAAGGGATGTCGTCCCAACAGAAAAATAAATTCTTTAAAGATGTGAAACATTATTTCTGGGACGACCCCTACTTGTTCAAAATTTGTGCGGATCAAGTCATCCGGCGATGTGTGTATGGTCAGGAAGCCAATAACATTCTCAAGGCTTGCCATTCTGGACCTACTGGGGGACATCATAGCCCCAACTACACCGCCAAGAAGGTGTTTGATTCCGGATTCTATTGGCCCACGATTTACAAGGATGCCCATGAATTTGTCAAAACCTGTGACGCTTGTCAACGTCACGGGAATATCTCACAAAGAAATGAAATGCCGCAAAACGCCATTCAAGTGTGTGAGATTTTTGACATCTGGGGCATTGACTTTATGGGGCCATTTCCTTCGTCTCGCGGTAATAAGTACATACTCGTGGCCGTTGACTATTTGTCAAAATGGGTAGAAGCTAAGGCTTTGCCTACCAACGATGCCCGAGTTGTTGTAAAATTCTTAAAATCTCTTTTTGCTAGGTTTGGAACTCCACGAGCTATAATCAGTGATCGTGGTACGCATTTTTGCAATGACCAGTTTGATAGAGTCATGCAAAAGTACGGTGTAACTCACCGTCTCTCTACTGCGTACCACCCCCAAACAAGTGGGCAAGTGGAAGTTTCCAACCGAGGGATTAAAAGAATTCTTGAAAGGACAGTAGGCGAAAACCGTGCCTCTTGGTCGGATAAGCTAGATGACGCACTCTGGGCCTTCCGTACAGCTTATAAAACACCCATCGGGTGTACTCCATACAAGCTTGTATACGGGAAGGCATGTCATCTGCCGGTTGAACTTGAGCACAAGGCATACTGGGCCTTGAAACATGCCAACTTCGATATTCAGACAGCTGGTGATCACCGGAAAGTTCAAATGAATGAATTAAATGAACTCCGTGATCAAGCATACGAGAACTCTTTGATCTATAAAGAAAAGACAAAGAAGATTCATGACTCTAAAATCAAGAACCGCGTTTTCAACGTCGGTGATCGAGTCCTTCTTTTCAACTCAAGATTGAAGATTTTCTCGGGAAAACTAAAATCCCGCTGGTCTGGACCATTCACCATCACTAAAGTATTTCCATATGGAACCATTGAGTTATCTCAACCCGATGGTCCAAACTTTAAAGTGAATGGTCATCGGTTGAAGCATTATTTTGGAGAGGACATTCCTCCTGTGGTTGTCCCGGATTTACAAACTTTCCCCATGAACCAATGAATGCGGGGATCGAGTCAAGCTAGCGACTCGGGAATCAAAAACAGTAGCATGCCATATGGGTTTTCACCCATATTTCTGACTTCTTTCTATTTTCTACCACCCTAGTGTGGGGGAGTTGCCCCACATGTTGTGTATATATATATTCAAAAAAAAAATCTTCTTGCTAAATAATGGCCGTAGTATTTCCCTTTTACGTTCCCAGTTTCGGCATAACCGCCGGTACTTTGAATATTGAGGGCAATATTCATTTCTAGTGTGGGGGGGAATTCTCACGAATTTTATCATGTAATTATACGGCCTAATTCCCCCATTTTTGGCCAAAATTTTTTTTTTGGAGTAAGTGTTTTGCACTTACTCAGCTTATGGTTATCAGTCCACCATGTCTAAAAAACAAAAGGATTGGCTAATCCAGGAGCAAACGGCTCTTGGTAAAGATATCTCAAATCCGTTGACGGCTTGCAATTTGCCCAAAATTGTATGGTATTCAGCTCACCATATCCTTAAAAGTGAAGAGTTGGCTAGCCCGCAAGTTTATGGCTTGTGATAAAGGCAGTGGAAAAACCATAATTGGTAATCAGCTCACCAAAGATAATATTGATAATTTATCTAAGAGTTGGCTAGTCCAGAGCAAACGGCTTCTGGTAAAGACAAATCAAATCCGTTGGAAGCTGGTGGTTTGCTCAAAATCACATGGTTATCGGTGTACCATGGTTCTGCAAAACGTTTAAAAATGCTCAGAAATGCATCAAAATACTGAAAATATCTCAAAATTGCATTTTATATGTTTCAAATGCAAAATGTTTAAAATCAGATGAAAAATGAGCTAAGTTTGCATAATTGGCAGTTTCAGTCCCCCAAGTTTCAAAAGTTGTCAAAAATAGTCCCTAAAGCACTTATTTCAAAAGAAAAGTCACCAAAGGTCCTTTTAAAATCATAACTTGTCAAAATTAGTCCTTTGGTGAAAAATATCAAAAGTTCTGAGAAATTACAAAATTGGTCCTTCAAGTTTAAAAATTGGCAAAAATGGTCCTTGGAAATTTGAAAATGTCAAGTTTGGTCCTTGTACTATTGGAGCTTGTCACTTTTGGTCCCTTGGAGCAACTTTGCAAATATGGCAGCCTTGGTCCATTGATTTTCAGAAATTGCACAAAATGGTCCCTATGATTATTAATACAAGCCTTGGACCCTTGTCAAAACCAATTGGACCCCTGTTTTTGACCCCCTTCATTTGACCCTTCCCTTTGATATTAAACCCCAGTCAAACCCTCTGGTCAAACTACCCACCCCGCGCCAAATCTTCTTCTTCACCAACTCATGTCTGCAACACTCAACACCCATCCCCCCAGCTCACCTTCACCTTCCCTTGTTCCCCCCACCTCAACAACCTTCCAAGATACATTAAATGCACCCCTCCCCCTAACACTCAAGCCCCAACTGGCAAAAGCAATTTTGGCGCCAAAACATGATCAAACGGCCAAGATATTATCAAGCAATCCAATGGCCTTGATTTCAAGTGGGAGTTAATCAGAGAGGTAAGAGAAGTCTTTTTGGGTATAAAAGAAGCAAGAAGAAGGAAGAGAAAGGGAGTACTTAGTTTATTTTAAAAATGTATGTCGTTTCAAGTTTTTTTAAATAGCTTATTAGTTGTAATTTCAAGTGTAGTTGTATTAAACTCAGATATTTCAGTGTATTAGAACCATTTTCAAGTATCAAATCAAGTTGCATTACAATTTCATGTTTTATGCTTACTGTTGCAAAATTTCAGTTTCCAACTCCTATGTTCAAGCTTCAACTAGCTTATTTTTAAACTCAAATAAGCTTATATAAGCTCCTTATAGCTTTTTGTAAGCTTACATTTAAATTTCAAGCAAATTTGTTATTGGGTCAACAAAAGTCAACTGAATCACCAAAATGGAGATGGAATGGGAAATGGGTTGATGCAGTGCTGTTTTGGATTGGTTTTGGTATAGAATAGTGATGTTTGGTTTGGTATAAGCTGCACAATCAGCTGGACTTGAGTAAGAGCTATATCCACTTTGTTGTTCATTATTTCTAGATCAAATCTGTATATCTAGTTCTTGTTGATTCTATGTTGAATGATTGTTTAAATCAGTTCATTATGCTTCATTTAGGTCAGTCAAAGTCAGATTGATCATTGGCTTGAACTAAATAAGTAGTTTGCTAGTTAAACTTGCAATCCTATCACTTGAACCAGTGTTTGGGAGTGCCTGTCATTTGTAGTTTTCAAGTTTCTCAGAGGCTAGAACCCTTAAGGCTATTCTTAATTAGATATAGTGTATTCATTTCAGTTCTTATTTTGTAGTTATTTTCACTCTAAGTCAAAATCCCATTGAATCTGTTCTAAGTTCTTATCTGTTAAAAATTTATGATATCAAAAGCTTATTTTGTGTTTAGAATACATAGAGATAGATTGCATTAGGTTAATTTCATCATATTACATCAATATCAGTCCACAAATTGGCTTCAAAACTCATTAAAGTCAACATATCAATTCTGTTTCAAAAGTCAAAACATGAAAAATCCAGTTTGAGCCCAACTGAGTTGATTTTTAATTGCTTCATTTCTTGGTCAAATCAGGTGAAATTTTGGTTTTAAAAAGATTAGTTGGTCTATTTTCTTATTACCATTTTTGTAGATTTTTGCAAATTTTTTATAAGCTCCAAATGAGCTTGTCAATTGGGTCTTATTTCCCCTGTGCACAAACTCAGTATTAACTGAGTGTGCACAGGTTTTGTGCAGGGCTTGCACAGAGCCCAATAGAGCTTATCTAGGTCTGTTTTTTGGTTTATAGATAGCTAGCCAGGTCTAGCTTAGGATCCAACTTTTGGTTTTCATTTTCAGCTTATTGAGTAGCTTCTACTTAAGCTCCAAAGTAGACCTCAAAAACTGTTTTTAGCACTTTAGATCAAGAAATCAAATCTGTGTAATCAACACAATAGAGGTTAAGAGCTGTTGTAACTAGTTGCATTTGGGTAGTTTTAGCTTATTGTAGCTTTTGTTTCAGTTTGGTGGTCTTTGGTGTTCTTTTGGCTTATTTCAAGTGCTTATTAATAAGCACTTGCATTGCAGTTTCAATTTTCTTCACACAACCCTCTGTTTTTATATTTTTCCTAGATTCATAATAATATTTTAGACTTATCTTGAATTTTTCAGATTTTTCTAGGTCAGTTTGGTATTTTTCTTCATTTTAATCAGTTTTTAAGTCGTTTTAATTAGCATTTAATACAAATAAATCAAAAAAGTTTCAAAAAAATAATTTTTCATTTTTCTTAGGTTAAGATAAATATAAAAAGTCAAAAAAATATTTTTCCAGATTTTTCTTAGTTAAATTTGTATTTTTAAGCAATTTAAGTAGTTTTAAATAGTTTTTAATTCATAGAAAATACAAAAATAATCAGAAAAATACAAAAATAGTTTTGAAAATTCTCTTTAGTTATTTTAGATTTTTCTAAGTCATAATTTTATTTTTTAAGCTTTATTTCATATTTTCTTGTATTTTAGGGTTTAATTAAATAGTTAAAAATAGTTTTTAATTGATAATAATTAGATAAATAGTTATAAAAATAATTTTCTTTTTCTAAAAATTTTATTTTATCATTAGGTTTGTAAAAATGTCATTTTCATATTTTTAGGACTAATATTGTTTTAGTTTCGCATTTTCATTTGTATGTCACGTAGTTTTTAAATTAAGTTTTATAAAAGAAAAATCAAAAACATCATTTTGCAAATAGTGATAGCGTTTATTTAATATTTTTTATCTTTTTAATTTTCTTTAATTTGCATTTAAGCCTCTGCAATTTATATACTTTTTCTGTAGTTATAATTAATCAAAAACTCTTTTCCATTCAAATCCTCTCGATCAATATACGTTTGACTATTCTCGCACAGCTCGTTGGGACATAACGACCTGGGGAAACACTATACTCTCCTGGACTTCATTGCATTGGTGTCTGAACTGTTTTAAGTTTCTTACGGTTAGCCATTCACAAGTGGCTAGCTTGTGTGAGATAACTTGACGGTTTGCCACCGATCAATAACCTACTCCATAAGCAGTTTTAACAAATCAGAACTTCAATATAAGACTTAATGTGATTCATCACATTCCATACTAAATTGGTGTTTTATTAATCTTCTAGGATTTGAGTTTTATTAAGTATAATCTATACTTAATTCCCTAACCTTGATCCCTCATATCCAATCATTGGAAACATCTTATAGCAAAATCGATCATAATCATCTGTACAACAAAATTGGTCAAAATTGATCAAATCCTAGTTTCTCCATCTTAAAGCCTCTAGGATATTTTCCAAATGATTAATCTAAGTCACTATCTGATCTATAGGATCATTTAGCTTCACTTGACACTCTCAAAATCTTTAGTGTCATCCTTGCTCATTCATTGGTACTCATGAAAGTTCCAATTCCTTCCATAAAAGGCAATCATTAGCTACATCACTCATTACCCCCAAGTACTTAAGCACCCCTTCATTTAAGACACTTAGGAGAACTGAAACACTCAAGATGATATAGATCTTAGACCTTAGAAACATCATTTCTACTCTTTCATAGCTGCTGAGAGCCGGATCCCTAGGATTAGCCTAGACGGATCCCTCTGAGGAGGGAACCGTGGGATCCGGGTGACAGATTATGTCTAACCTTGCTAAAACAATCATTTCAACTCATCTTTCTAACTCTAACACTCCATCTCATCTTAAATGAGTTCCTAGATCCGTACAAACTCTAAAGTTGACTCTTGTGCATGTTAATCATCACATTCCAATGAATCTTAGTGGCTTAAGGCTTAAATGTACTTGCCAAATCTCTTGCTTTATAAACCACATTGTTAGGACTTCCATAGTCATCACCTTCATCCTAACTTTCAGCACTTTAGAAACCCTTACAAACCTCTTGAAATCATCTCATCATTAGGAAAACTCCAAGTAGTAACTTATCCACCAAAGAACCACCCAAGAAAATTGCTCGTGTTGTACACGAAATTTCTTCAACCGAATCATCTCCGGTCAAGCCAACAAATGCAAGGAACTCTTCTCAACCAATCAAACCAATTCCTAAAATGATAGTACCCACAAAACTACCTATGCCAAACACCACCATACCTCCTAGGCCAAACAATATCATCTCAACTAAACCAGCACCATTGGTTCCTAGAGCTATATATTTTACATCTCCAGTATCATCACCACACCTCTACAATTTAGAGGACTTGCCTCCTAGGCCGTCTCATCCGCTTCCGCCGACAACATTCTCCTCATTAGGAGGAATAATGGTACAAAATCAAGGTGTTGAGTCAACACTAGCTCCGGATTCCTTTTCGTCGTTTCCATCATATAATCCCATTTGGATTATGAGAAATCATCAAAGTCAACCACCTGACCATATGGAAGTTGACACTTCTCTACCACCACCATCATTCTTGGTCGAGCCATTCTCAAATGCTGTTAGCCGTAACATTTTTATTAGAAGTGATGGTCATTAACGTTTAGGAACTTTGTAACGTGTGTTAGATATCGTACTAGAATAGTCAACGGGCTCGTGGATTGGGCTAAGCTAAATGGTTAATCGTTTAGTTAAGCTAGCCTTGTATAAGTTCATGTAACCCAATCCATGTCCAAGCCCATCTCACGGCCCATGGCCAAGCCTTAGGGCATTATGTTACTTGTATTATAAATACCCCTCAAAGTCTCATTTGAAGGGTGTGCTTGAGTGTGTTTTACTTATGAAATAGTGTTTCATATTCTACTCTTTGTCTCTCTAAAATACACATATCTTCATTCAAGTCACCATATCTTTTCTTCATCTTTCTTGTTATATTGTGTGAAATGAATTGATAAAAGGGGTATCAAGAGCCTAAAGATGGTTTAGAAGTATTTTTGTTGTCAAAAATCGTGTCTTTTTTAATAAAAAAACTGGTCTTAAAAATTTTTTGGCTTCTTTTTTTCTCGTCTTTGCTCATTAAACTGCGTATCTTTTTGCTTTTAAACTGCGTATCTTTTTGTCCAAACAGGCAAGCAGTTTGTGTCCAAAAAGTTCTTACTTTTCTGTCGAATCTGCTCTTTGCTTTCTATCTTTTCTTATCTTTTAGATTCTTGTGGTCAAAAAGTGGTCGGAAAACACTACCGAAAAAACTTTGGTCGGAAAAAAAAGTCAACGAAAAAAATTCAAAACCCTATTTTTACGTGTAAGGATTCAGTTTTATGCGTAAGATACTTTTTTTACACCTAATCACTTTCGACTATCTTCAGATCAGTTACGATTTACTTGGAAAGTATATCGTACGTGTTTACGCTTAAACCTTACTCGTAAGGGTTGTTTACGACTATAAAAAGTTGTTACGTGTAAGAGTGTTTACGCGTAAGGTTTTTAAACAAGTGTTACGCGTAAGGTTGATTACGGCTAAGAAAGTTTACGCGTAAGAGTTTTACGCATAACAAGAGTTTACGCCTAAGGTTTTTCAAAGTTTTTACGTCTAAAGTCAAGAGGTTAAGCGTAAAGTTGTTTACGAGTAACAAAAAGTTTAAGCTTAACCAAATCCAAAAAAAGAGGAGCAGCGAGACCAGATAATAGACAAACAATTAACATATATCATATCACTAAAGCCTGTTAATCTAACCCCATCTCTAACATTAACACCACTCATCTCTATTCCTAACCCATAAACAACATCTATCAACAACTCACCCCTTCACCAACATAAATTTGGAAAAAACGTAAAAAGAAAAGTTTATCTCAGTTTCATCTCTTGTTATAATTGAAGGTTAGTTTTGAGATCAAAACCACAAGAGACTAATCATCATCGATAAGTGTGAGAAGCTTAACTTCTGTTTAAATTTCCGAAATTATTAAGAAAGAACAAAACTGAATAGTTTCATCCATCTTTTAGTTCGGTTTGAGAAATCACATAACAAAAAACGAAATACCTACCCGTGACCTTTTAATAAAGATCTTGAAGCCGTGGTATTGGTGTGCCTCGAAGAACGAAAGAATCGTATTTTGTTTAAGGTGAGAAGAGGTTTAGGTGTTTCAGATGTGAGATTTTTGTTGGTGGCTGCGTTTATTTTGAAGGGTGAGGAAGTGACTGCGTTTTTTTGTGAGGATTAGGTTTAGATTACCAAAAATTAGGGTAGCGTGAGGAGGTTAAGTGACTGATTTATACTGATTATTTAGGACAGATTGTACATTGGACTTGGGCTTATCAAATTTCTTATGGGATTGGGCTTATCCTTTTTGTGAACTTGAGCCGGGTATGCTGAATTGCTGAAACAGTAAAGAGGGACGAATTTTTGATATTATTTGGACTAAGTGTGGTTATTCTTGTGCTAAATTTATTGGGTATAGTTTTAAGACCACGGGTTTGATTGAGCATTGTTAATCCGAGATTCATTATTCTTTTGGGTTGAAATTTTCGGGTTCATTGAAAATAAGTACCGTGCTAGTTATAGTGATATCGTGAAAGTTCAAAATCAAAGATCACTTCTTTATCGTCTACAAGATCCGTAAATTCATTTCACACATACCTTCATCAATGGCAACTCAACAAGACATTCATGCAGCCGGTGCTGAAAACCGTCCTCCTATGTTGGAAAAAGGTGATTATCTTCAATGGACAAGTCGTATGCTCCGCTACATCAAGACCAAACCTAATGGAAAACTAATGATTCAATCCATTACGAATGGACCTTTCAAGCCTCGACAAGTCCAAGACCCTCGAAATGCTGATGCAACACCTCCCGTCCCACCATCCTTTCATACTCAATATGAATCAGAATACACTGAAGAGGATAAGAAGCAAGTCGAAGCAGATGACATGGCAATTCATATTGTCCAACTGGGTTTACCAAGAGACATCTTTGCTGCTGTAGACAGTTGTGAAACTGCTTTCGATATGTGGGAACGTGTTAGACGGCTTTGTCATGGAACAGAAATTGGTCAACAAGATACGGAGAACAAGCTGCTAACTGCATGGGAGAAGTTTACATCTACTCCAGGAGAACCCATTGAATCCTACTATGGAAGGTTTTGCACTTTAATGAATGAGCTTATCAGAAACAAGTTGGAACCCAGAACTATCGTGAGTAACATCAAATTCCTGAACAATCTTCCAGAAGAATGGGGACGATATGTCACTATTGTCAACCAAACAAAAGACTTACATCAGGTGAACTTTGATCAACTCAACGATTTTCTGAAACAAAACCAAACTTGAGTGAATGAAGTCAGGAAAGAAAGATTGGCAAAGAACCATGATCCATTGGCACTAATTGCAAAGACTCAAACTACAGTAAATACACAACAACAAGCTTCATCATCTTCCACTAACAACAACTTGCAGTAATACATTCCACAACCACAAGCTGTTTTCCCTCAACAACAATTCTATCCACCAGAACAACAAGTCATTCAACAACAACAACATCCACAATACCAGGAACAAGGAATCACTGATCCTGAAACTGAACAAGAAGAGGCTTTGTCACATGCATTTGCATTCTTGGGTAAAGCATTCAAAGGAAGATATTCCACACCAACTAACAACAACTAGAGGATTTCATCAAACACTCGCAACATGCAAATTGCTCAGCCGGGTTTGAATATGGGTAATCAAGGACAAATGGTTGGAGTTATTGGGAATCAACAGGGATATGCTACTGGATTTCACATAGGTAATCAGGCAGTTCCGTATCAGGGTAATCAGTTGGGTCAGAATGTTGGAAATCAGATGGGTCAGAATGTTGGGAATAGAGCAGTGGGTAATCAAAATGGGAATGTTGCAGATCCAGTCGTTGGGAATTATGGAAATGTGAATCAGGGTAATCAGGTTAAGTGTTACAACTGTCAAGGAGTGGGTCACATGGCAAGGAATTGTCCTACTAAGCCGAAAAGAAGGATTTTGCGTATCTTCAGAAAGCTATCATGTTGGTACAAAAGGAAGAAGCAGGACTTCAGTTGAGTGCTGAGGAACATGACTTTATGGCTATTATGGATGATTTGGAAGACCGAGAGGACATCAATGCAAACTGCATCTTCATGGCAAATCTTTAGGAAGCTACGTACAAGACTGACTATGACGCACCTCCTGTTTATGACGCCAATGCAGCATCTGAGGTACCAATCATTGATCCATGCTATAACAATGTCATATGTGATGTGTTTACTCATGACGAACAACATTCTGTGACATCCGCACCTACTTATGATACATACCTGGACAATCCGAGTTGTAGCAATACTAACTCTGAAACTCTAGAAGTGGATCCTAGTGGAGGCTGTGTGGCACAAAATACTGAGACTGATGAGGAAACACGTGCTTATTTTGAAACATTAATCAATAACTGTGGCATTGAAATCGAGAAAGTTAAAACGGTCATTCGCGAAGTTCAGGCCGCGAATGCTAAATTGACCGCTGAGCTTGAGAGTTACAAGGAGAATGCAAAAGCTTTTGAATTTCACAAAAACAAAGAGTCAGAATTAGAAACTGGTTATCGAAATTCCGTTTTAAAAGAACAACAATTGCAAATCAAGTATAACACACTTGATGTGAATTTGAACTTGAAAATAAAATCTTTAAACAAGGAAATTTCTGATCTAAATGACCAATTTTCTAAACAAAAAGCAATGTTTTCTGATCTTGAAAAAGAGAAGAAACAGTTGATTACTGATTTTTCAAAACGAGAAAATTCTCCCCTTGATGAAATTCTTGATAAAGATGAAAAAATCAAAAAATTGGAAAATTTACTTGTTACAACGGGTCATTCAGCCAAATCAACAAATATGCTGATTAATCAAACTAATCCGTATTTTCATACCACACAAAAAATGGCTCTTGGTAACACACCTCCTTGTTTCCTCAAGAACGCTCAGAAAGAACAAAATGTTTTGAACAATGGAAAAGCTTTGCATGAACCCATAATTGTTTATGATTCTCTTGAAACGTTAGAACTATCTGAGGAGAGTATATCAAAAATGAAACAAAATCATCCGGAAATCAAACCAATCGACTACAACAAATGGAACAAAATTAATGGAATTTCTTTTGTTCCTCAAAAGGAAAAGTCAAAGTGTTCCATAACACCCAGTGTTTCAAACAATGAGTCAAAATCAGTTTCAAAACCTGTTGTTGTCTCACAATCTCTTTTGAAAATTGAACAATTGTCTTCAAACAATCCTTTTAACACAAGTGATGCTAGAAGCATTTTAGATGATGTTAAAACTAGAATTTGGGGACTTCAAGAGACAGTTAAAACTAAAACCAATATTACTACTAACATCTGGTTTACTCGTCATGATGACGAAACGAAAAAGTTTTTTGAAACTCAAATTGTCCCTCAGCTTAATAACATCAATTCGAGGGTAATTCGTTTTGAACAAGCGTTTTTGAAAGAAACAGGTGACTTTGTCAAGGATCACAAATCCCTGGTAAAGCAAGCTAATGAATGTTTTGAACACATCAAAGTTTTGGAAAATCTAAATGATTCTCTCTTCGAAGATGTTATGACTACCGATATCATTTTCATTATCTTACAAACATATTCTGTTGAAGATCATGAAAGACTCCAGTCTGAGACCTCCGCAATTGTTTCAAAATATGAAAAAGCTCTTGAAAAACTTGAAAAAGAAAACGTGTCCTATTTTAAACAACTTGATCGAAAAACTGAGGAATGCAAGTATGAAAAACTGTCGTATGAGCGTGCCTACAATGACATGAAAGCGAAAAATGATCTTTTGAGGATTCAGCTGGAATGTCAAAAAGGAAAGGCAGTGGATACTGAGATTACAAAACCATTGACTAAGGAAAAAGAAAATGTTCCCAAACCGGTTTTCAAACCAAAAATGTCTGTTTCTCTGCCTCCTCCAAAAGTCAATGAGAAAAATGATTTATCAAAACCAGTCACTCCACCTGCCTTGCCTAAACAAAATGTTGAAAAAGGAAAAGCAGTTGCTGAAACACCAAAAGTGATTACACCTAGCATTTCTAGGAATAGCACACGGAATGTGACCAAAAATCCATTTAAAGAATCTGTCGGTTCTAAAAACATGGTCCAAAATCAATATCTAGAAGAAGCTAGGAAAAAGGCACAGATTCGAAAAGACGAAATTTTAGGTGCAACATCTAGGGTGATGAATTCTACAAAATTTCAAGCCACTGCTAGTAGTAGTAAACTATTACCTAGGTACTCTCATAAAAAAACTAGGGATTGACTTGCATCTAAGAGTAATTGCGCAAAAGAAAATGCTATGCACGTAGGAAACAACACTAGAAATTCTGAGTCTTTTTCGAACAAGAAACACTTTTCAAAAGACTGTAGTGACAAAGTTAATGTTGCTATTTTAAACAAGAATGTGGAATTTTTCTGTGATCTGTGCTGAAAACAGTCAAGCTACCTCACACAAACCGGCCACTTGTGAATGGCCGACCGTAAGAAGCTTAAAACTGCTTAAAACACAAATACAAATGAAGATCAGAGAATACAGTGAATTCCCGGGTCGTTAAGTCCCACGGAGACTCAATGGTGTGTAAACACTTGATCAGACGATAGAATGATCACTAAGGATAGTGATCTGAAAGGATTTGGATAAGATAATTACACTACTGAAAAAGTTTATAAATTAAAGCGACTTAAATACAAATTAAGAAAATTAAAAAGATAAAATATATTAAATAAACGCTATCACTATATTTAAAGTGATGAACGTTTAAAAACTAAAACTTACGTTTAAATTAAAAACTACATTAACGTACAAAATAAAACGTGAAAATAAAGAAGGAAAATACCTACGGATATGAAAAATACATTTTTACAATCCTAATTATACTAGGAAATTATTAGAAAAGAAAAATTATTTTTATAACTATTTAATTAATTATTATTAATTAAAAACTATTTTAAACTATTTAACAATACTCTAAAATAAAAGAAAATATGAAATAAGACTAGAAAAATAAAATTAAGATTTAGAAAAATCTAAAATATGATAAAACTAATTTTAAAACTGAAAATATATTTTTTTAGACTTTTTATATATTTATTATTAATTTAAAACTATTTAAAACTAATTAAAATGCTAGAAAATACTTTTTAAACTAAGAAAATTATGGAAAAATACTTTTTATGACTTTTATATTTATCTTAATCTAGGAAAATTGAAAAATTATTTTTTTTGAGACTTTTCTTAATTATTTGTATTTAAAGCTAATTAAAAATGCTTAAAAACTAATTTAAATTAAGAAAAATACTAAACAAGCTTGGAAAAATATGAAAATTTCAGGAAAAGTCTAAAATACTATAAGGAATAAAGGAAAAATATAAAAACAAGGTGCTATGTGGAGGAATTAGGAGCTGAAGTGGAATGTGCTTAAAAATAAGCTCTAAGGATAAGCTAAATGAGCACAACAAGCTACCAACTGAGAACATGAACAAAATTATGCTAAAAATGACTAAATGAAACAATAAACAACAAGCTTAACACTCTAGACAACAAGCTCAACAGATTTGAGAATATGAGCTTATGAGCTAAAAACAGTGAATAGGGACCAACTTTGAGCTATTGCACAAGCTACAAAATAAGCTGAAAAGGAAAACCAACAATTGGAACTTGGAGAAGACCTGGCCAAGAACCAATAGACCAAAGACCAGCCCTTGTTGAGCTAAGATGAGCTCTGGGCTAGCTCTGCAAGGTCTGCACAATCACTGTGCAGGCTAAGTGCCCTGCACAGGGCACTTGGCATCACTTTGACAAGCTGATTTGAAAGCTATAAAAAATTCACTAAAATCTATTAAAATGGTAATAATCAAGTAGACCAACTGAAGTTTTATAACCAACAAGTTTCACTGATTTTGACTTAGGAATGAATCCTAGAAAAATCTTTCCATTTGAGCTCAAAATTGATTTTGCAAATATTTGACTTTTAAGACAGAAGTGAAAGTTTGACTAATATGAAGTTTGATCTTGATTTGTGAACTGATAATGATGTAATGTGATGAAATAAAGTTACTACAATCTATCTCTATGTATTTAACACACAAAATGAGATTCTGGTTTTAACAAGATCTCAACAGTTAACTGTTGAGATTGATTACATGGAATTTTGACTTTGGGCTTATGTAATCACTAAATGTTGACTGATATGAACTCAAAAGGACTTAATAAGCATGAAACAACAGGAAACCACCACTGTTCTAGCCTATAGCACAGGTAATAAAGCTAAACCAAACACCTCTTAAAACATTGAATCAACAACAAAACTGAGATAACTGTTAATCCAACTGATTTAACTGATTAAACTTAGTTAAATGGACCTAAATACAACTATATAAACCAGTCTACACTAGTGGTGACCACAGAAACAGTTACAAGCTAAAACTGCAATATGATTTGAAATATGAAAATCTGGAAACTTACTAACCACTGTGTCCAGCTTATGCAGGCCAGAACCAGAACCCACACCTAACCTAATCTAACCTATTTCACACCATTTCAACCTCTGCATCACCAGTAACCATTTCCAGAACCATATGGAGCTCAGTTTGACTTCTGTTGACTAATTCACAAAATGGTTTGAAAATTAAATGTAACCTTTTGAAAGGCTAAGATAAGCTTATATAAGATTGTTTGAGTTAGAAAATAAGCTACTAGGAGCTTATACATAAGAAATTGATACTAAACTCTGTAACAGTAACATGAAATTTAGAACTTAGATGAAAACTTTAGATTGATACTTAAAAGTGACTTACAAAGATTTGTCAACTTAATTATGATACATAAAAGCTGAGATTACAGTATTTGGACTTAAAGCTAAAACATTAATATAAAAACGACATTAAGAAAAAACTACAAAACTAACTACTCCTTTTGCTTCCTTCTTTCTTCTTTTTATACACCAAATAGCTTCCCACTAGCTTCTGATTTGATCCCACCATTTTCTTTGACCATTGGATGAGTTGGAGTGATTATGGCCGTTGGATTGATTTTTGGCGCTAAAACGTGTTAGCCAGTTGAGGGGTTGAGTGAAGGGGTGAAGAGGCATTTAATGTTTCTTGGAGTTGTGATGAGGTGGGGGGACAAGGAGAGTGATATGGTGAGGAGGGGGGTGGATTTGTTTGACCAGTGTTGACTGGGTAGATATTAATAAGCCAGGGGGTCAAAATGGGAAAGGGTCCAAAGGTTTAGACAAGGGTCCAAGGTTCAAGGTTCAAAAAGGCTTAGGTAATAATACAAGGACCATTATGTAATTTCTGAAACTTTAAGGACCAAGGCTGCCAATTCTGAAAAGTTGTTCCAAGGACTAAAAGTGACAAGTTTCAATAATATAAGGACTAAACTTGACAATTTCCAAATTCCAAGGACCATTTTTGACAATTTTCAAACTTGAGGGACCAAAGTTGTAATTTTGCAATTTTACATTTCAAAGGTTTGTTTTGACAACTTTTGAATCCCATGGACCTTAAATGACATTTTACAAGTTTTTTAACTTACCATGGACTAATTTTGACAACTTTTGTAACTTGGGGGACTAAAACTGCCAATTATGCAAACTTGATACGTTTTTCACCAGATTTTGATGTTTTTGCATTTAAAACATATAAAACACTTGTTTGTGATATTTTTATCATTTTGAAGCATTTCTGAGTGTTTTCAGATGTTTTTGCAGTCTAGATAATACAAAAATGATGAGTATTTAGACACTCATCAGTCTGTCCTACATGTTAGAAATGTGTCTTTTCAGCTAATCATGATGCATGTCTTTCAAAATATCTCAAGAAAGTAAAATCACATGCTAAGGTTAAATCCACTAAGACACCAAACATAAACAAACCCGTTGACAAAATGAACATGGAAAGGAGACCTAATAGGTGGATCACTTCAGGACGTAGTTTTTCTAAAAATGAGTCTTCCGCTACATCTGAAAAGAAAACAACTCCTAGATCTTACCTTAGGTGGATACCCACGGGAAAAGTTTTCAACAAAGTAGGTCTTAGATGGATTCCCACAAGAAAGATTTTTGATACTTGCACCAACACAGAAAATAGTGACAATCATCAGGATAAGGAAATAGAAACCACTACAACCGTTGATAGTGATCACCCTCACCGTGAGGAATCATCTACTTCTAACACTGTTATTTGTGAAAATTCTTCTTCTGTGGATGCAGGTTCCTGTAAAAGTGTTGAAGGTTCATACGCCCCAAGTGGTAAAGAAGAACTTTATGCCAATTTTGCATGTGGAAATCCTTTTCTAATTCCACTCTTAACTCCACTTTTACATGACAAATCTTAATATCTCCTTTCTTCAAATCTTCTATGTAAATATTTTTGAAAAACCAAATACAAAATTTGAAAAACCAACAAAAGCAAAATACAAAAATAGAAAATTTTCAAAAAATACAAAAACATTATAAAATTTCTCAAAATCAAAAAAATATTCTTCTCACGACATGTCTCTCGTATAATCGATATTCTGTACGTTTCTAGAAATGTCATTCAACAATGATACGGACATTTACAGATGCTTGAGCGAGAGTTATCTAAAATGTTTTCTAAAACATGTCGTTTCTCAAAATTTCTTTTATAATGGATTTTTGTCATATCAAGCAGAAACCCGGACTTCAAAATAATGGCTTTCGTATACTTCAGTATGAAACCCGAACCAAAATGATGACTTTTGATTATTTCAAATCAAAACTCGTAATTTTAAAGACAAAATCAAGTGTACGCTTCAATGCACTTCATTTAAAAGTGGTAAGAAATCATCATCATCTTGAGCACCTTTTTCAAGATTGTTCAAAAAGATTTTCAAAATCTTACAAAATATTTTGTGCTCAAGATAACTCCCTCTAAAACCCTTTAATTGATTATGCTTTATTAAAGTGGGAGTATAAAACTAAAATGTTCCAAATTCATGCTTAAATCAAATCAGTTTGTCTCCCCAAAAGACTCTAAAAATGTTATTTAATCCGTTGATATCAAAATATCACGAATATGCTATTTTTGAGGGGGAGAAGATGTGATTAAAATGTGATCAAAATGTTTAATGATCGGTGTTTGAATCTCATAATGAGCTCGACTCAGACGGAACCAATGAATTGACGGGAATCAAAGTCAGTAAATGTACCATCTCGAGAAACTTGTGATAGATATGTACTTTCGTGGGTCTAACCTCCTTTTCAAGGAGTGTTTACAACTTCAAGTTAGTTATTAGAGCTAGTTGTCACCTAAAAACTGACAATGGAACTCTTTAACTAGGCAACGTAACTGTGTCTCGTGGGGAATTGTCTATCATGAGCCGATCAATTCAAAAAGTGCGAACTCTACCCTCTATGTGCAGATTTCTGTCAAAAATTATAAGCACATGTGAAGGGGGAGTGTTTCTGAAAATATAAAACTCTCAGAGTGTTCCAAACATGTTTTCTGTCATAAACACTTTGAGAGATTTTCAAGAAAAATGGTTTTATGGCAACATGGGACAGTCATGGAGTTATAAGGTGACTAAGGATAGGTAAATCCGTCCTTTGATCCACCAGAGCCGGAGGGATCTACCCAAGGACACTACCAATAGTTAGAATTAGAAGTCCTTAGGAATGATTGAAAAAAAGGAGAAATGTGAGAAAGGAGAAAGAAGTGGTTGAAGAATTAAAAAGAAAAGTAAAAGAAAGGGTGAAAATAAATAGCCCTCCATAATCAACCTTAGGGCAAAAACCGGGTTCAATTCATCTGCTACTGGTTGTCACTAGATGACACTGGTATTGAAGACAAAGACGTCATGGGAGACGCACTGCACTAAACCTTCTAGCCACTCAATTCCTTTTAAAAGGATTTGTTTCATTCTCACTGGGAACCCTACATAATCTATCGACTTTCTCTTAGAGATCGTTGATATTGAAGAAGGAGACTCTCTCCCTAGTCTCTGCTCAGGAAAACCAAAATGCACTATTGAGTCTAAAGCCATGAGATTCATCAAAAGATCTCATAGGAACACATGACATGACATCGCTTGTTGTTCATTAATAAGGACACAAGTGATATATTCTAGAGTCCTATGCAGATCTTAGCAATCTGCCAGAACATTTATGAGAAGTTTCACATCTGTGATCTTCAGTGATTGAATGGAAACTCCTGCCAGGGTCAAGATCAAGCAACCCTGACAGTAGGTCACTTAGGTAACTCCCCGTGGATTACGCTTAGTGTGTCTCAAACGGTCTACAGTCATGGGGTGATGCTTCGGTGTACCTCAGCGACTCATATGAACTGTAGGTGTACTTCGGTACATCGCGTTATCTCACTTGTGGGACTCCAGTTCAGGAACGGCCTTTGTGAGAATTAGAGACGTGTTTTCACACTATGCTGTTAACACACTCGAAATTCAAACTTGTAAGCGCTGGATTATTTCTAACCCATATTTTTATGTTTTCTTCTTATGGATGCTTTCGGGAGAAAGATATTGTGCAGATCTTCCACATGCTCATACCAACAACACATGAAAAGTTCTCATCAAAATCAAAGGCAACACAAAGTCAAAGATGATTCTTCGTCAATGTCAAAGAATCTACAAAGTTTAAAGACTCGAGAACTACATCATTGGTAACCAAAAGACAAATAGAAGTGTGAGCATGGTGGAGAATGACGTGGAGACACCTAACCAACGAAGTTGACAACAACAGAATACCACATTATCTGATCAAAAAGCATGAAGGAACGAAAATCAAGACTATTCTATATCTATACACAAAGTTCAAGCTCAAAGAAAAGTAAAGACCTATTCAAGTGGAGCATCTTTTGAATGACCACCCCTTGGGGGGAGATTGTTAGCCATAACATTTTTATTAGAAGTGATGGTCATTCACGTTTAGGAACTTTGTA
This sequence comes from Chrysanthemum makinoi, assembly GCA_910596185.1. Classification (NCBI taxonomy): domain Eukaryota; kingdom Viridiplantae; phylum Streptophyta; class Magnoliopsida; order Asterales; family Asteraceae; genus Chrysanthemum; species Chrysanthemum makinoi. The sequence goes on from OU343217.1 coordinate 266,021,128, forward strand.
ACGTGTGTTAGATATCGTACTAGAATAGTCAACGGGCTCATGGATTGGGCTAAGCTAAATGGTTAATTGTTTAGTTAAGCTAGCCTTGTATACGTTCATGTAACCCAATCCATGTCCAAGCCCATCTCACGGCCCATGGCCAAGACTTAAGGCATTATGTTACTTGTACTATAAATACCCCTCAAAGTATCATTTGAGGGGTGTGCTTGAGTGTGTTTTGTGTGTGTTTTACTTATGAAATAGTGTTTCATCTTCTACTCTTTGTTTCTCTAAAATACACATATCTTCATTCAAGTCACCATATCTTTTCTTCATCTTTCTTGTTATATTGTGTGAAATGGATTGATAAAAGGGTCCTAACAAATGCACCCCCACCAATTCTTCCATCGTTTGAAGCTCCACAAGCCGCTTTACTTGATCCTTCGCATCAAGCCATTTCATTTCTTCCACCACCACTACCTAGCCATGACAAAGATTGCTATCATTGTCAACATGTTGAAAGTTTGATACATGAAGTACGAGAAGACCAATGTTTCATGTTCTATCATCTCCTCGAACGTTTCGACGAGATTAAACCTAAACAAAACTTGAGCTAGAGGATTTTAGTGGTGTCCTAGCATCAAGCGATAGTTGGTCTAGAAATTCCTAGTCATGTATTCTTTATTTTCTTAGTTTTTAGAGTCATGTATATCATAACTCTAGTTTTATTAAATGAAATTACATGCTACTTTCTATATTTCTGAGTATATGATTACGTTGTATTCATATCTCACCTTTGTGATAACATTACTTGTTATATCACCATAGCTGAAATTGATCATGAGCTATACGGATCCCTCAAAATTGCCTAGACGGATCCCTACTAGGAGGGATCCGTGAGACAGAAAACTATTTTTTCTACTAACTTGGACCACATTTGCAGCAAATTTTGAAATATACTTGCTTTCTAACCTTTGTTTTGTAGTTATTCAATCTACACTTGAAGACTTTGACACCCTAAAGCTAGGGGAGCTTTGTGTCAAAGCAATACATTGAAAATTACTTGCAATATTAGGATTACATTTCTTCACATCCCTTTGAAAAATTGCACTCATCAAGGGGGAGCACATTCGTCACTTAGACGAAATCTTTTGCAAACTTAGTTGCAAACAAACTAGCTTAGTATTACTTTCTTGATGCCCTTACATAGGGATGGACTCGTCAAGGAGGAGTAAAGCCGAGATCCTTTCCCGTTACTTGCTCTCTATTTCTTTTTATTTCTTTCACATGTTTTTCCTAAAACAATGTGTTAGTTTCCTTTCGAAGCTCTTTTTGTTTCGACAAAAAGGGGGAGAAGAAAGTAAAAACTACAAATTCAAACTTTTACGAATTTTAGCTTTTCCCTAAAATAATTTTATGTTTTGTCATCAACAAAAAGGGGGAGATTGTTAATACAAATAAGCCGTAAAAACGTTTATTTATGTTTTACGATCTTCTAATGTTTTGTCGATAACAAACGTAAAATCATTTTAACGAAACAAATAAAATATGTAAATGGTTTGAACTAATAGTTTCTAACATATTCACATTTTCACATAAAACACTAAAACAAGTATAAGTGATTTTATGATTTAATATTACATATGTACAACAACTAGTGTTTACATATTTGGGTAAAATATATACATAACTAGTATGTAGTATATTGGGTAATATAAATTGGTAGAAACTTAGGCATCACAACCCATTGGGCAAATACATTGAATGTAGTTGGGTACAACCCAAAGCCCATGACCCATGGAGCTTGACCCATAACCCATTGCATGACATCATGCTTATATCATATATGGATAATATCCATAACCCATGGCTTTGAACTATACCCATGTGACTAGGTGCATTGCACTCAAGAGATACATTGTATCTAGCTAAAGACCCATGGATCAACCCATGACCCATAACCAAAATACCCATGGGTACAAGGGAGCGTCCCACAGATCCCTAGCTTTATGCTAGACGGATCCCTTGTGGAAGGGATCCGTGGGATCCGGGTAACAGTAGAATTTTTCCTCTATAAATAGTGAGCCATTTCTTCATTGTTTCTCACCCTTTTCTAACATACTTTCCCCAAGAGTTAAAAACTCTCTAACCTCAGATCCAAGAGATCTATGTTTGTAGTTTTGTTTTTGTGTGATCTTCTAGGTTCCTCTTAAAGGCAAGATCACCACCTTTGAAGTTGAGCAAGCTCAAGTCCATGAGTTGCCATGCTTCCTCATCATCAAGACTACTGAAGTCTTCTTGTTGATGATTTTTTTTCTTTTCCAAGAAGTGTTGAAGACATTAGTCAAAGGTGTCTCAAGTGTCAAGACGAAGATATTAGTGAAGGGTATCTATCGTCCGTATCATAAGCACTTGTGGTAGGTGCTTAGAAGTCAAGACTAGAAGCATTAGTGAAGGGTGCTTAGAAGTCAAGACACAAGACATTAGTGAAGGGCGTCTTGAAGATCTAGTCAAAGGAATTAGTGAAAGGTGCCTTAGATGTACATTCGATATGGTGTGTTTTGATGTACAAGATAGATTAGTACTAGATCCAAGGATATTGATATCCTTGATGATGTTGTAAAGGAGTAGATCTCCTTTGGGATTAGTCGTTGGTGTAGTGTTGGGTAGTAGTTCCTCCATTGCAATGGAACTAGGTGCTTAGCCTAGTACCTAATAAAGGGTAGGCGACGTTGTGTTGGTGTGGTTCACCTTGGTGTGAAAGAACTAGGTACTTAGCCTAGTACCTTATAAAGGGTAGGCGACGTTGTGTAGGTGTGGTTCACCTTGGAGTGAAAGAACCCGGTGGTTTTCCTAGCACCGGAAAAAGGGTAGGCGACGTTGTGAAGGCTTCTCCGCCATTAGGAGATTGGTGTAGTGTTTACGAACTCTCGAGTAGGTGACTCGGGGAGTGAAGTAGGGAAAGGAAGGTGTCCTTGTAGCCGAACCACTATAAATACTCGCGTTGTGGTTTTGTGCTTCTCACTCTTATCTTTTTATTACATACCTTTATATGTTTGTTTATCAACATCCAACACACACAACCAAATAGATTGACATAAGTCGATCTAAATTGTTTAAAAGGAAGTTTTAATTGGCAAAACTATTCAACCCCCCCTTCTAGTTTTTCACAATCTTGATGAGTAAAATAGGGTTTGGGACCCCAAGATACTGTCCAAGTCGGACTACAAACGTTTAGGGTTTTTACTCCAAAAGTATACCGCCTCAAAATTCTGAAAATTCAATTTCTATATATAATTTTACACTTGCGACGACGTCACCTTATAGGTGGGACGCCGTCAGATCGCCGTCATTAGGGTTTTCGTCTTGGACAAGTTATCGTTGGGACGGCGTCACGTTATAGTTGTGACGCCGTCAGGCTTTAGTAGGGACGTCGTCTGATTCTGGATCTGGGCCGTCTGAGATGAAAAGTCTTAGTGACACCCTTCCTCTTCAAAGCTTGACGCGGTCAGGTGTATTTTAGAAAAAAGTCTACTGAGCCATCACTCCATAAAATATTACTTTCACCCATGAGTCCTAATCCTCCCAAAACTGTGTACAAAAGATATGACTCGACTTAGCAACCATGCAAGTAACTAGATAATTGAACTAAGGGTTAAGTATGATAACAATAATTCACTAAAGGTGAGTGCATACAAGGTAGACTAAGGCGATTTGGGTGTACATTTAGGGGTGGATTGTAAACAATGCTCTTCATTGATATTCCGGAAAACCGAAACATCACGAGAACCACGAAAAGGATAGGCTCTGAGGGTTTAACTAGGGGTATCGTGTACTAAAGATGAGTACATCGCAAGGGTGTGGGGTAATTACTCAACCAATGTGGAGGAAGTAATTATAATACGGGTTTCAAACAAGGGTTATCCTAATGCCTCTTTTCATTTAGTTATTCCTAACTACACAAGTGTAGTCTCACTAGCGATCTCGGAATGCATCACAAAAGAAGTTCTAGAATCTATTATAATACCAATACACTCTCTAAGAATTAAATTTGAATGCTTTTATTCCTATAGATCTATGGGCGAACCTCAAATTTTGGGGTGGAATTTGAGTGGTAAACGGTTTTTGTGCTAGTCATATAACTCCTATCCATGAGACGCTTTATTAAGACTAAAGTCCCACTCGTACATATCATAAAAAAAATTAAATTTGTTACTAAAATTGCCCTAACAAATATTTCTCATAGCTTATTACACAAATGAACTAGGACAAGATAAATAATCAAGGATAAGCATAGTTTCAAAGTTCCCGTTTTATTCTCCCTCCCTACACTTAAACTGAACATTGTCCCTAATGTTCCCCAAAAGTATCAAAGTTATGATTAAGGAAGGTAAGTAAAAGAGAAAGAAACTAGTACTCCCCTGATTAGCTCGGTAGGATCCGTGTGAAGTAGTTGTTAAATTCTTTCTCAAGAAGAATGTATACGTGATAAGCTCCATCCAATGTTGAGTTTCTTCTTCTTGCTAAATATAACCTGCACACTTTAATAAAATAGACGAAACCTTTGCGTAAAATCGGCGGTAAAACTATATATGACACAACTACACTAGGATATAATGCTTGTGGAATGGATGTTTACAGATTTTCTGGAAAATTAAGACCTGAGAATTTCTAAAAATTTATAAATAGCACAGAAAACGAGAAAAATTTTATAAGTTGTTTCTGCTCCACCTGACGTCGTCAAGTTCAAATCCTGACGCCGTCAGGTTGTCCTAATAGAAACTGGTCTGCTGCATTTTCCTGGAAATATTCTTGAAAAATTATAGCTTTAAAATCTGGAAAACATTCCTGCAAAACATTCATTATGACTCGATACAAACATTTGACTCTAACAAACACACATATACATCAAATTCACTAATTATAATTCTCATGTTCACGTTCTTTTAAAAACGTGTGTAATCTTCCCTACACTTATCTTATTGTAAAATTCCTTTATATGTAATTAAGACGAGGTTAAAGACAAAATAAAGCATTTTCACGAATTTAAACATGAGAATAAACAATAATGAAAAAGATATATGACACACAAACAAAAATGAAAAACAAATACACATGGGTTGCCTCCCAAGAAGCGCTTGTTTTTGTTTGAGTCACGAGCTTGACTCTACCCTTATTTAAGAGATAAAGGGGAAGTTTTTCCTACACTTAAGTTTAAGTGCGGGTGATAGTAGCGATACATACCCTTAGGGTGGAAACTTGCTACGTGAGGAGAGGGTGATGGGTACTTTATATGCCTAAAATAGTGTGCTCCTATCATACTAACCTTACCTAATTCAATTGGTGTTAGCGGGTAAATCAAGTCTTTCTCCTGGAAATGGATCATCTTCTATCAACTTCAAGAGATTCTTAGTTAAGGATCCATCTTGACATAATAAACCCGTTTTAAACCGATAATGTTTCTTGTTATCAACCATGAATGGGTGATGTAAGTGCGTAAGGTCATGGGTTACTCCTATATTAGTTTCCACTCTACATGGCCTAGAGTCTACTACCTTTATCATGCAACTGCCCGTACTATTTGTTTTGATGGGTGGATTGGGGCCTAATTCAATTCCTAGATTCACATCTAAAGACAAAAAATTGGGTAAGGGTTTTGATTGAGGCTCTGGTTCATCAAAACTAGGAACTTCCCTAGGACTAAAAGAGAAGTCCTGACAACAAGCATCTAAACCTACATTCTCTAGTAGTGTTTGGTCTAAAGGTTCTATATTAATCAGGGTTCCTGTAGTCTCTTCTACTTCTTCCGAGTAAGTTATAGGCGGTGTATGTTCCTCAAGTGATGGTAGGGCTTGTGGGCTTGGAGTTTCCACCTCATTCTCCATTATATCTAGATCATCTATGTATTCATGTGTTTTAGTATGATTTAACCCAAATACACTCCTAAGCATCTCAAATCCTTCTTTGGCCATTTCAAATTCTTGGTCCGATTCATAAGAATTGTTCTAAAAAACTTGACTACTATGTTCTATTTGCCTAAAGGATTCCTCACGCGTGTCATATGTTTTGGTGAAATCTATCCCACGCATGCAACTAGGTAGTTCAACTATAACCATCTCACAATCTTGTTCGGATTTCAGTTCCATGTTCTTAAAATCTAGGTCTTTTTGTTCATGGTTCCTAAGGTTGGATAAATCCTCCTTATCTATTTCCTCAAGTTGTGATGTAGACAAGCCTATGATTTCATTCAACTGATGGTTTATGCTTATGAGGCTTTTCTAAAATTTTTTCCAGAGGGTTTCACCAAAGGAGATGATCCTAACAATGATTATTGAATAGAAGCCGCACAAGCACAAAATTTATCAAATCCATCTAACCTTACACCCGTCTCCTTTTGGATATCTCTAAGATCACTCACAAATTCATTAGAACAATAAAAAGCAATCCAATATGTGAAATTTAATTGTTCCTCATTTGTTAATGATTCGAATGCAACTTCACTTGCCATAGCGACAAATGAAAAGGGTTTTACGAACACAAACACAAAAAGGGGGGATAGACTACAAGGAAGCTAAAAATGAGAAAAAATATTACTTGATAGGAATCAAGCACGGGAACCTAATCGAGATAAAAATCTAACTAGCTATTCTATTCCCCGGCAGCGGCGCCAAAAACTTGATGCGCGTACGAAGCGCGTTCGGGGTCAAAGGAACTTCCTTTTCGTCGAGCAAGTTTTTCAACCACCTAGGCAGTGAACCTAATCGTTGTAGTGTAGTATTGGGTAAGCCTCGGGGATTGATATCATTCCCTATGGGAATAAGAATGCTAGTAAGAAGTGTATTACGCTAAGGTTTGGGTTGAGGATGATTCTTTTTTTATCTTTTTATATTTTTTTAGAAAGCTAAGGGTAAAATCTCGGGGCTTGGATTTGGGGGGTGGTACTTCTACCGATTACGTCTACTATCTAATTATCTAATCTATGAGTAGTATTATGTCTATTGATGTGTGCTCGTATGATGATTAAAAATGTGTTTGCCTAGATACTATTACTCCCGAGTTATCTTTTATTGTAGGTTGAATTGCCACATCCTTATTCTTAACGCATTGTGTTTCCTAAAGTCGTAGGGTGTGCCTATGCCCTAACTCTTTGAAGTCACCCTTGAGGGTAGTAAACGAAATCCACTAAGTCATTCATAAACTATCAAAGATTCATCAAGCATTAAACACAACGATAGCCTAGTCGCACTCCTAAGCCAATTACAATTAAGATAAGAGACAACCTAACAATAATTAACAACTAGGTTTCATAGATCTAAGCAAACACACAAGAAATTTAGCCGGACATGTTAAACAAGCAAGAATACACACAATCAATGGAAGACATAATGAAATTAATGAAGTAAAATACTTATCTTGATGAGTAAAATAGGGTTTAGGACCCTAAGATACTGTCCAAGTCGGACTACAAACGTTTAGGGTTTTTACTCCAAAAGTCTACCTCCTCAAAATTTTGAAAATTTGATTTCTATATATAATTTTATACTTGCGACGGCGTCGCCATATAGGTGCGACGCTTTCAGATCTCCGTCATTAGGGTTTTCGTCTTGGCCAAGTTATCGTTGGGACGGCGTCACGTTGTAGTTGTGACGCCGTCAGGCTTCAGCAGGGACGTAGTCTGATTCTGGATCTGGGCCGTCTGAGATGAAAAGTCTTAGTGACGCCCTTCCTCTTCAAAGCCTGACGCGGTCAGGTGTATTTTAGCAAACAGTCTACTGAGCCGTCGGGTGCATCTATTATCAAATATGTAGAGGGGGACGGCGTCGCCCTTTAGTTGGGACGCCGTCAGCTTCAGTTTCAGCAGCTTGAGTGTCTTCGATCTTGACTTAGCCATTTTCTTTATATATTCACTCATTTTCGTCCAAATATGCATCATTCTAGCATTTTGCTTCCAAGAGACCTAAAAAGTGAAAATGAATGAAATTAAGCAGTAACGGATATAAAAGTGATCGATTAAGGGCTTAAATGACCCCTTAAAAGTGTACGTTTTTAATCCTTATCAAGCAACTACGCTCGATCTCATGATAAGTGGAGATTTACCTTGAGATTACAATCTAGCTAAGATCTCACTTAACCTAAAATGTAACTTCAAGTATTTCTATAATTTGAATGACATAAGACATAAAAGTAGTCTATGTTATAATCATGACACATGTTCTAAACAAGACGATCTTATTAGAACGTTATTCTCTTGCGATCTAGAGAATACATTAATCATATTTTTATGTGTTGTTTCTTTGCACACAATAAATACTTCTCCCTCTTGTGCATAGAACAACATCATGTAGTAGATAAACACCATGACATTCGTTTGTTTATGTGAGCAATATGATAATGTCATAAATATATAAGCATTACAAATAGATGTAGGACCACTTAATTATCAAGGAAACGTTCATGACTATCCTTGAGAATATGAATGTCTACATTTTTGAATGTAATGTATTATTTCAAGAAAATCTAGAAATAATCTGAGTTACTATCAAGATAATAAAGCTTGTAACTCCCACTGAATTAGACAATGTTACAATAATGCCTTATTCAATAGTACAATACAATACTCCCACTGGATTTGACAACATTATAAGTGTTTCATTAACCAGTGAAAATAGCGTGCTATTACGTTGCTACCCCTTTGTAAGACCATTCGTAAAATTACTTAGGTACTAAGAGAGTGTTTCAACTCTGTGGATGATGAGTCATCCATCAATGCAATTAACTTGAAAATTTGATCATGCAATTTCTTCCTTAATATGTCTACCATCCCTATAATGGTGTGTAGCACCTTTAATTGGTCAAAGCAAAACAACCATATAAAATTTTCTAGTTTGTCTTTTATCAATTTTGCGGTAATTAGTCTAGCTTCTAGTTTTATAACTCAAAAAATGTCAAAAATGTTTTCTAGTTGACCAAATTGTCATATAAGAATTAAATCACCAACAGAGGGTAATGAAATCTCTTATGGATAACAAGGTGTGCAATTTTCTTAACTATTAAAGTTTGCTATGAGTTATATATTAGAATTTAGACAATTTTAATGTTCCTAACATACCTTTCTCAATCATGAAAAAGAATAGGATTAAGTCTCACTCTTCTTCTAAGGAAAAGAGACTATGTTTGTCTTTTTAGAAAATCTTTCTTGATCAAATATTTGTTTGAAAACAGAACTAGATCAATTTACTAAAACCCAAACTACGTCTACGGTTTAAAGTTGCATTAATACAATCAAAACAATCAAAAAAATTCATTTTTTTTAGTATTGGTAAATATTCATATTAACCATAGAATTTTTCTTGAAACTAGGACCCAAATTGCCATAGTTCCACCACATTAGTTGATCTGCTAGTGATGAAAGTATTCAACATGGTAATTGTCGGACAATAATTAACAAACCATTTTCAAATTCCTAGATAATTATGGGATTTACAATTTGCCAAACTCTTACGCAAACGTAAGCATGTTTCACCCCATCTTATTCCTTAAGTCATAGATCTCACTAACTAACTCAATTAAGTTGTCTAATTTAGAAACTGCAAATTCATTCCAGTTTAGGTCTCATACAACATGGAGATTTACCTTATCATTGCAATATAGCTAAGATCTCACATAACATAAATTGCAACTTCAAGTGCTTCTTATAATTAGAAGGCATTAACTTTAATAAAAGGATACAAATTTTGATGTGTAATCAAAACTTATGTATGAAGAAGCATGCACGCATCTTCATTACATAAAATTTATAAAACCTTCACTCATTAGTTTTAAATTTATTAAGATGAAATCAATAGAATTTTAATCGAGGCGTGGAGAAACTTACCACTTTTCCTTAGGAAGCTTCATACATATAATAGGAATACTTGGTAACTCCAAATATGACCCACATGCGAGCGGTGAATCGGGTCAGTGCGAAGCATATTAAAAACCCTCATCATTCGGGTCACAATTTAATGGGTACCCATCCTAAAACTCTCCACACAGTTTGTCATAATGGATGCGCCGTTCTAGCTATTTGGTACAGTCGCAATCGTCTTTTAAAGGTCATGGCCTACATCTTAAACACAAATCCAGTTTCACCATTATTTAGTCCGGTTAATTTTTCTTTTCATAAAAAAATACCCGTTTGCTTACAAACATGTCAAATTTTTTTATAAACAAAAGTAACAATTAACCAACTCAAATAATGCACATATATCATAACAATTAACATGTGCATAAACTTAACAATTAACAATAAACCATGATCAAACGAGCATGTTCAACCATGGTTTCCACATAACAATTATTAACGAATTCCCAAGATACGCATAATTATGTCATATAACAATTATACATAATTATCCACATAAAATTCTACATGCAATTTTAGGGTTTCTACAAGTTTTAACAAAACTAAAACCTAATTAAATAAAATTAGGGTATTCGATCCATATTAAAAAAAATTAGGGTTTTCAATTTTTAAAACCCTAGAAACCATAAACATGTAATAATCACACAAAGGTTTAATTTTTATGTGTTTCGGTAATTAATTACATAGTATTAATGGCTCATGATGCCACTGTTAGGTTTTATGAATACATAAAAGTTATAAAACATAACCATCATCAAAGCAAATAGCGAAAGCAATAAGGATAATAATACTAGTAAACTTAATTAACCGAATTAAAGAAAACACGTACCTTTTGATGAATTCAAACACAACGGTAATATAAAACACATTTAATAACCCAATACAAACCTTAATATGGTTTTGTATAATTCGACTATATCAAAAGTCGAACACCCCAAGTCACCAACACAAGTGTATTAGCCCTTCGTTCTTGTACATACGTACTACTATCGAATCACCACGAAAAGCTAGCTTCTATATCATGAACAAAATCCACGTATGTGTGTGTATATAGGAAATCGACAATCCCTAGGGATTAGGGATTGTGATTTCGGTCGAACCACACCAAAAAGAAGAACCAAGAGAACTTTAGGGATATCAAAAAATAGAATGGATAAACCACAAGCCTTTGTATTTATAGCATAGATAACTTGGAGACCAAGTTAGAGGAAAAAGGAAAGTCCTACCCAACCTTCCTTAGGTCAATCGGTTCTAGAACCCTAAAGGGTTTCTAGAACTTTTTCTATTGTTTCCTTTTAATCGATAAACACTAATATTTAACGATCGTTAACTAAACCCCATTAAATATTAACAACTGTTAAGTATTTTATTCGTGAATAAATAATTAAATATTACATTTAATATATTATTTATTCAATGATTCTCATACTTAATATGTGCAATCCCGAAGTCTCGAGTTTGAATCCAGACATAAACATATTAATTTATAACCATAAACCAACAGATGGTGCTTATTAACGTTGGATTTGATGACCTTGGGTTACTGATTAACAATGGCTTGGAGTTGCTAATAGCTTTGGGTTGTTGATGAAGAATGGGTCACTGATGCTTATTAATATTAGCCTTTGGTTTTTGATGAACAATGGGTCACTGATGATTATTAGCAATAGCTTTTGGTTGCACTCGATTGCTAATGAAAAATGGGTTCATTGATGCTTATGTAAATTGTCTTTGGGTTGTTGATGAAAAATGGCTTTGCGTTGCTGAGATGTTTTCTTTTTTTCTTTTATCATTAGAACTCATAAAAAGTTTTATATACACTTATGTTACTTAAGAAAACGTGATAAGTATGATATAATCAAATAATCACAATAATATTTTCTGATTACACAAAGAGTAAATTGCATAAATGGTCCCTATGTAATTGCAAGTTTAGTCCCTGGTCTTTCGTAAGTGCAGGCACCTCTCTGTAAGGAAATGTTGGTTTCGTTTTGGTCCCTGTTTTAACTGGCGTTAAGTGAATTCCATTATCACGACCTTTGCAGCAGTCATCCATTAAATTAACGGCCGTTTATAATTTAAAATTTTCAGTTTATTCAAAGTTTTTTGATTTTTTATATACATTTTTATAATAACATATACGTTTTTATATAAGTTTTGATACATGTTTTTATATACATTTTTGTATATATTCTTATATACTTTTATACGTTTTTATATACATTTTTTATACGTTTTTTTTATATTTTTTATATAAGTTTTTATACGCTGTTATATACGTATTTATAAAAACATGTACGTTATTATATACTTTTTTATACACGTTCTTATATTCTTGTTATACATGTTTATATACGTTTTTTATACGTTTTTATATACGTTTTTTTATATTTATATATAAGTTTTTACGTATATAGACGTATACAAAAACGTATATATATGTATATAAAAACGTATATATACGTATTTAAAAATGTATACAAAAAAGTATATAAAAGCGTATACAAAAATGTATATAAAATCATATAAAAAAACGTATATCAAAACATATAAAAATTATATATGAACGTATATAAAAACATATATAAGAGCGTGTATAAAAAGTATATAAACAGGTATACGTTTTTATAAATACGTATATATGATACGCGTACAACGCGCATTCGGGGTCAAATGAAACTTCCTTTTCTTCGAGCAAGTTTTTCAACCACATAGGCAGTGAACCTAATCATTGTAGTGTAGTATTAGGGTAAGCCTTGGGATTGATATCGTTCTCTAGGGGAATAGGAATGCTAGTGAGAAATTACTACGCTAAGGTTGGGGTTGAGGAAGATTATTTTTTATCTTTTTTATATTTTTTAGAAAATTGAAAGGTACGAATCTCGGGGTATTGGATTTGGGGGGTGGTAATTCTACCAATTACTCTACTTATCTAATCTAATTAACTAAGCTAAGGGGTAGTCTATGTCTATTGATGTGTGCTCGTATGATGATTAAAAATGTGTCTACCTAGATACTATTACTCCCTAGTTATCTTTTATTGATGGTTGAATTGTCACGTCCTTATTCTTAACGCGTTGTGTCTTCTAAGGTCGTACGGTATGCTTTTCTCCCTAACTCTTTGAGAATACCTTAAGGTTATTGCCTACAAAATCTCTAGAATTCATAAACTAACTCTAAGGTTATCTTTGGATTTTTAGCCTACAATTACTCTAGGTATCATAAACTAAGGTTCAAAAAGATTACTCAAGCATTAAAAACACAACGATGGCCTATTGCAATCCTAAGCCAATTACAATTAAGTTAAGAGACAACCAATCAATATTCAATAACTAGGTTTCATAGATCTAAGCAAACACACAAGTAAATTAGCCGGACATGGTAAACATGCAAGCATACACACATACAATCGAAGACATAATGAAATCAATGAAGTAGATTACTTATCTTGTTGTAAAATAAGGTATGAGAACCCTAAGATACTGCCTAAGACAAACCAAAATCTTTTTAGGTTTTTACTCCAAAAATCTACCTCTTAAAACTCTGAAAATCGAATTCTATATATAGAGTTAAAACTGCGACGGTGTCACTTTTTAATTGTGACGCCGTAAGATCGCTGCCATTAGGGTTTCGTCTTGACCAAGTCAACTTTGTGACAGCATCACGTTGTGGTTGTGACGCTGTCAGCTTCAACTTCTGACGCCGTCGGAATCTGGATCTAGGCCGTCTGAGTTGTGATGCCCTACTCTTCAAAGCCTGACGCCGTCAGGTACAAAATTGCAATTTCACTCATGAGCCGTCGTAATTAGGCGGCGTCGCCCCTTATATGTGACGTCGTCGGATGCACTTCCAGCAGCTTGAGTGTCTTGATCTTGACTTTAGCCATTTTCTTCACATATTCACGCCTCTTTGTCCAAATAAGCATCATTCCAGCATTTCGCCTTTAAGAGACCTAAAAAATAAAAAGGAACGAAATTAAGCATTAACGGATATAAAAGTGGTCGATTAAGGGCTTAAATGACCCCTTAAAAGTGTACCTTTTAAATCCTTGTCAAATATCCCTACACTTGGTATTTGCTTGTCCTCAAGCAAATGTGCATTTGGCCAATCAATTTATAAGTTAGGGGGCATGAAGCATTGGTTTAGAACAATTCACAACAAGTATAAGCCCCGCAAAAGTCATAACAAGTACGGAAATTACATACTAGCATCTCACAAGTGGTGTTTGGATACTCTCATCTCTCGGGTGTATATGAAATTTATCAAATTAGAAATGGAAGATAAACACTCATTAACCGGTCCTAGTACATAGATTACCATAGGCTTGAGACTAGATCAAACCTCCATCGCTTTGGTGTAAGCATCTAGGAAAAACTATCTAAGAGGTCTTTTAAAGGGTTGTAATGTTAGGCTTACGGTAGGGAAAACAAAGGGTTTGGTTAGATACGCGATTTAGTGGTGGCAAGTCAAAAATCTTTATGTTACAAGCATGAGAAGAATGGGGTTGCTAAGCCAAGACTCGACACTCTAAACTCTAGATAACTTTGAAACAAACAAACATAAATATAAATATAGATGTAGGATGGTAGCCCGTATGTTTTTTCATTTTTTTCAATTTTTTTTTCAACACTCTCTTTTTTTTCAATTTTTTTTTCATACACTTTTACTCTATCAAACACACATATATATCTTTTCAATAATCGTAATTCTCATGTTCACGTTCTTTTGAAAACGTGTGTAATCTTCCATACACTTATCCTTTTTGTAAAATACCTTTATATGTAATTAAAACGAGGTTAAAGACAAAATGAAGCATTTTCACAAATTCAAACATGAGAATAAACAATCAATTAAAAGATATATGATACAAAAACAAGCAAACAATTAAGCATGGGTTGCCTCTCACGAAGCGCTTTTCTTTATTTATGAGTCTTGTAGCTAGACTCGAAGTCGTGCCCCTACGTGACTTCATTACCGTCACCTTCTTCCTCATGATAGTCTCTATTGGGGTTTTCCATGTTATAGAAGTGCCATATTATGCACCTTTCTAAGAAATTATCTTCTCCCCAATCGGTTCTATATTCCGGTCCTAGTTTCAAGCAATCCTTATAGAACCCAAAAATCTTATTCATTACATAATCTACTCCTTTCTCCTTATCCTCATCATTCCTATAGCAGACCGATAGCTTAAGTTCCTTTTCATCATTGGAAAGTGATGAAAACTTCTCAATCTTAACCGGCATTTGGTAGGCCACGTCATCGGTCTCATCTTTAAATCTAACAATCCCTAACGAATGATCATTGTAGGATCGTAAATATGTTGTTTAGATGATTCGGGTGGTCTAGGTAGATGATTAAACAAGATAGCCATTTTAGAGAGATGAAGAGAGTAGAGAGGGTGTTCTAGAGAGAGAAATAATCAAAATGAAAAGGTTAGATTAATGAAGAAGCACCACCCTTCCCTTAGTGGGAAGGGTATTTATAGTTACAAACTAAACGCCCTCCTGTCGGGCTGTGGATCAGACATACAGTGGGTAAAGACCCGTCCGTCCTCCACGGTGTTGCACTAAGCTAAACTACGCTAACAACTAACTAATAAACTAACTAATAATGTAACAAACGATATGTCTACGAGCTAACTTATGCTAGATAATATTTGGAGTGACCGACACTTCACTTATGGAATTTCAAATTCCTAACAATCTCCACCTAAGGGAGGTCACCCCATGAAATACATTTTGCATCCTAGCATTCTATCTTTGTCTTTAGTTCTGAGCTCGTAGACTTCTATTCTTCAAGTTCCGCAATCTTTGTGCTTTAGTAGCGATTCTTCAAAGTCCGCATAGTTTTGTACTTTTAGTGGAGGCCTTTAACTGATCCATGTCTTTGATGATCTTCGAGCTTTCTTTGAGATCATCAGCCACAGTAAATCTCTGGATCACCCTTAGTAGTGTTGCCTTCATGTGATGTTGTGACTTTCGGACCGACATGCTCACATTATTTGGATCATGACATCTTTTCATCAGAGTAGCGGAAGCTTTACTGGTTCATGATATTTGCAGCGTAGCAGAAACATAGTATAAAAATATAAGAGCCAGGTTCTGTAGATATGCACAAGTCATGATTTCTTCAATTAAGTGTGGATGCTGTGAGCATGCGGCTTTGGATTGACTTCTCAATTCTGATCAGCTGCAACCGTCCAAATGTACCTGCAAACAACAGTTAGCAATAAAACACACGAAAGTGTCTTTGATCACTTTCGTTGAATTGAGGTACACGGCCCATGGTTCCCCGTTGATCAGTACAAGTACTGCCTGTGATCAGGTATAATTCCAAAGAATCTCCTTGACAGGGTTTCGTAGCTGTTCTAGATGTTCTCAAACCGGAACGTCTCAAAGAAGACAACACGGAGTGAGTGAACCAACGAATTGAGATTCACTGATTGATGAAAAATTGATTTGAAAACAATCGCGTATTACTTGAAGAAAGAGTTTTGCAATACGACGAAGGTTTTATGAGAAAGATCAATTTTCAATCAAAAATACTTTTTGTATTTGAAAAGAGTACACATTCGATGTGCTAGAGAAAAGAAGAGATTTGCACATCGAACGGTTTTTCCAAAAGTATTCGTCAATTCATTACCTGGACCAAGGTTGATTCACAAGTGAATCGCCCCATTGTTTCTATCCAGTTGTCACAAGCTTGATGTTTTGAAAAGATCTCACGTGTCACCCACCAAGAGCTTGTTTGATGTTGGCTCTAGAAGGCTTTCCATCTTCATCGTGAATATTTAATATATCACTCGGATGTTCTGGCAATACCCCAAGGATAATGCGTAGGACTCTCAATATATATACTTACTTTCCACATTGTGTGAAACAGCAAGCCTTCAAGAATAGTGTGTCCTAATGAGATATTGTGGATGATCTCTTGGCTCTAGACTCAATAGTGCACATTTGGTTCCTATGCTGGAGACTAGGGAGAGGGTCTCCTTCTTCAATATCAACAATCTCTAAGAGAAAGTCGATAGATTATGTAGGTTCCCCATGAGAATGAAACAAGCCCTTTTAAGAGGAACTTGAGTGGCTTGGGAAGTTTAGTGCAGTGCATCACTGGGTTCATGATGTCTTGTCTTCAATACCAGTGTTACCTTAGTAACCACCAATAGCATATGAATTGAACCCGGTTTGTGCCCTAAGGTTGAATTAATGGAGGGATATTTCTTTTCACCCTTTTCACATTCAATTCTTTTTCATTCTTCAACCCCTTCAGTGCTTACCGAGACTTCATAACTAGAACCTTGTTGGGTTTATTCTAGTACTAGCTCTGTCTCATTCCGCACTCTTCCCGTATTCTCATTTTTCTCCTTTTTTTCATCATACCTACGGACTCTACACTATCTAGTGGATTGTCCCTGGATAGATCCCTCCGGCTCTGGCGGGATCGTGGGAATGAATACCTAACCTAACCATCCTTATAACACCATGCATAAAGTAAATTGGTCAGTCTTTTGGTATAGTTCTTTCCTTCATGAAACCACTTGAAAAATCAATCAAGGTACTTGTGATATAAAATCAAAACATTTTGTACCTTAATTGTTTTTTATCTTTTAGAAACGCTCCCCCTCAACATGTGCATATGATTTTGAAATTGTTTAGCACATGGAGGCAAGAGTTCTTTGAAATGATTTCTTGATCACAATTTCCTTAGAAAAAGCCATTTGAATTTCTTTGGTAAATTCTCCCCCTCAATATGTGCGTAATATATTTTAAATCATTTTATCACATAGAGGAAAGAGTTCTTTTGAAGTACATCCACGATCACAAAAGCCATTAAGAAACCATTTAGAAAATCAATGACGGTACTTATGCTAAAACATAGAAATCATTGTACCTTGAAAGTTTATTTTCTTTTGAAATGCTCCCCCTCAATATGTGCTTCGAGATTCGAAAGCGTTTAGCACATATGGGAGAGCTGCATGCACTTTGAATCAAAACGATCATCTTTTATCAAATTTCATATCAAATCACAAATTCTCCCCCGATCAAAAATATCAAACCCTTTGAGATTTTGGATCCCAAGTGATTTAATAAGGTTTGGAAAACATGGGAGAATATGTGGCCTTGTTTAAATTCTCTTCTGGTTTTTGGTTAAATGCTCCTCCTCAATATTGTGCATCATTTATTGAAATTGTTTGGCACATGGAGGCAGGAGTGCCTTTAAAGGACTAAAACCAATTCCATTTAAACAAATTTGAGATTTAAATCACGATCTCTCCCCCGATCAAAAATTTCAAACCTTTTGAGATTTGTGATCCTAATTGATTTAAATCATTTAAAAGATTTTGGAGAAAGACGTGGCTTGATTTAATTTTGAAAAATGATTGATACGGATCAATTTTAGACATTAAAGATTGTTAGTGTCAGGCATGATAGTTTTTAAGAGATCTTTAGGTAAAATAAAACAATTTCACAATCAAACAAGAACAGAAAAAAATTTATTTTTTAAGATCTTTGAGTTTTAAAGAAAATCATACCATGACATAACATTAAATCTTTAGATCACCACTTATTATTGTACAAACGGACCTTTTATGAAGAAATATCGTTTGAAAATATTTTTTTTTTAAATCACTCTCCCCCTCAATCGATGACCATAGTCGATGATTGAGTGACTTAAGTTTTGATAAAGTGAAGTCCGGTGATTTTCAAAATTAAGTCCAATTTATTTTCAAAACCAATATTTTTCCTTTTTTCAAAACAATATCATTTAAAAATTGTTTTAAAAAAATGGTATCATCACAATTATCCTGCACAAAGTTACGTTAGGTGGTTGAGCTGCTTTTGTTGTTTTTGCTGAGGGTTGGAAGAAAACCATCTGCAGACGCAGTGAGACCTTTGAAGTTGCATCTAACGTGCCAACTATCCATGGAGAGATCTAATTATGCTCCGTTTCTTCATTTGTCGACCCAAGAAATAGTTACCCTTTCCTTTCGGCATCCAATCATCTTCTTTTGTGGGATCCGGATCGGGAACATACTTTTATACCATGCTATCTGCATATGTTAGTGGACACAAACAGATATATGGTGGTCGACAACACCCAAACAACAATCGACTAATAAAAGTCAATTCAACATATCAATCAAATCATACAAAGGCATGGGATTATGTGTTCATCAAACTCTAATCATCTAAACCTAACAATCATATCCTAAATTCCTAGTCCTTCAACATAGGAAAATATCGTTTTCTGATAAGCACGTATTAAGAAAGCCTGTTAGATGATGTAAATTTGAAAACATTCTCCCCCTCAATCAATGACTCATTCTATGAAAAGTTTTAAAAGCGCTGAAGTCATTGATTGGGTTTTGCAAATTTATGAAAATACCAAATCTGATTGATTTTAAAGCAACTCATTTTCCACCATTTTGAAATACACCAAATATTTTTCTGAATAATTTTTAAAAGGAAAAATATTTGAGTAGGAACAGCAGTCCTTCGACATACTTTCCTCATTTTGTTTTAGGATAAGTGCACGAAATATTAGAAAATTGGTTTAGCGCAACACTTTCCTTTCTTGAAGAACGGGTTGCTATCTGAAATAATAGCAAACCATTGTTTAAGCACGGGTTACAGTCTGAAGTAACTGCAAGCCATAGCTTTTAGACATGTTTTGAAAAAGAATATTTACACCTCCTGATCGAACTTTATCTATGGTCCCGTGCCATTATTGAATGACATTTCTAAGACCGCATATGTTATCGATACCAGAAGACATGTCTTTGAAAAACAATATTTTTGGTATTTTTCAAATTTTCAAATTTTTATGGGTTTTTGATGGTTTTATAATTTTCTATTTTCTTTTTGTTGGTTTTATATTTTTGTATTTTGTTTTTGATAAATATTTACAGATAGATTAGATGATATAGTTTAAGAAGATGATGATACCAGTACCGAGATAATGATATCAAGCAGCCCCGTTGTAGAAGATAGACAACATCATCTCTTAAACATTCACCACCAAAGCGTTCGAGGCTCCTGAATTGAGAGAAATTGAAGCATCTGAAAGAGAGACTTTGGCAGCTTTCCCCCAAACCGAAAATCCTTTAGCTGAGCAGATTCAAAGCTTTCTTACAAGCATCCCTTAGCCACGTGCACAAAGAAGCACACCATTATCATCGAACTTGCTGCTCCTTTTAAGAATAATCATTGTGATTCATTGTTCGGGGTTATATCATCCAATAGAAGAACAACAACGTATCATCCCCCATATGAATAACTCTTCTCAAATTTCTTTTCCACTAAAGTCTGAAGCGATCCATTTCAAAAGGTGTCAAGAGAACACTTCCCCCAAGTAGTTGAATTGATGCAGTCAGTCTCTTTGAATAATGCTCAAGAACTCTCCCAAATACACATCATGAGGGGAATGAAAACACCTCCCCAATGTTCACATTTTTCTTCCCTGATGATCGTGTATGAAGCTCAAAAACCCGAAGTCCACCAATACCCAAGAACTCTCCTGAATACACATCATGAGGGGAATGAAAACACCTCCCCAATGTTCACATTTTTCTTCCCTAATGATCGTGTATGAAGCTCCAGAATCCGAAGTACACACATTCCAAAGGGAGAATAACTGATAACACCTCCCTCATGTTACACATTTATCTCCCCTGAATATGTCATACTTGTGTACCTCTTTTATCTTTAGAAACCTTCTCTTACATCACTTCCCCCACATAGTTGGAATAATAACACTAAAATCCATGATGAGTAAAACCTTGAGTTTCTCTGCGGTCATGACTAATTTCTTCCCGGGATATCTTCAATCACTTAGAAGAATTAAGTTCATCAAGTTTACCCGCATTGTGTTTAGATTTGTGTCTCCTTCCCCCTTACTGGTTTTGACACTTCAGAATCAGCAAAACATTATAAGCCCAAATACTTGAAATCTGTTGAGAAGATCGCTTGAAGTCTTTGTGAGAATCAACTTGCTGAAGAATGTGAGCAAGTCTAATTGGGGATTAAATATGACATTTCACTCTCCCCCAATTAGTGCTCTCCCCTAAACCAACAATCTTTATGATGAATGCTTGAATTAAGAAGAAGTCTTTAGATTGTTAAATGCAACTCGTCTTTAGTCTACTAACATGTAGAAGAATATGTATAACAGACTGTAGACTCGACCTTCTTCAAGATTGTCCAGTTGGGGAATAGATAGTTAACATCTTCATCTCACCAAAGAGCATCCGAATTAACTTACATCTTGCAAGTCCCCTTAACTCAAATCCCTCCCAATCAAACAAGAACAGAAAGATGTTCATCAAGGAAATCAACCCCGCAACTGGAAGCACTTTGTCATTAAACTCATCAGTCCGTATGAAGATGTCAACCAACGGCTCTTAGGAAGAAACTCCATGTAAAGATGACCCGATAAGAAGAAGCTTGGTTCTTACATGAGTTAGGAGCCGTATGACCATATATTCTCATATGTCAATCAACCATGTAGAATTATCACACTTCTTCTCCCCCTCAAGAATTGCATACGGAGATGCCATTCTTGATTAAGCAAGTGAGTATCTTCATAATGTAGTCTCTTCACACTTCTCCCCTTCAAAGGTAGCATATGATGTCGCCATCGTCATCATGATTGAGCAAGTGGAATAAGAAGATAATCATCAATAGTTCGGTTCACTTGATGACTGAAGCGCATGGAAAAAGCATGAAGCATGTTGATGAGAATGGTCATAATCAAGACTAAACTGAGAAGTAGATTCTTTCGCGGGATTTTACAAAATCAAGACTAAACCATAAACAATGTCAGCTTGAATGTGTTATGACAACTTTGGTTTCGGTGAATATTTGTTTTAGGGGAACATGCAGCGGTTCATCAGCGGTTCATAATCCAACATCAACAACATCATCAACAATTCTTTACCCATAAGTAGACAACTTCAAAAACCATACTAAGTCGAGTGTAAATTACTTTTCCCTGGAGGTTGACCGTAAAACATCAAAGTACACGATTCTCCCCCATGATGGTTTTGAACTTTCGGAAGCATCATTAACGTGTACAACCATCAGCACGAAAAGTTCTTGCCATAAGCAAATATATTGAAAAATCATATACGACGTTGAAGATTCATGAAAGATTTTACTCAGATCGAAGTGTCATTAACATTCAGTGGTGTCGAATTGCTGATCACATCACACCCATTCAGCCCTTTGGTAAACACATCATCCACATATTCTGTCGGCTATTGCTGTGACCACATGGAGAAGTAAACCCGATATACCAAATTAGATCATGGATTAGAATTCCCCATATTTGTTACTTAAACTTGTACTTTTCCTCGTGAAAAATAAACGGTGTACCTAATGTACAAAACCTCTTGACTTATCCTCAACTGCGTGAGACACCGAAGTGGTAGTTACATTGTGGGTTAAGCGAGAAAGAATTACAAACGTAACTAAATAGTCAAGTCTTTATCACACTCTATAAATACCCATACAAGTCATCTTCGCGGAAGGATAGAAAGAAAGAAGACGTTTTAAGTAAACGCGCCCGAAAAACCTCACTTCAAACCCAAATTAGAAATATCGTCCAACCAATCCCGTGGTCAACATTTTACAAACATCAAAGCAATGACATAATAACCTTCATGATAATGCATGACCAAAGTATCAATCCCCTTAACACAACGAATCTCATCATCGTACCCAATCTCGTCATCAAAGCTCATGGTCGTCAAATTACTTTAACGACTCTCATTATATCCAAGTCTCATATAATCCAATACTTGGAAAGCCCATGTTATCGAATCTAATAATCACAATTCTCATTGACATACAAAACTAATCACCTGATCCAACTTAATCCCACTTAAAATTAGCACATCCGATATTAAAAGCCTATCCGGAATTAAGTACTCTTAAAATTTAAGATTTAACATTTGTAAAAAAGTTCCTTGAATGATAAACTTCGGATGTCACAACCATATTACAACCATTACATATTGTCCGAATGTGCCATGTAACGACAGTACACCCTACCCAGTCCAGTCCAATAAAGTGTAAACCCCAAAGCCCATTCAATTTGATAATAGCCCGAAAAAGAGATTGAGGCCCAAACCATTCTACCCTAATATCTTGGTGTATAAAACACACATAACTCACACTTAGGGTGTGTTTGGTACCGAGAATTGGGGCAAGAGAAATGGAAATGGTTCCATTTCTCTTGTTTGGTACCGAGAATTGAAAAAGCGGAGAAATGGGGTATGAGAAATGAAGAAAATGGAGAGAATTGGGTAGTGTAATTTGATAGCTCCATTTCTCTTATTTTGGTGGAGAAATTGGAGAAATGGATTAATTTTTTAACATTTAAAAAATATTTAAAAATTATTTTTTTTAAAATAAGTTTTTTAAATAAATACATTTTTTAATTATTTTTAAAAATTATTTTTTAAATATTTTTTAAAATAAATACATACATTTTTTAAATAAATACATTTTTTTCAAAATTATTTTTAAAATTTATTTTTTAAAAATATTTTTTTAAAATATTTTTTAAAATATTTTTTAAAAATTATTTTTTTAAAATAAGTTTTTAAAAAATAATTTTCTTTTTTAAAATTATTTTTTTAAAAAAAATAAGTTTTTTTTTTAAAATAAGTTTTTTTAAAAAAAAAATTATTTTTGAAAAATTATTTTTTTTTAAATAATTTTTTTTTTCATTTCTTGGGTCAAGTCTCTGTTGTTACCAAACATTAGAATTGAACACAATTCTCTACTGATTTCTATTCTCTGAGATTTTATTCTCTACTTCATTTCTTTTCTCTGAATTTCTCTCTACCAAACGCACCCTTACAACCCTAATAATCCTCTACAAACCCTAACTCATCTTAAACATCCGCCCCCTTATCAGTATTCTAACCTAATTACTTCAAACCCTAAAATTTCTCCATACGAATCCGCCTCCCACTTCTGCTACTGACTCTAAAATCACATCACAACCCCTAACGACTCTCATGATAATTCGTCCCCCTCTTCAGTAACATATAATCACGACATAAAAAACCCTAACCACATTCAAGAAGAGACGCCTCATCGAGTTACAAAGACCTCGCCACAGGGTTGGCATGAGGTGAGTGATTCGACATAGCCACAAGGATGGCAAGAAATAACTTTATGGCAACAAGGTCAATCGAAAGGTCTTGAGGTAGGTTACAATTATTTGTCTTTTGTTTTCATGTGATTTTTTTTTGAACGAATCTTAGATAGTGCTTAACATAATTGTTATGACACTATCTTCCTTTTCGTATATTAATTGAAGCATAGACTTCAAAAGAATCAGTGATGAATGATTATCGTGTGATAGACCCGTGATAGTCTTGATATTACAAAAATTAACACGACAGCAATTCTGAGATAATTGATTTTCGTTTTCATTTTAGTCCGAGTCTTGATGAGAAGGGATATAGGGTAGATTTAAATTAGATTGAGGTTGATATTGGATTTGATTGTGTTTGGATTGGATTAGAGGCAGTGGTGATATCTTGTAAGAGTCAGTCGTGCTTTTGATTTTTCAGTTAATGTGTTGTACGTGACTAATGATTTGAGAACTGAAGTCACTTGAGTCTGTATTTGGTATTATGGTCATGGTTAAAGGTCAACAACTTGCTTACATTTTCCTTTGTACACAATTCGCATCCAGTTTTATTGACAACTCATATTAGACTTAAGTTAACAACTCGCTTCAATAAAACCATTTAGACACAAGTCGCTTAGGGTTCATTGTATCTAGACAGTTTCAGCAAACTGCAGTCAAGAACAGACACTTCGCTGCAGTCAAGAACAGACACTTCGCTTTTGACTTGATGGACAAAACGCTTTTGACTTGAGTTGACTCAAAAGTCAACTCGCATTATATGCTTCAAAACTTAACAACTCTCATACCCAGATTTAGAACATGACTACTCGCATATTACTGCAAACACAGCTCGCATCATGAACAATGTATCTGGACAGAATAATGACAATTGTCAACTCGCATAGGGAAATACAGTCAACTCGCATTGATGAAAATAACCACAACTGGCTTTGAAGAATATCATAAACCACAGCTTTGCACCCCACCGCACTAAGATATTAAACAGCTTATGCACCGTAATTAAACAGTTATACCAATCAGTATTAAAAACGGATTCAAAAATTCAGCAAGATCAGATTCATACAACATACGACTCAAGCAATACCAAACCGCATCCAAACATCTAAAAACATAACAAACCGCATATACGAGCCACATAAAAAACCATAAAAATCATCAAAACAACATAACCTAGGCTCTGATGCCAATTGTAGGATTGTAAATATGTTGTTTAGATGATTCGGGTGGTCTAGGTAGATGATTAAACAAGATAGCCATTTTAGAGAGATGAAGAGAGTAGAGAGGGTGTTCTAGAGAGAGAAATAATCAAAATGAAAAGGTTAGATTAATGAAGAAGCACCACCCTTCCCTTAGTGGGAAGGGTATTTATAGTTACAAACTAAATGCCCTCCTGTCGGGCCGTGGATCAGGCATACAGTGGGTAAAGACCCGTCCGCCCTCCACGGTGTTGCACTAAGCTAAACTATGCTAATAACTAACTAATAAACTAACTAATAACGTAACAAATGATATGTCTACGAGCTAACTTATGCTAGATAATATTTGGGGTGACTGACACTTCACTTATGGAATTTCCAATTCCTAACAATCATAAGTCATCCCGGTGTTTTCTATGAAAGGCTTTCCTAGAATAACGTGGGAGAAGCTAGGATCTATGGCCGTACTAATATCATCCACAATTATGAAATCCGTAGGATACGTGAAACTACCTACATAGACGGGCAATCTCTTAACTCTACTAAGGAAATTACATCTAACTCTAGGATTATCGGGATCTTGCCTAGTTGGGATAGGTTTCTTCATCACCCAAATATACTACGTGCTAGTCATGATGTTTATCGGGGACTTGCGATCAATGTAAGCCTTTGCCACGAAAAGATGTCCTATGCAACATGGTATGTTGAGATTCCAAGGGTTCCCAAATTTGATTCAAGGGCTTTTCCTAACATACATGTGATAGAGGTCGCGCACTAAGTGTAGGTGGCTAGAGAGTTCTTCTTCCGTAGGAAACTTATTGAAATAGTGATCGTCAACTTCATCTGCTCCTTCAGTTGATTCATCCTTAGGGGTTTCACTAACCTCAGGTATCGTCTCATGGATCGCTTCGTCATTAGTCCTATTAGGTTTCACTAAGGTGATGGTATTGACGAATTGAACGTGCTTGGATAACTTACTTAGGTCCTTAATTTTTATACCGGAAGCGGGAGAATGAGTCGAGATGGCATTAACCTTTTCGGTGGTCTTCCTATCACTATTGGTCATAGCTTTCAAAAGGTTATCTATCTTCCTATCCATCTCGGCTTATTGTTGGTTAAAGCGGTCCGAAAGCTTGGCTATTTGAGCTTCTTGGGATGTAACTAGGTGTTGCAACATCCCTTCTATGTATTGTTGGCTAGGGCCGTGGGACCATGGGGAATTAGAGGTGAATTCTTTGGTTTGTCCCCAATTGTATTCGGGTTTTCCCTTCCATGCTTCTCGGGCATCATTGAAAGTCCTAGGTCCGGGTGTTGTAGGGAATCTTCCTACCATTCCATTGATACGCGAGGATGCGTAGTCAATGGAACCTTGTTCGGGGAGTCTCGTGCAAGTACGAGTGTCATGGGGACCACTACATAGCTTACATAATCAAATGAGATATGTGGAAGAATTTTAGTATCTAGGTGTAAAGTAAGAAAGTACGTTCCGTGTTTTTAGGTGGAGCCGTGGAGGTAACAACAATGTAAACCATGAGGGTGGCAATTATAGAGGTTCAAGAATTCATCCAACAATAGGTGAATCTATCGACAACTGTAGGTGCAACCAATCCCCGTTCAACAATAGGTGGGTGATGAATGGAAAGAAAGAATGAAAATGGAGATTTACATAAAACAATCAAGTGGTTTCATTTAAGATTTTGATCATTATTTGGTTAGAATTCATGAGGTTTGTAGAATCCCGATATCTATTGGTAAATTCTACAAGGAGGAGGTCTTTGTGATGTGGATGACATGGAAAATGGTCATGTTCGATTGAGAAAATCATGGTGAGTAGAAGTTCAAGGTTCTTATGATTTAAAGCGTATAATCTCTACCTTTTCTTGTTGGAAGGAGAGAGAATTGAGATGACTCCATCTGATTTAGCTTGAGCTTTTTTTTCTGCATTTAATTTAGCTGCAGCCTCAACATCTTCATCAGCTTTTTCTTTCTCAAACTTCTCCATTTCTGGTTCCTCAAATTCATAAGTGATGGAATCCTCCAATTGCCGTTGTTGTTGTTCGTGGATGGTGGTACCAGTTCCCTTATCGGGTTGATTAACCGCATCAGGAACTGGTGTAGATAGTGTAACACCACTTGACCCTCCGGGGCCACGAGTTTGTTCACGGGTAAATTCCTGAGCAACATGTTGGAGTCTAATATTCTTCAACTTCTTTCTGTAGTCTTTATCCAGTGGCTCTTCTTTCGAGCTTTCCTCTTCTTGCTCAAGCACTGGAGTTTTCCCTTTGCCTTTATCAGCTTTTAGACTAGGAGGTTTTGCAACTGTTTGAGTGTCATCGATTGGAGTTTCAGAGTAGATGACCTCTTCGTCCGTGTCAGTGTCCTCTGAGTCTTCATCCATTAGCTTTTGTTGCGGTTCAGGTTTGGGAATAGGGATTGCCTCCTTTAATGGAACTTTCCTTTTTCAGGATGGACTCCACTTCGGAAACCTTCTAGTACTCTCAGTGCTCATAATACTTCCTGCACTGCCTCTCCTGGTTTTCCTAGTAGGTGTACCAGAAGATTTTTCATCCATAAAACCTACGTTGCCAGCTTCAACTGCTGCCAGATATCATTTGTACGAGTAAAGTCCTTTGATATCATCAGTAAGGAGATGATCTGGCAACACTGCACCTTGTTTCTTTGTTGTTGAGTCCTTAAATCTGACAGTGAGTGTGGGCTCATACAACACGGAGTGTTGTTTGGGGTCATCAAGTCTCAAGGGAATATCAGGATTATACCCTAGAGCTCTTTGGATCAACAGTTTAGTGTATCTGATGTACAGAATCTTGGTGCCAAGCTTTTTAAGGTAAGACATCATGTCATCCCATATCAGAGCTTCAACTTCTATGTCTTTCATGTTGACCATAGCCCAAAAAATTTGTAGTTCCATGAGCTTGGGATGCTCATGACCACTATCACGTCCGGAAACGAATTTAGCAATCATTATGTAGAGGGTTCTCCATGGCTGGGGAATGTTCTTGAGATCCACAGATGAGTGCTTTGTGATTACCCCGGTAGCTTCATCATAGCCGATGTCGACCATGAACTGGAGAACGACCTCTTCAGTTGTAGTGGCATTGTATTCAGTAGGCTCGATGACAGGAATAAGAAGAATAGCCCTCAAATCTGCTGGCGTGATGGTGACTTTTTTGTTGTTGAGAGTCACAGTCACAGCATTTTGACCTTTGATCATTTGCATTGTATGCCAGAACTGGTGAATGTAGATCTCCGGTACAGTAGCAGAGTTTGTGAGCATGTTTTGATAAGGGTGAGTCTTCAGAATATCCACTGCAATCTGACACGAAGACTCAGAACAAGAGAAATTGTCAAAATCAACTCTGATGTTGTTTATTCCGATCTTCATTGGGTAACCATTAGGGAAGATATCTTCAACAGTGAGAACATTTGGTGCTTCCACATTTTGCATTTGAACGTCCATATCGTGATCTGAAAGATATTTAGCCAAAAGAACCAACATATCAAAAGACATTACGTTAGTCAACAGTTGATTTTAATGTCTATTTATTGAATGTGATATGTCAATGATTGTTACGAGTCCAATGTCATTTGTTAGTCCAATAGTCTAAAGACATCGAGAAAAGTTTCGTGAGTTGATTAACTTTGAGTTTTAAAGTCCAAGTTATTCACTTATTTTTCACAACTTATTAACCATTTAAGCTTGTTAATGACACTTAGGTTTCGTGATGTTATGATTTATTTATTTACAAGTATGTACGCGTAACAATTCATAATTTTGGTTGATTTAAGGTTTAGGCGTAAAATTCCAAGCTTATGCGTAAATAGGAGTAGTTATACGCGTAGGCATAGGCTTATGCGTAGGATCTTGACTTACGCGTAAGAAATGTTACGCGTAGGAAAAGATGGCCTTAAGCATAGAGCTTACGCGTAGGCGTATATGGAACCTTACGCGTAAGGCTTACTCGTAAGAGTGATCATTAAGCGTAAAGGTTACTGTTTACGCATATCTTTCACAGGATACGCGTAGTCCCCATTGTAGAACCTTACGCGTAAAGGTTACGCGTAAGATTTCTCTTACGCATAACTTGCTACGCGTAAGGTGATCCTTATGCGTAGAAGTTCTAACAACCTTGATTCTGAATTTTCACGCGTAGAAATCCTGAAATAAGTTCATCATAACATCAATATTAACACATACAATCAATCCCTTTCAGTTCTAAACATGGAGTCACAGTTAAGCAGTTATGCGTAGAATGCAATTTACGCGTAAAATATAAACCCTAGTTTTCAAATCTTACGAGTAACAATTCTAACCATAGGATTAACACCAAATCATTTATGGGATATCTTAGAGGCCTAGTGAGATGTTCTGAACAAGTTTTAACATCAAAAACCCACTGAATCAAAAATACCTAAATCGTATGACCTTAAACCCTAAATTTTAATTCTCACACAATTGATGTTTCTGGGTAAGTTTTAAACGTGGATATGATCAATTCAACATATAAACAACCTCTTAACCATCTATTTAACCAAAAACACTCACAGTTGAAAATACCCAATTCACGCATAAGAACCCTAATTTTGAAATCGTTCAATTCGTGTTTCTGGGTGGATTTGTTTGATGAAAACAGTTAATGTATGAATATTTAAGCATTTTAACACCATTTTTATTAACAGAAACACACAAATGAATAATTTGTGTTCATGGCTTATGCGTAGAGCACAAATCTCACTCAAACACAAGATTAAACCGTTGGATTCGCAAACGAATCAAAACCATTGTTTGCATAATCATTTAGAACATAAAAACACTTACAGATTGATGATCAAAATCACGGTTTTGATTGTGAATGCTTAGGCGTAGGATTAAGTTGGTGGGTAATAAATGAGGTGAATTAAATGTATTTTAGAAAATTTTGTGAAGTTTTATTAAAAATTACTTTGAGCATTTGACACTTTCAGTCCCTCCACCTTAACCATTTACATTCAACGTCTATAACTTCCATTTTGGTTACCAAAAGTTTGACTTATGGAAAGAAACTTGACGACACTCCCCCTCGACTTAAGAAGTAATGAAATTTTATAAATTTGAGCCCGGGGAGTGACAGTAAACCAGAAATGTGACCAGCAATATCAAAGAAACAACCGGGATGAGGTAACATGCAAGTACAAGATTTTATGAAACCGAAAAATATTTACTTTCTCCCCCTCAACACTTGACTGAGAAAATACTGAATTTTGAAAGATTAAAGTGTTGACGGAAGAGTTGTACTTTCCATGTTAAAAGAAATATAGATAGAAGAATATTTTTGTTGTTTTATCAGATTTTATAATTTTGTATTTTGTTTTTGAAAATATTTACAAAAGATGTTATTAGTGTTTGACTGGTTTTTAAGAATGTTTTAAAAGTTCATCCAGTTCCTCTGGAGTCAAACACCGCATACCAATTCGGTGGACCAACTCATTAAACCTAGCAGGAGCTAAGGCTTTGGTGAGAAGATCTGCCAGTTGGTATTCAGTACCCACAAAGTATAATTCAACGGTATCCTTTTCGACGTGCTCCTTGATGAATTGATATCGAAGATCGATGTGCTTAGACTTCGAATGTTGAACAGAGTTGCATGAGATCGCAATATCACTTCGATTGTCGCAGTACATTAGGACTCTATCAAATACGTAACCATAGTCTTTGAGTTGTGTTCTCATCCAAATGACTTGAGCACAACACGCCGACATGGCTACATATTCTGCTTCGGTTGAAGACAGCGATGTACAGTCCTGCTTCTTCGATTGCCATGACACCAGTTTATCACCAAGAAATTGTAATGCTCCTGAAGTACTTTTTCGAGAATCTAAGCAACCTGCGTGATCAGCGTCTAAAAAAGCTATTAGTTCAAAACCATGATCCTTCGGATACCAGATTCCTAAGTTAATGGTTCCCTTGATGTATCGGAGGATTCTTTTAGCCTCTGAGAGGTGGGTTTTAGTTGGTCTCGACTGATAAGGGGATCAATAATATGCGGCAAAAACAATATCAGGCCTGCTTTCTGTTAGATACATGAGAGACCCAATGATACTACGGTATTTGGTAGGGTCAACTAATTTCCAATGCAAATCAGCGTCCAGTTTCTTGGTATGTGCCATTGGGGTGGCATAGGTATCACAACTTGCCATTCCATGTTTGTTTAAAATTTCAAGGGCATATTTGTACTGACTTAGGAAAATACCACGGGGTGATTGATGAACTTGCAACCCAAGAAAGAATGTAAGTTCACCCATCATGGACATTTTAAAATATTTTTTCATTAGTTTTGAAAAAGCGTTTGAGTATTTTAGATGTGTTGACCCAAAAATGATGTCATCCACATAAATTTGAACGATTAAAATGTGTGTCTCGTGATATTGTATGAAAAGTGTAGGGTCGACTGAACCTTTGACGAAATTATTAGCGATCAGAAAGGATGATAACTTATCATTCCATGCCTGAGGGGCTTGTTTGAGACCGTAGAGAGCCTTTTTCAGTTTGTAGACATGATTAGGGAACTCTGGATCAACGAATCCTTCTGGTTGGCTAACATAGACCGTTTCTTTCAGTTCTCCATTGAGAAAAGCAGTTTTGACATCCATCTGAAAGACCGTGATGTTCATGTGAGCCGCAAACGCTAGAAAAATCCGAACAGCCTCAAGACGAGCAACCGAAGCAAATGATTCTTCAAAGTCAATACCCTCTTCCTGTCTATAACCCTTAGCCACCAGACGTGACTTATTTCTGATTACCGTTCCTTCAGCATCCAATTTGTTTTTCCAAATCCATTTGAGACCAATGACGAAGTCCCCTGTTGTTCTTTCAACAAATTCCCATACTTCAAGACGTTTAAACTAATTGAGTTCTTCTTGCATGGATTCAATCAATTTGTCTTTGGTCATTGCATCTTTAATGTTTTTAGGTTCAGATTGGCAGACAGTGAGTGCATAAATGCAATGTTCACCGTCTGTGTGAAGACGTTGTCTTGTTATGACTGGTTGATTCGGGTTACAAATAATGTTCTCAAGAGGATGGTGTTTCGTCCAACGATGTGTGGAAGGTTGATGTTGATATACATTCTGCAGATTTAGGGGATTCAAATGGCTTGTAGATGATTCCGCCACATCAGATGCAGCAATTTCATTAGCAAACGGGTTAAAGAACGCGTTTGGATCATAATTTGCAGGTGGGGGGTACTTCATTGTTCAGAACATCATCAGCTGGTTTAGCGTCGTTGGAGGCGGTTTGTTCAACTGTTGTTGTAGAGTCAACTGGTGGTGCTTCCTCAACAGTAGTTGTTGTAGCAGGTGTATCAGGTATTGGAATATGATCAGGTTGAGCAGCGGAAACATTGGATACACCTGGAGAACGTTCATCAATATCATCACTAAACAGAGGAGCAAATAGCTATTCCATTTGACGTCGAGTTAGTTGTAAACTAGGTTCAGCTGAAGATGGGGTTTGAGGGAAGTTTAAATAGTTATGACCGGGTTCCAAGGTGTAATGCTTAGAAGCCATTTCAGTAAGCTCATCGAAATTTGCATGAATCGTTTCCATAACCTGCTTTATACGAAGATTCCAAATCCAGTAACCTTTAGAATTCTCACAGTATCCAATAAAGACTCCAATGTCAGCTTTGGCTTTGAGCTTTCCAAAGTCATCACGATCATTATTCCGGTAGCAAAGGGATCCAAATACATGAAAGTGTTTGAGATTCGGTTTTCGGTTGTGGATAAGCTCAAAAGGTGTTTTGTTGTGGCGTTTTGTAATCATTGAGCGATTCTGAGTGTAGCATGCAGTTGAGACGGCTTCAGCCCACAAGTAATCTGGAAGTTTAGCATTGATTAACATCGTTCTGGCAGCTTCCACTAACGTACGGTTTCATCTTTCAACAACTCCGTTTTGTTTTGGGGTACGTGCAATTGATGTTTGATGCTAAATTCCCACTTTCTCATAAAATTCACGAAGAGTTTGATTCACAAATTCAGTTCCTTTGTCTATTCTGATTTGTCTGACTGTGTTCCGGAGCTGAACTTGAATTTTTGTGAGAAAGGTTATGATCATCTGTGGAGCTTGATCTTTACTTCGAAGAAAATAAACCCAAGTCCATCTTGAGTAGTCATCTACAATTACCAAGATGTAGCGTTTGCCATTAATCGTTTGCAAGCGCATCGGGCCACACAAATCCATGTGAAGAAGATGAAGCACATGCTGAGAGCTGTGTTCCACTTTTGAAGGAAAATGATCACGAGTTCTTTTTCCTTGTTCACAAGCTGAACATAGGTGATCTTTAGTATACCGGAATCTCGGGAGACCTTCAACAAGTTTGTATCGAGCAAGGTTGGTTATAGTTTGAAATTTTAAATGTGAGAGACGACGGTGCCATAGCCAAGATTTTGTAGATGTTGCCTTTGAAAGAAGACAGATGGGAGATGAAGCAATCATGTCTTGCATGGAGATAGTGTAGAGACTTGATGTGCGTTGACCAGACATAAGATCGTTTCCTTGTAGATCACGAATGAAACAAGTTTTCTCCCTAAAAGCAACTTCCAAATCTCCACCACATAACTGACCAACAGAGAAGAGATTATGACCGAGGCCTTCCACATAATAAACCCTGCTAATTTCGATGTTGCCATTGATGTAATCTCCGTAGCCCATGATAGATGCGAAGTGATCATTCCCGAACCTAACAGTGTCAATGAACTTTGAAATAAAGTTTGATAACAGTTTGAGATTGCCTGTCATATGCCGGGAACAGCCGCTATCAACAACCCAAAGGATGATCTGTATCACCTGCATTACATACAGACGACACAGATGGAATAGAAGTAGATGTGGAACCCGAAGAGTTAGAGGGTTCCGAATCAGTTATATTAGAAACATACATGTTCATGATTTTAGGTATCCATTTAAATTCTAGTGTATTATGTAACCATTTCTGCCATCTCCAACTAGTCTTAGCTTTGGTCATAGTGAATGCACTAGGTGATGAGTTCTTCCTAGGAGGTGAAGGTGGTTCTATGGGTACATCAATGCTCGTAGTTGGAACACTAGAGGGTGGTTTACCTAGCACAGACTTAGAAGCATTAGTGGGCCTAGAGATATTCCGTTTTCTATTATTCCGCTTACGATTCAAGATAGCCTTAGCAACACATCTATCATGACTTCCAGAAAACATGCTTTTACGACAACCAACACAAGAGGCTTCAAACAAAACATTAAGAGTACTTAAAGATTCAGCATTCGTTACATCACTTTGTTCATTACATTTGCCAGACGCAATATCTAAAGTGGGTGCAACTTGAGTTTTATTCAAAGTCCTAGGGTGTTCTTCTACTTCAGCATTCTTTATTGTTCTTTTCTTACGTCGCAACTTCCTATTCTTCCTTGTATTGCTCCTAGGCTGTGAAGTGCTGCGTTGGGAAAAGAGGCAACTATTCCTGTTTCAGTAGAGGGAAGCACATTAGTTTCTTGTGGTTTGTCATTCGATGTTCTAGAGTCATTTTGTATCTTTGTAGGTGCAGTTACTAAAGTGTGACTATCCCTATCTTGTTTAAGTTTCACCAACTCTGCTTGTAGCTCATGTATTTTGTGTAACAAATCAAGATTTTCAGAACGAGTGAGACCAATTCGTCGTAAAACATCTTTGGTGTATGCAAGATGAGCATCAAGATCATTTGACGCTTTAGCACGAGTCTTTTTGAGTAAATCAAATATGACACCATATTCCTTTTTGACTTTTGAAATTTCTTGTTCATATTTTGAGATTTGACACTTTAAAAACACATTTTCATCATCCAGTTGCTCAACTTTTAGAGAAAGAGGTTTGGTTTGTAACTGGTGAAGTTTGTTTTGCCAAGCGAGTTTACGAGTGTGACAATCTTTTTGACACCATTGAAGACGACGTTTTGCATTTGAAAGCTCGTTTAACAATCGCTCATTTTCAACTTTTAAAAGTGTGATTTGTGACACAGTATTAGTATTCTCAACATTTGCAACAGTATCAACAGAATCAGCAGAGATATAATCAAATGCATGTGCAAAAGAATGAAGTAACACAACATTATGGATATCAGCACAAATAACATCTTCCAAGAGTCGATCAATATCTTTTCTCAACATTTTCTTTTTGCGTTTAGTATTTGAAATAGATGTTTCTGTTTTCTCAAAAACTATTTTCATCAGTCCAAGTTCCTTATGAAATTCCCTTTCCCAATACAATGCACAATTTTTCAAATTTTGAACATGGGGTAAAATTCTTTTATGAAAAATATCTCTTTGTTGTCGCGCCTGAGGCGATTGAAAATGTTCAACTTTTATTTCAGAATGAAATGCAATCTCACGTTCTAAAAGTTTGATGTCAGAAGTGAAAATGTCAAAATATCTAAGAATTTGACGATTTTCGGGTATTGATTTTACTTCACTGAGTGAAGGTAAAGGACCATTAATTTGTGCAGAATTGGGTTGGGGACCAACATTAGAAGACTCAGATATAGGTGTGATAACCCAAGGTTTGTTAGAAGCATCCTTTTGTGTGACGAAAGTGACAGCTTTTGAATAGTTAAAAGGTTTGTTATAAACAACATTTTCTAATTTTGATAGATCTAATTCGTCTTGACGATTATATTCAACAACACTCATAATGGAATCATCAATTCTATGTTTTGCACTGTAAACTTCCTGATTTGGTTTGAATGCTCTATTTGAAAACTTGGGTTTGTAATCAGCAAGATTCAGTCCATATCCATTTGGATTTGGTTTGAAAGTAAACTTTTGAATAGTTGTGATTGACTCACCATGTTTATAAACAACATTTCGAAACTCTTTGATTTTGTTCTGTAAGTCGACAATTTCTTCTAGATAGTTATCCATTCGTTTCGTTGAATGCTTTTTGTACTCAGAGAACTGTTTTTGACAAGTTAACAACGCAGCCTTGGCTTTTTGATTTTCCAAAGTAAGAGCGTTAATTTGTTGTTTATGATCATGTTTCAGTTGTTCTATTTGAGACAACAAAGCATTCTTGGATGCGACTAGATCACGTATCTGTCGTTCTTGTGATTTTTCGTTTTGATGTGATTTAGCAAAAGCGACTTCAAAACCTTGTTCACGTTTTTCTTGAGTTTTAAAAACATTGAGTTGCCTTGTTAAGCATTCAATATCCCTGGTTAACAGTGCATTTTTGGTGTGTAATTGCTGATTGAGATCCTTGCATAAATCCAGACGAGATTTTTGGTCTTTAAGTAAGGTCATGAGCTCAGACGGAAGTTCAGCTTGTTCAACGTGAGTCTCAACATGATCCTTAGTCAGATCCTCAAGTATAACCACGGAGTCAACTTGATTATCAATGTGAATCATAAGGTCATCTTGATCGTCAAATATAGCTACGGGATCTATTTGATTATCATCAGAATGAGATGTAGACGACTCATGTTGAACATTTTGATCCTCGTCGGATGCAGATATAGGTGGAGATATCATATCAGTAATGAATATGGTTTGATCCGGTACCTGAGACAAGCCGTCAGTGTCATACACTGGGCCTGTGTCACTCATGTAGAGTTCTTGCATGTTTGCAATCAACATAACTGCTGCATTAGCATGCAAGTCCTCCATATCATCATCTGAATCTGCATCTGCCATAAAGTTGTGTTCCTTGTTGGTAACAGCTCCACCAGCTTCATCCTTGAGAGCCAAGAGTAAATCCTCTTTATGATAAGCACTGCCTCTTGTCCTCGGCTTTGGGCATGCATTAGCCAGATGACCCTTCTCATTACAGTTATAACAACAAAGACCATTAATCCCATTATGAGCATTACCCTGTTCAACCACTTGAGCCCTTTCTTGTTGTGGAGCACCCATGTTACTCCTTCCCGTTGGATTAAACCCTTGACCACCGCCCATCTTACGAACATTACCACGATTCTGAACTTCAACACGTCCATTGTTAACAACAGCCTGATTCCTTGTGTTAGATGAGGTACGAATGCGATTGTTGGATTTGTTAGAGTATCAGCCAAAGACTCTAGCAATCATGACAAACCCTTGTTGTAATGCATCGAAAGCTTCTGCATCTTCATTAGATTCACTGTAAAGTGCTTGATCATTGTTGTTGTTGTATGGAACCAATTGAGTTTCTTGAGATTGTTGCTTTGATGGATCATATGGTGTGATTGTTGCAGTTGGTTGAGCAGTGGGTTGTGGAGGATTTGTGAATACAGTTTGTAAGGTTGGGAATTGAGGATAACAAGCTTGAGCCCACAAAGCAAGTTGTTGATTATCTGGAAGTGAAGGTGTGACAGTTTGTCCACGGATAACCCTTTCTTTGTCAAATTCTTTTTGATGAGGCTTCAAATAGTCGTACAACAATCCGTATGTAGCATGGTGAAGATTCTTTGCTTGACGGATGAAGATGACATACTTTTCCCAATCAGGACCAAGACTACTCAGGAACTTAGTGTTGACAGCAATTCTTGGCATGATGATGTTATGTTTGTGCAAATCATTGATGATGTCTGAGAATCGATGATGATATGACTCTAATGTCTCTCCGGGTTCAATCATGAAGTGTTCATAAGCCAAGTTGTAGGATCGTAATATTATTGTGTTTGATGATTCGGGTGGTCTTGGATGATCAAAATACATGTTATACATTTTAGAGAGAGAAAGTAGAGAGATGGTGTTCATGGTAGAGAGTTGGTTCAATAAAATGTAAAAGGTTAGATTGCCAAGCCACACCCCTTCCATGGATGGAAGGGGTATTTATACTTACAAACAATACGTCCTCCTATCGGACTGTGGATCAGGCATACAGTGGGTAAAGACCCGTCCTTCCTCCACGATTTTTCACTAAACTAAACTACGATACAAACTAACTAATAAGCTACTAAATAACGTAACTAACGACAAGTCTACGAGCTAAACTATGCTAGATAATATTTGGGGTGACCGACACTTTAATATGGAATTTCCAATTCCTAACAATCTCCCCCTAAGGGAGGTCACCCCATGATTTACATTATGAATCCTAGCATTCTTTCTTTGTCTTTGCACTTGAGCTCGTAGACTTCAATTCTTCAATTCCGCAATCTTTGTGCTTTTGTAGCGATTCTTCAAATTCCGCATTGATTTGTACTTTAAGTGGAGGCCTTTAACTGATCCACATCTTTGATGATATTTGAGCTTTCATTGAGATCACCAGCCACAGTAAATCTCTGGATCACCCTTTATTGTGTTGCCATCATGCAAAGTTGTGACTTTTGGACCGACATGCTCACACTATCTGGATCATGACATCTTTCCATCAGAGTAGCGGAAGCTTTACTGGCTCATGATATTTGCAGCAGCGTAGCAGAAGCATAGTATAAAATATCACGCGCCAGGTTATGTAGATATGCACCAGTCATGCTTTCTTCAAATTAAGTGTGGATGCTGTGAGCATGCGGCTTTGGATTGACTTCTCAATTCTGATCAGCTGCAACCATCCAAACGTACCTGCAAACAACAGTTAGCAATAAAACACACGAAAGTGTCTTTGATCACTTTCGTTGAATTGCGGTACACGGCCCACGGTTCCCCGTTGATCAGTACAAGTACTGCCTGTGATCAGGTAGGATTCCTAAGAATCTCCTTGACAGGGTTTCGCAGCTGTTCTAGCCGTTCTCAAACCGGAACGTCTCAAAGAAGACAACACGGAGTGAGTGAACCAGCAAATTGAGATTCACTGATTGATGAAAAATGATTTAAAAAAACAATCGTGTATTGCTTGAAGAAAGAGTTTTGCAATACGACGAAGGTTTTATGAGAAAGATCAATTTTCAATCAAAATATTTTTTGTATTTGAAAAGAGTACACATTCGAAGTGCTAGAGAAAAGAAGATTTGCACATCGAATGGTTTTTCCAAAAGTATTTTTACAATCAGAGATACTTTTTGTGTTTGAAAACATGAGTACACATTCGACGTGCTAGAGAAAAGAAGGTTTGCACATCGAATGGTTTTTCCAAAAGTATTCGTCAATTCCAATCCTGGACCAAGGTTGATTCAAGAGTGAATCGCCCCATCGTTTCTGTCCAGTTGTCACAAGCTTGATCTTACGAGAAGATCTCACATGTTACCTACCAAGAGCTTGTTTGATGTTGGCTCTAGAAGGATTTCCATCTTCATTGTGAATATTTTTACATATCACTCGGATGTTCTGGCAATACCACAAGGATAATGCGTAGGACTCTTAATATATTCTTACTTTCGACATTGTGTGAAACAGTAAGTCTTCAAGAATAGTGTCCTAATGAGATATTGTGGATGATCTCTTGGCTCCAGACTCAATTGTGCACATTTGGTTTCCTATGCCGGAGACTAGAGAGAGGGTCTCCTTCTTCAATATCAACAATCTCTAAGAGAAAGTCGATAGATAATGTCGGTTCCCCGTGAGAATGAAACAAGCACTTTTAAGAGGAACTTGAGTAGCTTGGGAAGTTTAGTGCAGTGTGTCACTGGGTCCATGACGTCTTGTCTTCAATACCAGTGTTACCTTAGTAACCACCAGTAGCATATGTATTGAACCCGGTGTCTGCCCTAAGGTTGAATTATTGGAGGGCTATTTCTTTTCACCCTTTTCTCATTTCATTTCTTTTTCATTCTTCAACCCCTTCAGTGCTTACCGAGACTTCATAACTAGAACCTTGTTGGGTTTATTCCAGTACTAGCTCAGACTCAGTCGGCAC
The DNA here is from genome assembly GCA_910596185.1 of Chrysanthemum makinoi. Classification (NCBI taxonomy): domain Eukaryota; kingdom Viridiplantae; phylum Streptophyta; class Magnoliopsida; order Asterales; family Asteraceae; genus Chrysanthemum; species Chrysanthemum makinoi. The sequence continues at coordinate 266,061,150 of OU343217.1, forward strand.
TCTTCCTATTTCTCATTTTTCTCCTTTTTTCAATATACCTAAGGACTTCTACACTATCTCGTGGATTGTCCCTGGGTAGATCCCTCCGGTTCTGGCGGATCGTGGGAACTAATACCTAACCTCACCATCCTTATAACTCCATGCATAAAGTGAAACGGTCGGTTTTTTGGTACAGTTCATTCTTCCTTGAAACCAATTGAAAAATCATTTGGAAAAATCAATCAAGGTACTTGTGATATAAAATCAAAGCAGTTTGTACCTTAATTGTTTTGATCATTTAGAAATGCTCCCCCTCAACATGTTCATATGATTTTATAAATTGTTTAGCACATGGAGGCAAGAGTTCTTTGAAATAATTTCTTGATCACAATTTCCTTAGAAAAAGCCATTTGAATTTCTTTGGTAAATTCTCCCCCTCAATATGTGCATAGGATATTTTAAATCATTTTATCACATAGAGGAAAGAGTTCTTTTGAAGCACTTCCACGATTACACTGCCATTAAGAAACCATTTAGAAAATCAATCAAGGTACGTATGTTGAAACATAGAAATCTTTGTACCTTGAAAGTTTATTTTCTTTTGAAATGCTCCCCCTCAATATATGCTTCGAGATTCGAAAGTGTTTAGCACATATGAGAGATCAGCCTGCACTTTTGAATCAAATCGATCATCATTTATCAAATTTCATTATTAAATCACAAATTCTCCCCCGATTAAAAATATCAAACCCTTTGAGATTTTGGATTCCAAGTGATTTAATAAGGTTTAGAAAACATGGGAGAATATGTGGTCTGGTTTAAATACTCATCATGTTTTTGGATAAATCCTCCTCCTCAACATGTGCATTGTGTATTTCAAAACATTTGGCACATGGAGGCAGGAGTGCCTTTGAAGGACTAAAACCAATTCCATTAAAACATATTTGAGATTTAAATCACGATCTCTCCCCCGATCAAAAATATCAAACCATTTGAGATTTGTGATCCCATCTGATTTTAAATCATTTAAAAGATTTTGGGGAAAGACGTGACAAAATTTAATTTAGAAAAATGAAAGATAAGGACCATTTTAAGACATTAAAGATTGTTAGTGTCAGGTATGATAGTTTTAGGAGATCTTTTAAGTAAAACAAAATAATTTCACAATAAAAAAAGAACAGAAAAAATTTCATTTTGAAAGACCTTGATTCAAAAAAAAATCATACCATGACATAACATTAAATCTTTAGATCACCACTTATTATCGTACAAAAAGGACTTGATAGATGAAATATCGTTTGAAAATATTTTATTTTTAAATCACTCTCCCCCTCAATCGATGATTGAGTGACTTAGGTTTTGATAAAATGAAGTCCGGTGATTTTCAAAATTGAGTCCAATTTATTTTCAAAACAATATTTTTTCCATTTTCAAAACAATATTTTCAGAATTGTTTAAAAATGGTATCATTCACTACTTTTCCTGCACAAGATAAGTTAGGTGGTAGAGAAGCTTCTGTTGTTGCTGTAGGGCTGGAAGAAAACCGTCTGCAGATGCAGTGAGACTTCTTACGTTGCATTTTAATGCCAACTGAGGTCAAATTAAGCTCCGTTTCTTCATTTGCTGATGAAGAAAACCATCTGCTGATGCAGTGAGACCTCTTACGTTGCATTTTTCCATGCCAACTCTCCATAGAAGTCCAATTAAGCTCCGTTTCTTCATTTGTCAACCCAAGATATAGTTACCCTTTCCTTTCGGCATCCAATCATCTTCAATTGTGGGATCCGGATCGGGAACATTGTTATATACCAATATACCTGCATACGTTAGTGAACACACATACAGCTATATGGTGGTCGACATCACCCAAATAACAATCGACTAATAAAAGTCAATTCAACATATCAATCAGATCATAAAAAGCATGGGCTACCATCCTACATCTATCTTTAATTTATGTTTGTTTGTTTCAACAATCGACTAATAGAGTGTTGAAAAAAAAAACATACGGGCTACCATCCTACATCTATCTTTAATTTATGTTTGTTTGTTTTAGTTATCTAGAGTTTAGAGTGTCAAGTCTTGGCTTAGCAACGCCATTCTTCGCATGCTTGTAACATAAAGATTTTTGACTTGCCACCACTAAATAGCCTATCCCACCAAACCCTTTTTCCCTACCATAAGCCTAACATTACAACCCTTTAAAAGACCTCTTTGATAGTCTTTCCTAGGTGCTTACGCCAAAGCGATGGAGGTTTGATCTAGTCCCAAGGCTATGGTAATCTATGTACTAGGACCGGTTGATGAGTGTTTATCTTCCATTTTGTAGGATCGTAATATTATTGTGTTGATGATTCGGGTGGTCTTGGATGATCAAAATACATGTTATCCATTAGAGAGAGAAAGTAGAGAGAGGGAGTTTCTTGGTAGAGACTTGTAGAACAAAATATTGAAAGGTTAGATTGAAAGCTCCACCCCTTCCATGGATGGAAGGGGTATTTATAGTTACAGAATACACGACCTCCTATCGGCCTGTGGATCAGGCATACAGTGGGTAAAGACCCGTCCTTCCTCCACGGTGTTGCACTACGCTAAACTACGTTACTAATAAACTAATTAACTACAACATAACATAAATAACTACAAGTCTACGAGCTAAACTATGCTAGAAAATATTTGGGGTGACCGACACTTTAACATGGAATTTCCAATTCCTAACAATCTCCCCCTAAGGGAGGTCACCCCATGATTTACATTTTGAATCCTAGCATTCTATTCTTTGACTTTGTTCTTTAGCTCGTAGACTTCAATTCTTCAAATCCTCAATCTTGTGCTTTAGCAGTGATACTTCAAAGTCCGCATTGATTTGTACTTTTAGTGGAGGCCTTTAACTGATCCACATCTTTGATGATCTTCGAGCTTTCTTCGAGATCATCAGCCACAGTAAATCTCTGGATCACCCTTTATTGTGTTGCCATAATGTGATGTTGTGACTTTCGGACCGACATGCTCACACTTTTGGATCATGACATCTTTCCATCAGAGTAGCAGAAGCTTTAACTGGCTCATGATATTTGCAGCAGCGTAGTGGAAACATAGTACAAAAATATCAGAGCCAGGTTCTGAAGTTATGCACAAGTCATGATTTCTTCAATTAAGTGTGGATGCTGTGAGCATGCGGCTTTGGATTGACTTCTCAATTCTGATCAGCTGCAACCGTCCAAATGTACCTTCAAACAACAGTTAGCAATAAAACACACGAAAGTGTCTTTGATCACTTTCGTTGAATTGAGGTACACGGCCCACGGTTCCCCGTTGATCAGTACAAGTACTGCCTGTGATCAGGTAGAATTCCAAAGAATCTCCTTGACAGGGTTTCGCAGCTGCTCTAGCTGTTCTCAAACCGGAACGTCTCAAAGAAGACAACACGGAGTGAGTGAACCAGCGAATTGAGATTCACTAATTGATGAAAAATCGATTTGAAAAACAATCATGTATTGCTTGAAGAAAGAGTTTTGCAATACGACAAAGGTTTTATGAGAAAGATCAATTTTCAATCAAAAATACTTTTTGTATTTGAAAATAGTACACATTCAATGTGCTATAGAAAATAAGAGATTCGCACATCGAATGGTTTTTCCAAAAGCATTCGTCAATTCCATTCCTGGACCAAGGTTGATTCAAGAGAGAATCGCCCAATCGTTTCTGTCCAGTTATCACAAGCTTGATCTTTAGAAAAGATCTCACATGTCACCCACCAAGAGCTTGTTTGATGTTGGCTCTAGAAGGATTTCCATGTTCATCGTGAATATTTTCATATCACTCGGATGTTCTGGCAATACCACAAGGATAATGCGTAGGACTCTTAATATATTCTTACTTTCCACATTGTGTGAAACAGTAAGTCTTCATGAATTTTGTGTCCTAATGAGATATTGTGGATAATCTCTTGGCTCTAGACTCAATAGTGCACATTTGGTTCCTATGCCGGAGACTAGGGAGAGGGTCTCCTTCTTCAATATCAACAATCTCTAAGAGAAAGTCGATAGATTATGTAGGTTCCCCGTGAGAATGAAACAAGCCCTTTTAAAAGGAACTTGAGTAGCTTGGGAAGGTTAGTGCAGTGCGTCACTGGTCCATGACGTCTTGTCTTCAATACCAGTGTTACCTTAGTAACCACCAGTAGCATATGTATTGAACCCGGTGTCTGCCCTAAGGTTGAATTATTGGAGGGCTGTTTCTTTTCACCCTTTTCTCATTTCATTTCTTTTTCATTCTTCAACCCCTTCAGTGCTTACCGAGATTTCATAACTAGAACCTTGTTGGGTTTATTCTAGTTCTAGCTCTATCTCAGTCGGCACTCTTCCCATATCTCACATTTCTCCTTTTTTTTAATCAAACCTAAGGACTCTACACTATCTAGTGGTTTGTCCCTGGGTAGATCCCTCCGGTTCTGGCGGATCGTGGGAACGAATACCTAACCTAACCATCCTTATAACACCGTACAGAAAGTAAATTTGGTCGGTCTTTTGGTATTGTTCTTCTTCCATTGGAACCAATTGAAAACCATTTGAAAATCAATCCAAGTACTTGTGATACATGATCAAAACATTTTGTACCTGAATTGTTTTTGATAATTTTAGAAAAAGCTCCCCCTCAACATATGCATCATATATTTGAAATGGTTTTAGCACATGGAGGCAAGAGGACTTGAAAATCTCAGATTTAAGAATGAAAGATTCGATTCTTTGATCAACAATTTCTAAAAGTTATCAACATCACTTTCCCGATCAAAATTAGTATTTTTCATACTTTGTTAAAGATATTTTATGGGAAAGGATGTGGTTTTCAAAAAGTTGCTCCCCCTCAACTTGTGCATGTGATTTTTGAAATTGTTTTGCACGAAGAGGAAAGAGTTCTTAGAAGCACATTCACGATCATACCACCATACTGAAACCATTAGAAAAACAATCAAGGTGCTTTTTATTGAAACTTAAGAAATTTTGTTTTGTACCTTGAAAGTTTGTTTTCTTTTGAAATGCTCCCCCTCAATATGTGCTTCGAGATTCGAAAGCGTTTAGCACATATGGGAGAGCAGTATGCACATTTGAACCAAAAATAAAAAAATGATCATCTTTTATCAAATTTCATTATTAAATCACAAATTCTCCCCCGATCAAAAATATCAAACCCTTTGAGATTTTGGATCCCAAGTGATTTAATACGGTTTAGAAAACATGGGAGAAAATGTGCCTGATTTAAAAACACATCTAGTTTTTTTTTTGATAAATGCTCCCTCTCAACATGTGCATTATGTATATTGAAATCGTTTGGCACATGGAGGCAAGAGTGCCTTTGAAGGACTAAAACCAATTCCATTAAAACAGATTTGAGATTTAAATCACGATCTCCTCCCGGATCAAAAATTTCAAACCATTTGAGATTTGTGATCCCAAAAGATTTAAATCATTTAGAAAATTGGGAAAGATGATGTGGCAAGATTTAATATAGAAAAATGACAGATAAGGACCATTTTAAGACATTAAAGATTGTTAGTGTCAGGTATGATTGTTTTAAGAGATCTTTAAGTAAAATAAAACAATTTCACAATCAAACAAGAACAGAAAAAATTTCATTTTGAAAGACCTTGATTTTTAAAGAAAATCATACCATGATATAACATTAAATATTTAGATCACCACATTATAACGTACAAACGGACTTTTTGATGAAATATCATTTGAAAATATTTAATTTGAAATCACTGAAGATTTGACAAAATAAAGTCCGGTTGATTTCAAAACTTTGAATATGATTTATTTTCAAAACAATATTTTTCCATTTTCAAAACAATATTTTCAAAGTTTTAGAAAAATGGTTTCATCACTACTATCCCTGCACAAAGATACGTTAGGTGGTTGAGCTGCTTTTGTTGTTGTTGCTGTAGGGTTTGGAAGAAAACCATGTGCTGATGCAGTGAGACTTCTTACGTTGAATTTTAATGCCAACTGAGGTCAAATTAAGCTCCGTTTCTTCAATCACTTAGAAGAAAACCATCTGTTGAAGCAGTGAGACCTCTTACGTTGCATTTTTCCATGCCAATACTCCATAGAAGTCCAATTAAGCTCCGTTTCTTCATTTGTCAACCCAAGATATAGTTACCCTTTCCTTTCGGCATCCAATCATCTTCAATTGTGGGATCCGGATCGGGAACATTCTTATATACCAATATACCTGCATACGTTAGTGAACACCCATACAGATATATGGTGGTCGACAACACCCAAACAACAATCGACTAATAAAAGTCAATCCAACATATCAATCAGTTCATATAAGGCATGGGAATAATGTGTTTATCAAACTCTAATCATCTAATCCTAACAATCATATCCTAGGCACCTAGTTTTTCAACGTAGGTTAACATGTTTTACAATTAAGTATATAGGATAATTAAATAAGTCCGTTAGATGATATAAATTTGAAAACATTCTCCCCCTCAATCAATGACTCATTTTTTGAAAAATTTAAAAGCGCTGAAGTCATTGATTGAGTTTTCAATTTTTATAAAAACTCTGAAACTGATTGATTTACAAGCAACTCATTTACCACCAATTTGTTAAAACAAATATTTTTCTGAAGAATTTTGAAGGAAAAATATTTGAGTAGGAACAGCAGTCCTTCGACATATTTTTCTCAAATTGTTTTAGGAAAAGTGCACGATATTTTTTGAAAATTTGATTAGTGCAGCACTTTCCTTTCTTTAGAGAGCGGGTTGCTATCTGAAATAATAGCAAACCATAGTTTAAGCGCGGGTCACAGTCTGAAGTAACTGTAAGCCATTTTTGAAGCGCGGGTTACAGTCTGAAATAACTGTAAGCCATATTTTTAGACATGTTTTGGAAAAATACTATTTACACCTCCTGCTCGAACTTCATCTATGGTCCCGTGCCATTATTGAATGACATTTCTAAGACCGCATATGTTATCGATACCAGAAGACATGTCATAGAAAAACATATTTTTTGTATTTTTGAAATTTTCTGATTTTTTTATGGGTATTAGAAGGTTTTATAATTTTCTATTTTCTTTTTGTTGGTTTTATAATTTTCTATTTGGTTATCTGAAAAGTATATACAAAGATAGAGAAGATGATATAGTTAAAGAAGATGATGATACGAGTACCGAGATAAGGATATCGAGCGGCACGTCGTAGAAGATAGAAGTCATCAACTCTTAAACATTCACCACCAAAGCTTCCAGGGCTCTTGAATCGAAGAAAGAAATTGAACCATCTGAAAGTGAGACTTTGGCAGCTTCCCCCCAAATCGAAAATCCTTTAGCTGAGCAGATTCAAAGCTTTCTTTCGAGCTTGCCTTAGCCAGGTGCACGAAGAAGTACACCATTATCATAAATCCCGCTGCTCCATTTAAAAACGATAATCGAGGTTCTCCGTTCGGGGTTATATCATCCAATAGAAGAACAACAACGTTTCATCTCACACTTAAATAATCTTCTCAAATTCCTTTTCCACTGAAGTCTGAAGCAATCCATTCCAAAAGGTGTCAAGAGAACAATTCCCCCAAGTAGTTGAGTTGATGCAGTCAGTCTCTTTGTATAAAGCTCAAGAACTCTCCCGAATACACATCATGAGGGTAATGAAGAACACCTCCCCTATGTTCACATCTTTCGTCCCATCAGAATGTGTATGAAGCTCAAGAATCCGAAGTACACCAATTCCCAACGAGAGAATAACTGATAACACCTCCCTCATGTTTCACATTTATCTCCCCTGAATATGTCGTACTTGTGTACCTCTTTTATCTTCAGAAACTTTCTCTAACATCTCTTCCCCCACATAGTTGGAATAAGAACACTAGAAGCCACTAGATACACTGAGTTTCTCTGCGGTCATGACATTTGTCTTCCCGGGATAACTTCAATCACTTAGAAGTATTAAGTTCATCATGTGTACTCGTTATGCTTTTATATGTATGTCTCCTTCCCCCTTGTTGGTTTTGATACTTCAGAATCAGCAACTTAATATAAGCCCAAATACTAGAAATCATGTGAGAAGAACATTAGAAGTCTTTGTGAGAATCAACTTGCTGAAGAATATGAGCAAGTCTAATTGGGGATTAAATTCGACATATCACTCTCCCCCAATTAGTGCTCTCCCCTAAACCGACAATCTGTTTGATAAATGCCCAGATTAAGAAGAAGTCTTTAGATAATCAAATGCAACTCGTCTTTAGTCTTCTAACATGTAGCAGAGAATGTAGAATCGACTGTAGACTCGACTTTCTTCAAGATTGTCCGAATGGGGAATAGAGTGTTAACATCTTCAACTCACACCAAAAAGCATCCCACCAAAAAGCATCCCAATTAACTTATATCTTGCAAATCCCCTTAACTAAAATCCCTCCCAATCAAACAAGAACAAAGATGTTCATCAAGGAAATCAGCAATCAGGCCGCAAGAAACACACAAGATGGTAACACCAAACTACCAATCACATCAAACAAGAACAGAGATTGTTCGGAATCATCATGTTGATGTGTACGTGAAGCATTAACCGAAAGCACTTTGTCGATAAACTCATCAATCCGAATGAAGATGTCAACCAACGGCTCTTAAAAGAAACTCCATGTGAAGATGACCAGATAAGAAGAAGCTCGGTTCTTACATGAGTTAGGAGCCGTTTCACCATTTATTCTCATATAAAACAGCATGTAGTGTCATCATACTTCTTCTCCCCCTCAAGAATTGCAGACGAAGTTGTCATTCTTGACTAAATAAGTGAAATCATCCAAAAGTATTCTATTCACACTTCTCCCCAACAAAATTAGCACATGATGTCGACATCATCATTATAGTTGAGCAAGTGGAATAAGAAAACAATCAACGGCAGCCCGGTTCACTTGATAATCGAAAGCACATGGAAAAATCATGAAGCATGTTGATGAGAATGGTCATAATAGAGAAGATTTCTCTTCTTCAGAAGATAAAGCGCACTGACACGTACACTTTTCTTTTCTTTAGAGTACGAGGCATGAACTGTAGTGTTCATACATCATAATCTCTCTCTTTTCGAACTCTTTTTGGCAAAACATGTAATCACCCCCATTATCATTCAGTAGGCTCTTTGTAGTGACAGCTGATGGAGAAAACCCGATATAATGAATTTGACCCTGAAGTAAACTACCCCGAACTCGTGACTTAAACTTGCACATATGTAACAAAGAGCGGTGCCGATTTCCATTAGCATCTGTAAGTACTCTCTATGTACTCTATACTCTTCAACCAACCAACCATCAAGCATAAGACGTACATTACCTCTTGAAAATCCACAATTGAATGTGACACTGAGCACTACAACGTAACTCCTTAAAGTGATAGTTATTTTGTAGTGGTAAGAGCCCATTCCCCCAAGTGGTAAAAGAAAAGGTAAAAGACACCCAACAATAACTAGATTTCCAAGTCTTCGTTTTTGATAATAAGCTCGAACAAGGATCATGAAGAATCTTTATCCAACCATCCCCGATACCTTCAGATGCTAAGTACACTCGCTCGTGATATTACACTTCAACCTCAAATAAATAATACTGAATTAACGCCGTTGTCACATCTTCTTGTTAAAAACTCAAATCTAGCCTTCTTTGACATTTAAACGAACTTTGAAAATGGTTTCATCCCGAGCATGGTTAAAAGCACGTAACCTCGTAAAACCATGTAATAACCAAACTGCCATGACGAATATCCAAACACACATCCAATTCACGAAGTACACCCTTTTATCCTTTCTTCGAAGTAGAAACCGTAGCACCAGCATCAGAAAGGATCCCGAAATACGCTTTCCTTTCTCCAGGATGAATCCATCAATACGGGATTTTACAATTCTATGGTTTAAACCGAGAAATAGTTTCTTTCGCGGGATTTTACAAAACCAAGAATAAACCTTAAGATAGATCCGGAAATGGACTTTACAATTACCAGGATGTTTCCATTGTCACGGGATTTTACAATTCTATAATTTAAACCGAGAAATAGATTCTTTCGCGGGATTTTAAAAAATCAAGACAAAACCGTAAACAATGTCAGCTTGACTGTGTTATGACAACATTGGTTTTAGTGAATTTATGTTTTAGGGGAACATGCAGCGGTTCATCAACGGTTTAACATCCAACATTAACATTATCGTCAACCATCCAATAAACACTTTGGTAAACACATTATTCACGCATTCTATCAGAAAATGTTGTGACCACCTGGTGAAGTAAACCCGATATACCAAACTTGATCATGAAGTAAAATTCCCCATATTTGTTACTTAAACTTGTACTAATCCTTGTGAAGAAGAAACGGTGTACCCAATGTACAAAACCTCTTGACATCCTCAACTGAGTGAGACACCGTAGTGATAGCAACGTTGTGGGTCAAGTGAGAAAGAATAAAAAACGTAACTAAATAGCCAAGTCTTTATCACACTCTATAAAAGCCCAAACAAGTCATCTTCGCGGAAGGGTAGAAAGAAAGAAGACAAAATAAGTAAACGCACCCGAAAAAACCACACTTCAAATCGAAATAAGAAATACCGAACAACAACCCCGTAGTCAATTCTTGTTCAATAAGCACTTCAAGCCGTGAAATAGTGTATTCTGTGTAAGAGTATAAACCAAAGTATTCAACCGCCTATTACCTCAAACCTCATCATCCAATCACATAGCACAACCAATCTAGTCATCAAATCTCATCACTTCAACAAATATCATCATCAAATCTCATTATTCTCAAGTCGTATCTTCAAATCGTACGATTAGGATACAAATCGTATCCCATAATGATAAAACATTAGCTCAGCTTCATAACAACACTTTTGATCCAACATATTAGTTCAAATCCAATGGGGTATGATAATCAAATGATATACACGTATTAGGCTTAGACAAATATATCATCCGTGAAAGATCATGGCCACACAATTACTCATTATCGAAAAGTATTGAAGCATGTGTATCCAAAATTTTATTAGTAATAACTAAATTTGGATAACACAAATCAATTTTACTACCAATGTATTGTACCACAAAGTCAATCATCAAATTCCATCCTTCGTACATATCACCAATAATAAAACATCACACGGCCCATGTCAGTCCACCCGATCCAAGTCATCACAGTCCAAGAAAAGGAGCACAAAAGCTACTCGGCCCATCACACTAGTTAAGTAACCCCGAACCCTTAAACACATAATGAAGCCCATTAATCTCGAATGGTAATAACATATCAACCCTAATAAACCGGATATAAAACATACGCCTTATCACTTGTAACCCTAATATTACTAGCCTCCATCCTAATTTCTCTCTCAAACAAATACATCTCTGCCCATTTCAAACGCAGCACCCAAAAATCTCATCACTAATTAGATCACAATTTTATCTTAATTATTGAATGAAAACCATCACTAATCCTTTTGAATCTATACGAAACAAACACCAAATATTCTTCACTTTTACGCACAACCCTCGAATGAAGAACAAGGTTTAGACATGAAGAACTTGTACGGGTTTAAGGTAGGTCCTTATAATTGTTGTCGTATAGATGTATTTCGTCCAAGTGTGACAGAACAAAAACGAACCAAGAAAGGTAAATAACATACTTATTATTCCACCTTCTGATGTGTCGAATATTTAGTGAGGCAAGGCTTCAAAGATTTAGATTGATGATGATGACATCTTTGTATGCAAGATCATTAACGGTCTTTGATAATAAAGAGGGATCTGAAATCTCGTTTTTATTTATTTATTTTATTATTATTATTATTATTATTATTATTATTATTATTATTATTATTATTTTGGACATTTAAATGTAATTTTTGATCTATGACGAGTTTCCTTAGTGGTTCTTCGGATCTGAAAAGGTTATTAAGAAATCTTTTAACCACGAAGCGAAGGATCTGAGATATCTTTATTTATCCTTTTGATAGTTTGAGTCATGTGTAGAATGATTTGAGATGAGTTTGTTGAAGAGTGAATGGGAGGGTATGATAGTAGTGTTTAGTTCTCGGATATGTTAGTTGATAGACATGGCTCGTGGCTGTGGTATACTTCACCTTTGATTTCCTTAATTTTTCATTTTTCATTCATGTGAATATTGATGGACTGATGATAGGTTAGTAATAACCTGAGGTCGGGTATGTTGGAGTTTGGTATAAGTTGAGTTGTGGTCGTGAGTCATTATTTATTTATTTATTTATTTTTATAAAAACAACACTTTTATTAAAAACTCATAGGATTACAAAAAATTAGTGGGGAGCCTCGAAACCAACTGGGCTCCCACACCTCTAGCAATGGCAAAACCAATCCTATTAAAAATATGAACCGCTGCACGGGCTCCAATGTCCTGAGTCACAGAGAATCGTCGAATACGCTTAAGTAAGGTGACTGCATCTTTCTCAAGTTCTCCAAAAGAAGAAAAAGAAAAGGGGAGAAACCCATATCCAATATCCGCACATTTCGCATCATACTTGACACGTTTACGGTGCGCAGCATCAATGATCGCACGCCCTGGTATAAAATCAGTCATCCCAGATTGCGTCAAGGCGACGATCCCGTAAGATCAACACACACATCACGCCCACTATCCCACGAGTAATAATAATAATAATAATAATAATAATAATAATAATAATAATAATAATAATATTATTATTATTATTATGTTAAACATATAACACCTTAGTCACCACCCAATCATCTCCACAAATTTACAATGATGTATTTTACTCTAAACGTCTATACTACTTTATAAAATATTTGGGACTTGCTAAGTAAAGTAGTCTTAAAATTTGTAAGACCAGAAACATTTCTTTATTAAGAAATAAAAATCCATTTAGTCAATAGTAACAAATGGTCAATACATTAAAAACCCCATAATAAAAGAAGGCTTTATGACCAAAAACATGACTTAGGGTATGTTTGGCAAAGCTAGTTGTAAGTTGTAAACTGTAAGCTGTAAGCTGTAAGCTGTAAACTGCAAAGCTGTTAACATGAGCTATAAGCTGTATTCTTTTTTCAATAAAAGTGTTTGGTAAATTAGCTGTTAAATATAATTATCAGATGTAAAATGACATAAAAGGACAAATCTATAATTGTAAATAAATGTTTGGAGGGTATATTAATAATGAGTGATGATTGGGGTGCCTAATTCATAGACCTAAAAACATGCCTAAACTGAGGTGGCATCCTCTTATTGGTGACATCAGAGGGACCCACGTCTTTACATTTTATCTTTCCTCATCTTCACCCTCCATTTTTCCACTTGTCTTCATCCTCTTGTTAGACCTCTTTTTAGGCATACCAATTAGGTCCCTAAATCATTTTCCATCAAGAATTTAAAGTTTTAACAGCTCCAAGAAATTTAAAAAACTTCATGAATCAGCTTTTCATTTTGGGGCTATTTGTTTGAAATAAAAGCTTGTAGTTAATGCATCTAAACGAAGCTACTTAGTTTATAAGAGATTATTTTGTAATAAAAAGCTAACAGCTCATCTAAAAAGCCCCTACCAAACAGGCCCTAATGTTAATACCTTGCACAAATAAACGCTTAGAATGAATCTTCAATTCAGTAGACCTGTAACAGCTAACATTCATTAAGCCCATTGTAACAGCCCATTCAAAACGTCATTAACAGCCCTTAAGTCCTCTAATATTAATACAGAATAAAAGGGCACAAAACCACACACCTCACAAAACACACACCTCACAAAATACACGTACAAATCATCGCTCGACGGATCAGGTTGTTTCGGTAGGCTAGGTGGCTTCGGTTGATGTTTTTGTTGTTGGTTTATGTGGATTTGAGAAAGCGGTTTCGATTGGTGGTTATGGCTGTTAGTTTTGGTTTGTTGGTGGCAAATATTCAAGATATATGTTTTCGAAGCGTTTATGTGCCTATTATACATTCGAAATCTTTCCGTAATACGAGTTTTTTGTACAGATATTTAATGATTTGCACAAAAATGAATTTCTTGATTTTTTTGGTTGAAGATATTGCTTATTATATACCTTTGATATTACGTTTTTATATAGATCTAATGTTACTTATGATTTTTATTTTCCTTTTGTTTTAATATCTTTGATCTGATTATACTCGGATTTCTTGTTATTGTGTTTGTTGTTTATGAGTTATGACAATGGTTTTTTTTGTAACCGGATCTGTTGTTTGTTGATACTTGAGTTTTGTCATGTTGCATCCAAATGGGACTTACGATTTAGTATTTTTATTTTTTTTTCCAAACAACTAGATATGATGGGTTTTATCTTATTCAAAACGTTCATAAACAAAAATTGGTTGCTAGATCCAGTTTGGTGTCGAGAATTGACGAGGCTGTTAAAAGTCCAACAGAAAAATTGCTTTAGATACGAGATAATTATTGGCTGATGATACAACAACAACAACAACAACGAACCCAATCCCGCCGGGGCAGGGTATGGGGGAGGTATAATGTAGACAGATCGTACCCCTAATCCCAGGATAGACCCGAGAGTAGAGAGACTGCTTCCAACGAGACCTCCGGCAAGTGCAGGTGTGCGGGTGAGAAAAGAGAAAAGAGAGGTGAGAGCAAAAGGCAGTAAACAACATGCATGAAAAGGTAAAAGATAGCAGGCAAAACAAACAAAGCGCGCAAACAAGCCCAACAAAGCAGATACAAAAACAAGAGACCCGAAGAAAGTACCAAGCAAAAGGCACAAAAGCAAAGGACAAACAAAAGGAACCAAGGCACAAACAGCAGACAAACCTAAGGACAAACACAGAGCAAAGCAAAGCAACGCACCGGGGCACCAAAACTAAACATGCAGGAGGCAAGGGAAATGCAAGTAAAGGGGCAACACATAAACAAAGAAAACAACGGACCTAAATCTACGAGCAGAGCAAAGACGAGACAACACAAAACAAAAGAAAGGGCAGGGCAACAAAGAGACGCAGACAGCCTAACTCCTAAAGAAGACAAAAACCACAGAGCTCCTAGCCTAACCAACAAGCCTGGACTACCCGCAGATCCTAATTCTATCTCTCCACGCCTTCCTATCTGAGATCATGTCCTCGGACAAGAGAAGCTCCTTCAAGTCGAGCTTAATTCTATCTTCCCACCTGAGTTTGGGTCTACCCCTTCTTCTCACGCCATCTACATGAAGCGCTTCGACTCTTCTAACTGGTGCTGTTTGTGGCCTTCTCCTGACATGCCCGAACCACCTCAACCTTCCTTCTCTCATCTTCGGAATAATATTCTCGACCTCCAGTTTTGCCCTGAAAACTCCGTTCGGAATCATGTCCAACAATGTTTTGCCACAAGTCCATCTTAGCATTCTCAGTTCTGCCACCTCAACCCGGTTAGCAAGTGCTTTGGTGATTGGCCAACACTCAGACCCGTACATCATAGCCGGTCGAATCGCCACCTTATAAAATTTTCCTTTAAGCTTAGAGGGGATGTTCCTGTCACAAAGTACTCCAGACGCCGCTCTCCATCTCGCCCAACCAGCTCTGATCCGATGAGACACGTCCTCGTCTATCCTCCCTGATTTGTGAATCATCGATCCCAGATATTTAAAGGACTCCTTGGGTGGCAGGATCTGGTCACCAATACGAATATCTTCGAGATGGTCTGGGTCGATCCTCCCAAAGTCGCATCTCAAGTATTCAGACTTCTCTCTACTCACACGAAGGCCGTTGTTTTCAAGAGCCTCCCTCCAATGTTCAAGTCTGTGGTTTAATCCTTCCGCTGATTCTGCTACTAACACAATATCGTCAGCAAAAATCATGCTCCATGGAATGCCCTCTTGGATCCCTAGAGATAAATCATCTAGGATCAAGGCGAAGAGATAAGGGCTAATGGCAGATCCCTGGTGTAGCCCGACCTCCGCCGGGAAAAACTCTGAAACCCCCACGGTGGACCAAACACGGGTCCTAGCCCCCTCATACATATCCTTAATCATTCTTATAAATCTCCTTGGTGTACCCTTATCAATCAGCGTTCTCCAAATCAACTCGCGTGGGACACTATCATACGCCTTTTCAAGGTCAAGGAACGCCATATGTAGGTCCTTCTGTCTTTCTCTGTACTTCTCCATGAGACTTCTAAGAAGGTGAATAGCCTCAATCGTAGACCTTCCTGGCATAAAGCCAAATTGGTTCTCAGACACCCTCGTCTCCCTTCTCAACCTCCTCTCAATAACTCTCTCCCAAAGCTTCATGGTGTGGCTAAGAAGCTTGATGCCCCTATAGTTGCTACACACCTGCACATCCCCTTTGTTCTTGTAAATGGGGATGACTTCACTGAGTCTCCATCCTTCTGGCATCTTAGCATCAGAGAAGTTCTTGTTGAAGAGGCAGGTCAGCCAAGTTACCCCCTCCTCGCCCATACACCTCCAAGCTTCAACTAGGATTTGATCCGTTGCTACTGCTTTGTTACTTCCCATCTTCTGTAGAGCAACCTTCACTTCTGGTTGGTTAATCCTCGAATAGTAGCACTCTGGTCGTTGGCTAGGGTTCTCTTCATCTTCACTCCCTTCATAAGTAGCTGCGCTGAAAAGAGAGGCGAAATACTCTCCCCATCTTTTCCTAATAGCCTTTTCATTTACAATGGCCCGACCCCCTTCATCTTTGATGTATTTAACGTTTCCTAAATCCCTCCTTCTTCTCTCTCGAGCTTTAGCAATCCTAAATATATCGTTAGCCCCCTCTTTCGAGTCCAATGGCTGATGATATTATCTTAATAAAAATGCTTATAAACGAGACAAGTAATTTTATTGGTTCATTTTGTTGATGGATAATGCATTTGCTTTGTTATGATGACTCAAAATATAAACGTTGACAAGTATCTTGGCAAGACAAGATTCGAGTGTTTGTAACTATTGTGACGTCTGAGTGAAAATAAAAATAAAATATAGTTTGAAGTTTTATGAAATATCATACTCCGTAATATTTAGATTTTCCATACCGAGTGTACCATGTGTTTCAATCTATTTTATTTGTTTTACATTTCAGCACCTTGTGGAAAATGTCAAGTAGAGTACTTTGTTAGGGACGTTATATAGATGTCAGAATATGCATATGAAACTGTAAATAATTTTGGGGACCATCAATTCATGACGGCTTAGCGCGCATCATATTTGCTCATAACCTACTATCTACCAACGCAATTATATAAGGAAACATTTCCACAAGAAAAAGTTGTTACCTGTAAGCTATTCATCGTTCGTTGATTTGACGCTCAATGTTGCTGCCACGAACCACAATCACCTCCATCGTGACCTTTTTTTGTACGAATTTAAAAACGCTAATTGTTTTTCACTCTAAAAAGAGTTCATCTTCAACTACAACCCCAACAAGAAAGGACACTAACTCGAGCATAAAACCATGTATCAAGATTTTGTTATAAACTATACATCGATGCTGCTAGGCGTGGGTACTCGGTGGTGGCAAAGAAGTCGAAAAAATTTGAAATCTCCATAATTAGAATCAAGGGAAATAAAGGATAAAAAGAAAGATTAAAAGGACAAAAAAAAAAGCTATTGAGAACCATGTACAGTAAAATGCATTCTCATTCGAAAGTGCAAAAATGACTCCAACTTGCATGTACCACGTGACATGAATGATTATCTCTAAACTTATACGACATAAAAACGTAAAATGATAATAGAAAACGGGGAGATAAAAAGGACCAAAAAAGCTATTGAGAACCAAGTACAGTAAAGTGCATTCTCTTCCCAAAGTGCAAAAATGACTCCAAACCCATACATGTACCACATGACATGAATAATCATCTCCCAACTCATACAATATAAAAACGTAAACTTGATATAGAAACGGGGCACATATACATAAACAAATAAAAGTGATACAATGTAGCCATTCGAAAAGGATTTTTTACCGTTACAAATACAGTTTTTCAACAAATCATTCACCGTCAAAATTTATCACGCTTGTCTATTACCTTTTTTTTATTATAAGGCAAAGTGAACAACTTTGACCGCACGCCTCTATAATATTACGGACTATCGTCTTTATATTGAAGATTTGTATATGCATCACTCTCGTACCCTACTATTTTTATATGAAATAGGTTGTTATTGCTTAAATTTATTTCAACTTAAAACTATCAATATCCGTAAAGTTATTGTCACGAAATATATATAATTGTAAAACATTGCACGTCAGGAATTCAAGGTACCCGCCGCCGCAACGCGCAAGTACCATGCTAGTAATTATATTATATCCATCCCTTTTTTACATAACTTCTGTCATTTCTCCCAAATATCTCTCTTTCTATTTCTCTCTCTCCCTGTTTATCTCTTAATCACAACCAAACAAATCCTTCATTAACCACACCGTCACCATTTCTCTCAGCCACCTTCATCATGCATAACCCTAAATTCACATTGTATGACAACTGGCACTTTTCAGGTTAAGAATTGACCATAAACTTCAACGTTTTATACTAAACACGTGATTACTTGTCGTTACGTATAACCGTTAAGCTATCCCGCGTATAACGAGAAACAACTTTGAATGTATTCCAACGCTAGACTAAGTTTAGTCTACGTCTAGTAAGTATATAAATACTCTCGTGAGCATGTTTTATAAGTCATTTGCATATGGTTTTACATAAATCATACAAGTCTTGCATTATGTCCATGCATGCATGCAATATTAACCCAACAACCTTCACCACCTTTGCTACTATATACATACACTTATAGACTACAAAAACTCATATTTATCCCCCTCCCCTCCTACCTACCCAAAACAGACCCCCCAAAAGGAAAGGCCAACACCACCATTTCACCTTGTAAATCTCACTCATATATAAACCATGTTAAACTACAAGCCATGCACTAGCACAAGCAAAGTCCCATCACCTTGGTCTCCTCCCCCACTCTTGGATACCCAAACCCATGCCCACAACACTCCACCCCAACCCCTATCCACACTCAACTCCCATTTTTGTGTTATATGCTGCAATTAGGTACCAAAGCAACCTTTACTCATGCCATATTTTGTGCTATAAATAAAGACTACCTAACCACATTTGAACACACACTTAAACACTCACTTACCCTCTCAATATCATCTATCTATATTGTTATTCAAGCTAGGGGGAAAGTCTTAGAAGGGTTCTTTAAGTGTTGGAAAGAAAGCTAGGATTTTTGGTTATAAAAGTTAGGGTTTTCTCATAGTTCATGGGTCATTCTTGTGCATTTCATGATCACCACCATACCAAATACGTGTAAGCGTCTCATCATACTCTATTTCACTTATATTTAACTAATCATGCATTATTTTATATCACCTTTATTGATTTATAGTGTCAAAAGTTGTTTTGAACTTAATATAATAAACCCTCAAATCTGCCCAGAATATAACCCGACTTGTGAGCTCATTTTCACCATCTTAAATAACACTTTTGGCCCAAATCTTTGCACCTTAGTGTTCTACTATGTCTTAGGTAGATTGTACCCTTAATTTATAATTTTTAGAAATTTAGTCATATTTTAAAACAATTTCCTGAGAGCGATTGTCCAACAGCTAGTGCTGTTGGAGTCCGCGTGATGTAACTAATGTTTCAAAGCCTTAAGCTCCAAACCACAAGCTCTAATTAGACTTTGTTTTAGAGCTAAGACATAGACCTAACTCCAGAAGCTTGAATTTTAAAAAGTGCTTGAAAAACGAGTGAGTTATAGCCCCGCGAAGTCGGGTAAAACTTCTGAATAAAACTATAATGTGAGATCAGCAGCTTTTAAGAACTTTATGGGTATCTAAAACATGATCTCACTAAAGGAAGTCATATTTTCTTGAAATTAGACATTTTTTTACTTATGTTTAGGGCTTTGAATAAGCAAAGTTGGCCAAGAAACGAGTGAGTTACACTACAAGAAAAAGTAGCTTTAGTGACGAGAATTCAGTGACGAAAAAAAATTTGGTCACTATTTAGATGAAAATAGTGACGATATAATTTTTCGTCATTCTTTTTGGTCATCGGTAGAAACTCAGTGACGAAACTTAAAGTGGTCACTATTTAGTCACTAAATTACATGAATAGTGACGAGAAATTTCGTCATTAAGTATTAGTGACGAAATTTTGATCACTATTTCACGTATTGCTAACTCTATAAAATGATTAAGAATAAGGGCATTTAAATATATACTTATTGAAACTTGCATATTCGTATATTAATCCAAAAATCGTAAACACTATCAAACGTTACGGATAAAATTTGTATTATAGAGAAATATGCAAAATTGCACATATTTAACTTTCTTTGATGTACTCTCCCCTAACATATTACTTGAAACAAATGTTTTGAAAACCGGGTTTTTTAATCGACCCGGTCAAGTCACCGGGTTACTGGTTTGACCGCCAGGTCAACCCGATTTTTTATTGAAAAAAACTATTTTTTTTTCAAGCGGTTCTATCACCGGGTCAACCCGGTTAGTTTATACTACGTAAAAAAAGATGAAAAAAACTAACCCGGTCGGGTTTCGAGAACCGGTTCGACTCAAGTCACTTAAAACCTCATGTCTAACTGTTATCTTTGTCTAGTTCCAAACACTGTTCATCATCACTCTCACTTATCCACCATGTAAATTCATCGCTCTCGTTCTCATTGCTCTCATCATCTCAAGCTCTCATTTTCGGATCTCAAGCTCTCATTTGTGTTACGGTTCGGATCTCAAGCTCTCATTTGATTGTTATGTTAAATTTAGGGCTAAAATTATTTTAATTTGATTTTTATGTTAAAATTAGGGCTTGTTTTGTTGTTTCATTATTAAATTTAGGCTATTAAGAATAAACTGAGTGTTTTAGTGGATATTTGGTGTTTGGTTAAATACTTTGGGTATTTGAGCGAATTGTGTTTGTGATTATATGCAAATAGTTTCTGTATTTTTTCTGCGTTGGGGTAGGTTTGTAGTGAAATTTTGATGGTTTTGATTTTGAAGATTAACTGACGGTTAGGGATATGGTTTAGATTAGGCTAAACGCTGTGGTTTGATAGATACGAATAAGATGACGGTGTATTATCGGGTGTTTTTGGAGGCCTTATCAGTGTTTGCAGCCGAAAATGCACTTATTAGTGAAAATGCACTTATTAGTATATGGCAAATTCATCCATTACACTTTATGTGTTCTTATTTTAATATAATCAATTAGTGCTTATTATTAATCCGTTAAATTAGGTTATTATAGTGTTTTTGGTTTTTAGTTGCGAGTCGTTGGATAACGTGTGCGGCTGCTGATGATTAGCATAAATTCGTTTGTTGTAATATCACTCTGTTAGATTTCGTTAAAACTGCCGGTGATGAGTTTTTATTGGTTATCGTTTTGTTGATTGTGAGTTGATGTTGTATGCATTGGAGCATTTCGATAATGTCTTTGTTTTAGATCAGTTTGTAAGTTCGTTTTAGGAATTGTTACTATTTCGATGATGTTCATAGCACCACAGCTTATATATTTAGTCGATATCAAGTTTTTAGTCGATTTAGCTGGTTCTTGATTGGATAAACTTGGATGAGTTAGGTTCTTTCATCTCTTGATGATTTTTTTTCCTGGTAAATTGCAAGTCGTAAGTTAATAGCATAAGTAGGGATTTTTAGAGCTTACAAAGGATCAATAATTAGTTTTGTGACACAATACTACGTTTTATGTATTTATAGTAGTAGTAATCTTTTGATGTTATTTTGCTACTCATTTGCTCCCAAGTAGAGTATATACTCAAGCAAGCGCTTAATTCGATATCCATATGATGAAAAGAAGACTTAGTAGTCTCGAGCTCGAGTTTAACTTATCTCTTTGCAACTGTAGTGTGAAATCAGTTTGACTATTATGCTAAAACACACTTGGTAGTTGGTATGATACTTTATTCAAAAAAAGTTGGTATGATACTTAATTTTCTAAAAAGGTTTGGATAAACATACTAGTCTTTTGGGATATGTTTCAGAAGTTGTAAGCAAGCATGAACCTTTTGCTGATTTGTTGGTATGCCTTCATCACTTTGAATCGAAATACGATATATGTAAGCAAGCATGAACCTCTGCTGATTTGTTTGTTGGGCAATTTCATATTTCTCACTCTTAAATTTAGAAAGTTCATATATACCCATATATACTTAAACATGTTTTAAAATATGTTATGGATTAAGTGATTATACTTTCGATATATATAAAATTAATAATGAAAGTAGGGAATATATGAAATTAATCCTTGTTTATAATCTTGTAAAGATACCTTCGTTTTTTTTTCTTCCAATTGTTATATCATGGTTAGCAACCAAATTATTAATCATGGTTAGTTTAAATTATCTGTGATTATTGTGATCATGGTACGTGTGCAATTGTTCTCCAACACTCCTTCGCGCAAATTATGACCATGACATTTCAGCTATAGTTTGGTAGGCAGTTACTATTCGAGTTTATTGCCTGTTATGATATTGATTATTCTCACACGCGTGACTTAATTTAGTGTCGGCTTTTTAGATAATTAGCTCAGTTGGTTTTAGATGACAAGTTTCCGGCAATATGGTCAAGTTTCTTGCTATTATCAAACACTCTTCTAAGCTCAGTCCATTTAGTGTGCGGCTGCTGATGATTAGCATAAATTCGTTTGTTGTAATATCACTATTTCGTTGCTATTTGTTTGTAGATTGCACATGAGCGTTTTTGTGATTTATCATCCCGCTACTATGCTTTTTACTTTTCAAATGCCACTTTAATTAATTATGATCTAAAATAATGAAGAAAGAGTAGATCAGGACTTGTGTGTGTATTGTTATTAGACTTGTGTGTGTATTGTTATTAGGTTGTGACCAAGTTTTCATACAAGCATACACTGATCTGACCTGTATGGATTAACTGGTTCACAACCTGATGTGTTGACTGTCCATGGCGTATGAAGTTTGTTTTGCTGAAAATATGTGTATGATGTGTTTTTAACCACAACCGGGTAGTAGGCTTTGACTACCAAAATAATAATATATTTGATCTCATTTTCCTTGATATATTTGATCTCATTTTCCTTGATATATTTGCCAAAACAATAATATGTCTTCCATAAAAGTTTTTGATCACCTTAGAGTTCCACTTGAAGCTATAAAACGGGCCACCAACAACTTTGGTGAAGAAAATTACATCAGTCGAGGTGGATTTGGGAAGGTTTACAGAGGAGAACTCGTTATGGTTGCTGTAAAGCGCTTAGATCCATCACTTGGACAAGGAACTCCTGAGTTTTGGAAAGAGATCATGATGCTTTCTCGTTACAGACATGAGAATATTGTCTCTCTCTTGGCCTTTTCTGATGAGGATGGTGAGAATCTTCTTGTATATGAGTATTTACCTAACAAAAGCCTTGACATGTATCTTAGTAGTTCTCATCTCTCATGGATCCAACGCCTTCACATATGTATTGGGGCAGCTTCTGGGCTAGAGTATCTTCACAACCCTGGTGGTACCACACAGAGACTGTTGCACCGTGATATCAAGAGCTCCAATATCTTGCTGGTTTATGAGGAACACGTGGGTATTGTGATCCACTTTATGAGGAAACTGGTTTCTTGTCAAAAGAATCTGATGTCTATTCTTTCGGGGTAGTGTTATTCGAAGTCTTGTGTGGCAGACTTAGGGTGGCTAATTATGGAGATCGTCGCCGATTTTTGTCAAGATGGGCACAAAGTTGCTACGAAGAAAAGAAAATAGATACAATTGTGCTTGATTGTCTAAAAGAGAAGATTTCACGAGATTGTCTGCATAAATTCACAGATATTGCATATCAATGTCTACGTAGAAATCGCAAAGAACGTCCACTAGTAGGCGAGATCGTAACACAACTAAAAGTTGCACTGCATTATCAATTTCTACTCATTTACAGTCTGATGTTCAGCAACATAATTTTGTCTCAGAATCAGTTGGAAGTTTGCATACCACAGAGTTACCCGAGGAAGATCGACCAGCTGCCAACAACGATCAGGTTCCAGAATATGAGGTATTTATTTTGTTCATGGGTTATTTGCTTAAAATACCAATGTACCTTTTCATTACTGATTTGATTTGGTGCATAAAATCTGTTAGAGATTGATTTGTTGCATAATATTGGATCAGCTAATATCTTTGACTGTTTGCTGAACTAGAATGGTCCTTCATTGCTCAAATTGATGTCTGTAGGTTTCAACAACGAACGACGGACTACCATCTGTTGATCTTTCTCTTGGCGATCTAGATATCAGTTCGTTGCAGGTATAACAATACTAGTACTATCAAGCTTTTGGAATGAATCCTATGAGTCTATCTATGTATATTGTACCTTTATGTGATTCTTGTTACAGATTTTAAGAAACGCAGATCTTGAAGAATTAAGGAAACTTGGTTCCGGTACCTTTGGAACCGTGTACCATGGGAAATGGAGGGGAACTGATGTCGCAATTAAGCGCATCAAGAAGAGCTACTTTGCAGGTCGATCGTCTGAGCAAGAAAGATTAGTAAGCATCATTATTATCATCTAACCTTGATGAATTCTCACCATTCATTTGTCACATTTCTCGATTTGTCATCTTACATTTTTCTGTTATTCTAGACCTTAGAGTTTTGGCGCGAAGCTGATATACTCTCAAGGCTCCATCATCCCAATGTATTGACACTTTATGGTGTAGTACAAGATGGGCCTGGTGGAACGTTAGCTACCGTCACAGAGTTTATGGTTGATGGCTCACTAAGGCATGTCCTACTCCGCCAAGATAGGTAATAATTCCTCGTGTCCATCTCATTCAACAAAATTTATTCTTCTATAATTCCAATACCAATATATCTTCATCTTTTAGTTCTGTAAGTTTTATATCTTTTTGTCGGGCTAAATGCATAAAAAGGTAACAGTTATTTGCCATGGTAAACGGTTAAACGGATGTCGTTTTCCATGTTCAAGGAACCCAGGAAGGGTATGCTATTTGACTTAGATTTACACAGCATCACCTGGTTAATCGCAGGACCGTTAGAATAGGGTGTTCCACGAGATGACGTTTTGATAACTTTGATCAAGGAAGGTCAAATCTTCAATCTTGTTGGATGTGAAGCCTTGGGATGACGAGATTGACATGCAAAAGCTTGAGGAAGCTGTTAGACGTGTTCAAATGGAGGGCTTTGATGTTTAAAGAAGCTAATAGTACATTAGTTGACAGAGGTACAAAAACACATGGACAGATATGTGTGTGTGAGTGTGTGTGTTATTGTTTCTATATATAATTTATACCTTCAAGTTTAATTTTGTAGGGGACAGTGGTGGAGGTTTGCCAATGATAGAACATGACCTTGAAATACTTGGGGTTGCTGCTATAGAGGACCGTTTGCAGGTCAATGAATAGTATTTGCAATTAATAAATAATTTAAATTTAAATAACTTGTATCTACAAAAGAACT
Organism: Chrysanthemum makinoi; assembly: GCA_910596185.1. Classification (NCBI taxonomy): domain Eukaryota; kingdom Viridiplantae; phylum Streptophyta; class Magnoliopsida; order Asterales; family Asteraceae; genus Chrysanthemum; species Chrysanthemum makinoi. The sequence goes on from OU343217.1 coordinate 266,086,593, forward strand.
AGAAGTTGTTAATGGATTTTTTTTGCAGCTTAAAAAAATGCCCTGCATTGAATTGCCGTATGTGACTTTGTTTCTTGGACTCGACGTAAGTCGTGTTTTGTTTGTGTTCTGTCAATTTCATCATTGTAATCATTGTAGACAATGCGATCTCTTTGGATCAACCAAAAATTATTGTTTGTAAATGTTCTATATGCTTTTCAGGTCAGTGTCGTATCTGTGAGCTTATCCTCAAAGAAGTCGGCTTCAGGGACATTTCAAGAAAGCGAAGGTAAAGTGTTTTGGTCTTAAAAGAAGTCTGCTCTTCAATCGAGTCTGGAGCCAGAAAATTTCCCAATCTAAGGTTTTATAGAAAGCGGGAAGTGTCGGGTTCAGAAAATCGAGCTTTCTTTCTTGCATTAGTGGTCAAATCCCAAAAGTCGCCGATAAAGTAAGTTTCTATTTCATATGCTTTCTGAAATTGTCTTATTACTGTGGCACTTCGTTTATCTGTTCTTATATACACATTCAGTTATGTTTTAAGTGTCTGATAAATCTTAAGATAAAATGTATAACTTAACACTAATGCTATATGTTGTGTATTTTTTAACAGCAAAACCAGTATTGAGTTGGGGCTATTTTGACAGCAAAACCAGTAGGGATTTCTAAGAAAGCAAGTAAGCCATCAATAAAACTCGTTCTGATTCGTACTTAAGTAATCTTGACATTGTTGATTAGGCACAATTGCATTTGCGTTGGAGAGTTGTAGTTTAGTTGGAGTTGTATCGGATCCAAGTCTTATGAAACCTGATTAGCTATAGTCCAAATATCAGCCTGTGGATACTCGGGGTCAGATTTAAGGGGTGTTTGGATTTGCTCTTTAGAATCAGGTGGTTGTTTTTTTTAAGCCACCTGATTTTTAGTTTCATGGGGTATAATACAGTGAAGTGTCCTGCTACCGCTTGTGAATTTTCATCGCAATGTGCCACACACTATGCTTCTGCTACTGTCAATGGCCAAAGTAGTGACTATATACATAAGTATACATTCACCTCATTGTTCAGAACTGTGTGTGTATTCAGCACTTATTATTTTTGTTCTTTTTTTTGGCTTGCAGCAAGTGACCGGATGCCTAACGGGTTTGTTATTGACATTGGTGCCGTACGAAACGCTACTGCTCACTAGCGTCCGTTTGAACAACCAAATGATACATTTAATCCTACTAGACGTCAAGCTGAATCTGACAAAAAAATGCGCGGCCAACAGCTTTGACAAACAAAATATATGCTGCAGACGAAGCCAGAGCTGCAAAACATCAGTAGCGTCGGATTTGGTTTGGAACTAGGTAAAGAAAGTATACCACTTGAACAAAGAATATATCTAGCTGATCAACATATTTTTTGACGATGAACAATATACAATATTCTACAGTTGTAAAGTTGTACTTAATCTGTTAACATGATTTTACAGGAACAGGCTGATAAAGAAGCTGCAACAGCAGCTGCACGTATGCTTTAAACAGGGGGATACAGAAGAAATAGAAGCGGATGCACTTGGTGCAGCTGCTGCATCTGTTTCGTCTAAAAGACCGGTAGGTGTTTTGTTTAGATCATTCATAACTTATTTTAGAACTTAGATTCTCAGATCTCTTGCTTTATTAATCTTAAAATCTACTTGCTGGAATACAGAACCTAAAGGCCAACTTCTGTTGATTAACGGGAAAACGGAAGATGAAGTTTGCAGAAATCTGGAAAGAGTTTTGCTCACAATGAGAATAACAAAAGCAGAACCTAAGGTGAACTTAGAAACTACATGCCTGAGCATAAATGATATCTTTTGTGCTTTCTTTTATCCATTATTTATTGCAATTTTCATGATACATCTTGTGTTTCATCTGATTTGGATTTCTTACATGATGCTAGATGTGGCTTTTTGTCATTGATGGATGGGCTCTTGAAATTGCAGTTGTAAGGAACAAATCCGGGTGAATATCGAAAGTACCCATGTATGACATAATAGAGCAATCTTGTAAACCAAATGCTGCAAGGTTCTGTTTCTATGCTAATGTTTGTGATGATTAGTGTAAATCATAGAGTGGATGACTTGATTGGTTATTGGTTGTGTCTAGATTCGACCATACTATTTGTGTTTTGTGAATAAATAAACACTTGTGGATGAAGTTAATATGTTAGATTTCCGCTATTACAGACTTTTTAGATTCTAGTTTGTAAAAATAGGTAAGCAGTAAAATGAAAACTGGATCCATTTTTTTTGTTAATATGATCATAATTAGTGACCACCTATTTGGTCTCTAAAACTCTGTAGTCTGTGACCACTATCTCGTCACCATTGGTTAACACAGTGACGAAATTTATTGTCACTATCATCTCTCTGACGAAATATTTCGTCACTAACCGGGTTAAACAGTGACGAATACTCTGGTCACAAATTAATGACCAATCATAATTTGGTCATTAACTGAATTTGTGACGGAGCTTTAGTGACGACTGGTGACGACTCTAGTTTGGTCACTTACTAATTCAGTGACGATTTTTTCTGTTGTTAGTGACGAAAGCTGTTTTGTCACTATAGGTGGTTTTTCTTGTAGTGTTACGACCCGTTTGAAGCCGTTATTTAACTCCAATTAACCACTTTATTAATGATTTTTGGAACCAAAAACACGTTTTACTTGTTTTTCTTAAACGATTTAACTTGCGAATCATTATAAAACTTTAATATTGATTATATGTAGATTTTTTTTTTATTGATTCAATACAAACAAGTAATTTACGATAACCATTTTAGTATACATTCACTAAAATTTGCAAACTGATTCACCCTTGATATTCATGTGATATTTTGCAAATAATAGGAATCAAGGGTTATATTTTCAAAACTTTGAATTACGAATTTGTTTAGGATCAACTAAATAAATATTTTTACGGGAATAAATCGTAAAAAACATGAATTAAGTCTTCAAATTGCTTTTTCACGATTTCTTAAATTTCTTAATTTCTCACTGAAACTAAAGTCTAATTTAGCCAATAGTAAAAACAACAATATAGAATCATATATCATACAAGTAATATTTTGGTACACCTATTATAATAAAACATTTGAGAAAATACATTTTTATTGTATCACTAACACCGATAATGATGAATAGACATGTAAACTTATACTCCACATTAGTTTACAAGCATACTTGCCTTCAGTTTTGCTCCACATTAAGGAAGGTAACATTCGTGTATGGCGAGGTTCACCTAAAATGTTCATACAGTCGCTTTTAATAAATTTTCTTTATATTTAAGATCTTTAATCTGAAGTGGTTTAACCGGTTTATACTTAAATTATACATCAATTTGGACGATATTTATGTTTCATATGATAATAAATGTTTGAACACGAAAAGTGTAAATCATTAGAGCAGGGACTTCTATTTATATTTTGTTATAGATCAGGGTATGTTGTGTAACTATATGTAACCTTGCGACAACATTAAACCCTCGCAACACTTGTAGTTGTAGGGGATGCGAGACGTATGTATGGGTATATATATACCATTCATCGATTATCCCGGATACAATGCTTGCTTGCAAGAAACCAATTAAAATAAATATGCGGGATTCAATTCTCAATACATTCCGAAACTGAGTTTTAAATACATTTTCAAAAAAAGTAGCTTCATGATCGTCATTCATCAAAAGATTTCAACTTAGCTTAAGTATTTTAAAGTGAGCATCCAAGTTATCTTCACCATAGTCATAGTTCTTTATCAAGCCATCACAACATAGGCCTGTTACATCATCAACGAACTCGCCCAAAATTTGAAACATATAGTTAACAGTAGAAATCATTCTCTCTTCACTTAGTTGATCTTCCGGGTGTACCGCAGCCAAGTTGGAAGCCATTTCTATTCTATTAAGGTTGCCATCTCCGTTTATATCAAATCGTTTGAGAATTTTTCTCACTTTCTCACATCTGCTTATTATTATGAAAAGATACTATAAAAGTTACAGCATGAAGCTAATGTTGGCATATATATATTTTATAAAGCTACTCAAACATAATATATATCTTGTTAAAAAGAATTTATAAATCCCAGCCTATATAACCGAGTGTTTTTAAAGATGACATAACGATGACGTGTAATGTGACATAGCAACTTCAATTTTAGCATGTGACAAAATCGAGCACCTCTATTAATTTAATTTGTTTTTTTTCCTTTTTTCAAAATACTTCGATTCTATGTTTTTATAATAAAATATATATAATCATTAGTACCTATCCTTTTTTCTAGACGCATCTTCAGTCTCGGTTGAAGTTCTCAACTCCAATCCTAACGTCTCAAAGTCCACGTCCAAGCTATCAATGCCATGGTCATAGGTTCGTAAAAGTCCATCACAAGTAAGTCCTTTATCACCATCAATATATTTGGCATACCAACGAAACACCTTATCAACGTAGCTGAGTACCTCTTCAGGAGCTTCATTGTGAGGGTTTCTTTTTAAAAGTAAAATACCTAGCTAGTTCGCACTTGTCAAGACCTCCATCTCCGTTTAAGTCAAACCGCTCAAACATTATTCTCACTTTCTCAGCTCTGTTAGGTTAACCAAAAACATTCAAAAGTATATTAGCTGTAGATTGGAACAAAGTTTGAAAGTTGCGGGTGCATATTGGAATAAAGTTTGAAAGTTTTAACAAAAATGAGACATTTTTTACTTTAGATACTTACACGGTATATGTCAGTAAGTACGTGACTAGTTTATGACCAAAACCCTATTGTAATTGGCAAAATTATAAAATCAACTATAAGAGGTCCATGAATAATTAAAAGAAACTTGAAATAGATTATATCTAATTATTTCAACTATAGTGAAAAATTATTTTATATCTATGTGGCATGTAAAGGTCTTAATTCTTGAAATTCTTAATAAACTCAACACACTTGATGCGTATATAATGAGAAACATTTATAAAGTTGTGTAACATAGTTCTATATTTTTATTATAAATCTTTATAAAATGTAATCATAGTAGAGACTCTAAATATTACTCCGTATTTACCTTTCCTTTTTCCTCAAGGCGTCTTCCCTGTCATCTAAGGGTTTCAAGTCAAGCCTCAACTTTTTAAAATCACCGTCCAAGTCATCAACAGCAAACTCATAGCCGTGTAGCAAGCCATCACAAGTAAGACCCTTTTCACCATTTGTAAACTCCCTAAACACTGAAAATATATGATCAACTGCCACGCTGATAGTTTCTTCATCGGTTTTGATTTCAGGGTCCGTAGAGACACATAATTCAGTTAGCTCTTCTTTGTTAAGACCGCCATCTTCGTTGATGTCGAATCGTTGAAAAATTCTTCTCACTTTCTCATATCTGCTATTTGGTTAAGTTAAGCCGCATAAAATATATCAACAATTTTAAATGCATTGACATGCCCACAATTCATTGGTTACCTTAGAGCAAGTTCATAATCCTCAAGCGGTTTTAACTTAAGGTTAAGCTTCTCAAAATCGTCATCTAAGCTATCAATACCAGAGTCATATAAGTTAAACAAGCCATCACAATTAACGCCTCCCTCGCCTTCAATAAACTCGCCATATAAACATAAGACGTTTATTAGGTTGTCAAAAAGTTGCTCATCATCTTGATCAGGATTGCGAAACTGAAGAAGGCAAGCTAGTTCTGTCATGTCAAGGCACTCATCTCTATTTACATCAAATTGCTGGAAAATTCTTCTCACTTTCTCATATCTACTTTTGTTCAACAATTTTGCACATAAATATACAACCAAACACAGTAATTTCAGCAAATATTATATCAAATGTATAAGAGCTCGTCATTATTTGTATTCAACACCATATACATAGCATACCTTTAAATACATAGATACGTGTTCATGTGCATGTATAGTATTTGCGTGAAGATACGAAATTTAAACCTTTTTTTTTTAGTAAGTATTGTGTTAGATATTTTAGTAAACTAAGGGTTTATTTTTTATGGAGGTTTTGGATTCCGGTTAGATATTGGAGTTGAAGAGAAATGTTTGGTGTGAGGGTATAAGTTTCAGATTTGGCATGATGCCTGATGGTGAATACTAGATTTGTGGTGGAAACCGAAAGAAAGTGAAAGAAAACAAAAATGTTAGGTGATTTTAGTGTCATCAATTGTATTTTATGTAATTGTGATTTACTTGAGATCAAATGCTTAATCATTTTCAGCTTATAGTCGAGTTAGGAGGTGTGGAGTGCACGGTCGTTTTAGCTAGCTTAATGCCGCCATGAACAAAGAGCGGGGGTCAGGGGCCCGCTACTATGTCAAGTAGCCCTTGGGTATTACCCGTTTAATTTTACTTCCAGAACCGTTTTCCCATCACAAGTCACCCCGTTTCCCAATAGTTGCAACTCTTCCCGCCAACTGCCTTTAACCGATTTTAACTAACTTTCGGTTATAATTTTTCATTATTTATTGATCTCTAACAGAACATAACAGACATAACAACTTTCAGTATATGGCTTTGATTTCTCGTGCCTTAGAAACAAAATGTTGTTCTCTGTCTTATCCAATTGAAGATTTCGTGATACCCGAGGCATATAGGGTCGAAATACTTCAATCGTAATCTCTACACGATTCAGAAAACATATCAAGATTAATACCACCCACACACACCCAAATTTTAACAATAAAGGTGTGTTTTCAAGTTTTTTTAGATCAAAAGTAAAAGAAAAGTGCAAAAAATGGGGAAAGTGATGTGCTATTTTTGCCAAAACCTTCATCACATGAAAGTGAGTGTAATAAAAATAATACATTTATTATGAAGAAATTCTTTAATTCCTTTAACATGAACATCAATTAAATATAGGGCTAATAACCTATTAAAGCACTATAGTTGTCAAGAATGACAGTTCTGCGTAGCGAACTAAAAAAATAACTCTTTTAGACATTAATGTTGACATTTTTGTCTTTCTTTAAATATTATGACCATTTTACCCTTTGAAAATATTTTAAAAAAAAAGAATTTCAAAAAAAAATTTAGAAAAAAAAGTATTTCGAAAAAAAAAATAAAAAAAAATATATTTTGGAAAAAAAAATCGAAATAAAAGTATTTCTGAAAAAATTCAGAAAGGGTAAAATGGTCCTAATATGGTTATAATACTTAAATAAAGACAAAAATATAAACATTAATGTCTAAAAAAGTTATTTTTTTAGTTCGCTGCGCAAAACTGCCAATTTTGACAAGTATAATGCTTTAAAAGGTTATTAGCCCTTAAATATATGATCCTTGATATAATACATTTTTCTCATCGCCTTTTTTTCTTCTTCTTACTACTCAAAATACTACCAAATTTTTAACAATTTTTTTTTTCTTTCTTCAGCACTTTCTATAATTTCTTTTCATTTTTCTCTTCATCCAAATCAAAAGTGAAGAACATGGTATAAATACCTATTGTTTTGAATATGCATGTTACCACTTTCCATTTTGAATATTGAGTATTAATTCTTAGGGGGTGCCAATGGGGCTCGGTTTCACTTCGGCATGGAGCACCCCGATCGGCATGAGCATTGTAACTCAATCGATGTGGTGTGATTGTAGGGTAAATCGGCAAAGTTCTTGATTAGGCATGGAGTTTGGGAAATGAAAATGTATCCGTTGCAAGCTAAAAAAAAGAGACGTTGGGTATTTTTTTTAAAATGTAGCCGTCGCAAGCTAAAAAAAAAAAAAATTTACTCCCCCTCTATAAATAAACAAATCCAATTTTATTTTTTACCACAAATTCAATCACTACTCTTTACAATTCTTTACATTTTTAAAAAATAGTCTCATGGATCCAATAAAATCAAAAGGTGGTTCGTCGTCATCCAAAGGCCGTGAACGAGATTCTCGTTCCATTCGTCCACAAATTCAATCACAACCCGCTCCCTACATTCCTCAAATGAGTCCTCCTCAATATTATCCTCAAATGACTTCTCCACCGTACTTTCAACCCCAATATTTTCACCAACCACCACCAATGAATCCAAATAAATGCACGATGACCCCTACAAGTGACTTTGACCCGTTCGTCGACTACCGTGACGTTCCTTCGCGGCGTGAACCAAGTGTCGAACGAAAGCTACCGCTATATGACTTGGATGATGATGAAGATGAAGTGGTTCCCGAAATGCAACCACCAACTCCTATGGGTATATTTTTATTTGTTATAAGTTTAACTTGTTTTAATTTTTATTTGTTATAATTTTATTTGTTACACTTTTATTTGGTGTATTTTTATTTGTTAAAATTTTATTTGTTAGAATTTTTATTTGTTAAAATTTTGTTTGTTCGAAAATGATGAAGAAATTCAAGAAGTGCAAAAAGCGAAACTTATTTAGAATAAAGCGGAAAAAATCTTGGGCCGTAGGTCGATGGATGTCGTGGCTAAAACTTGGGTTCATATCTCGACATGTAGAGTCAATGGGAATGAACAAAGTAGAGATAGTTTTGGAAAGAATTCTTGAGCATTTCAAGCAAAACGTGAAAGACACAACTCGAACTTTTCATGGCTTGAACACAAAGTGGAAAACTATGCACGGCGAAATGGGTGTCTTTAATGGGCTATACATCCAACAAGTAATTTTTAAACTTTTTATTTTTATAATTGTATACTTTTATTAATTTATACTTTTTACTTTTATAATTGTATACTTTTATTAAGTAGAGATTATTTTGTACTTTATAATTGTAGAAACGTCTTCATGAGAGTGGGTGTAGCGATGTTAACGTGATGACAAATGTCTTGGCCGATTACAAGAAGAAAACTAGCAAGTCGTTTACTCATATTGATGCTTGGGACATTGTTAAGCAAGAAGACAAATGGTTGGAACAACCAGATGTAGCAAAGGATCTTCTCATTCCGACGAAAAGCGAAGAAAGTGTTACGGAATTAGCCACCGAGTCCGCAAACAATGACAACACTATGCTTCCGGATATGAATGACGACAACACTCCTATGCGGAAAAGAAAAGGCAAAAAGGCCGAAAGCGAGTCGTCGACAATGCATAGTGTAGCTGTGAGCTTCGACACCTACACATCAAATAAAACACAACTATTGCTGACGGTGGTGAAAAAAGGCGCAAAGGATGAAATGGCCGAAAAGTTCTTGGCGACAAAAATCCGTATCATTGAAGAAAAGTATATGTTTAGGGCGATGAAATTCTATAGGGAACCGCACGATAACATAACCGATCCAAATATACTAAAGTTCACTCTTGACAAAAAAACGTGAGCTGTTGGCCGAGAAATATGGATGGACTTGCGATTTTTAGATATGTGTTTTAGTTCGTTTTTTTATTAATGCGATTTTTAGGATGTAATTTTCTTTTAAGTATTAATATAATATTACGTTTTTATTAAATTGTTTAATATAATTAAAAAAAAATAGATTAGGTATGAGTTAGACATGGTTGCCACTAAAAATCTATTGTTAGGTATGAGATAGGTATGAGATGAGATGGAAGGATATTATTAGTGGATGATTAGATATGAAAATTTTTGTTAGGCATGATTGCCACCCCCCTTAGCCACTAATTATATACCTTTGATTTGTCTTTCCTTTTTAATTTGTGTGGGTCCTATATAATATTATTTTTTGAGTTAAGTACATTTTTGTTCTTGTGGTTTTTCGGGTATTTTATTTTCAGTTTATTCTTAAAAAAGTGTCGGATCCATTCTAAAAATGAAACACTCGTTATGGTTTTTTAAATTTCACATTTTACATTTTTGTCAGGAAAGTTCGGATCTACATTCTTACGTCAATAAACGTTAAACAATATACATTTCTAAGAACGAACGATGCAATTTTTTCCCATTCTCAGCTAGGGGTGTAAACGAGACGAGTAGAGTCGAGTCGAGTACTGCCAAGCTCGAACTTGACTCGATTAGTAAAACTCGAGCTTGAAACTCGACTCGAGCTCGTTCGAGCTTTGGATTTCAAGCTCGAGCTCGGCTTGTCATCTCAAACTCAAGCTCGAAACTCGACTCGAGCTCGTTTGTTGCTACTTTTAAAGCTCGAACTCGATGAAAAATTGGCATATCAAGCTCGACTCGACTTCGATTTACGAACTATATGTATATAAAAGGGTAAAGTGTAATATCATTGAAGCTCGATAAGGATCGCGAGCTACTGGTGGCATAGTCAAGCTCGAACTTGGCTCGAAAGTGTACTCGAGTAGCTCGAGCTCGAGCTCGACTCGTTTATATCAAGTCGATTTCGAGTAGTTTGCGAGTCGATTTCGAGTAGTTTGCGAGTCGATCTCGAATAGCTCGCGAGTTGTCTCGTCTCGTTTACACCCCTATTCTCAGCTAACGTGGTTATAACATGTAGGGTATTTTTTGTCTTTTTAAGTGTAACATGATGTATTTTGCAGTTTACTCTTATTATTATTTTTATTATTTTTACTTTTACTTTTTGATTTTATTATTAATATTATTTTATTAAAATTAATATTATCATTACATTTTTTAAAAATTTCTAAATATTTTAATAATTAGTTTAATTTATTTTGTTATTATTATTATTATTATTATTATTATTATTATTACTATTGCTTTTAATTTTTATATTTTGATCATCATCATCATCATCATCATCTTTCCATCTTTTTAACTTAAATTTCCTTTTGACGTCATATTTAAACAAAACACATGCATAACCCCATTTTAACAACATCGTATTTATTGCACCAAATTCATCAACAAATATGGTGTTGTTATAAGGGGTTTGTGTTTAGTTTTGGTTTGAAGAAGATGAAGAAAGAATGTATAAATATTAAGAAATGAGAAGAGAGTTTTAATCATAATAATAATAAATGTTATTATAATAATAATAATAATAATAATAATAATAATAATAATAGAAATATAAACACTTAAATGTGATAATAATATAGAATAATAATAATAATAAATTAAATAATAATAATAATAATAATAATAATAATAATAGAAATATAAACACTTAAATGTGATAATAATATAGAATAATAATAATAATAAATTAAATATAAATGTTTAGAAATTAAGAAAAATGTAATATTAGTTCAAAAAAAAATAATACTACTAAGAGTAAATTGCAAAATACATATTTGTTACAAGCAAAAAAAGGAAAATACCTCCCATGTCAGAACCAAGTTAGCATATAACACAAAAAATATTGCATCGTTCATTTGTTGTCTAACTTTTATTAACGGATGGATGTTGATATTCTAATTTTTCTGACAACAATATAAATTGTGAAATTTAACAAATCACAAAGATATTTTTTGAAGTTTACTCTAATTTTATTTTAAGATACAATCATGTTCAAATAACAGTATCATTCATGTCCCTATGGAACAAGTTTATTGCCGCTTTTCTATGTTATCAGTTCTTCATAACCTTTTTAAAGTGTACATCTCTATTCTTTCATTGATAGTTTCCTTCTTTTCAAAATAAAAATAAATGGTATAAGCTTTTCCGACCATTTGGACCTCCTTCAACACCGTGATTAGAACATTTTAAAGATTGTTCTCCGCATGCTACATGAGTTCATCATAAACGAACAGTTTTTGATCTTTTTTTGTCTTTTAGTTTTTAATTTAATCTATGTCAAACTTTTGTGAGTTAATCGTTGTAGGAGAGTACTAGCCGACAACATATAGGCATGGGCGGAGGCGGAAAATTTTCGACGAGGCAATTTATGAAAGTACTCCTAAAAATTTATTGGGGAGCAATTTATGAAAATACCCCTAAAATAAAAATAAAAATTACACATAAAAATATTTGGTAACGGGGCACGTGCCCACTCTATCCCCTCCCTACCTCCGCCCATGCATATAGGGAGCCCGAGCTCAGTTGTTAAGATAAGTTTGAAAGTCCATTAGAGTTATTTCTAGGGTTCATTATGTCTGTGAAATCTATAAATAACAGATGAATAATATATCATGAGACGAAAAGTCCAATGTTCAATAGTGAGCATATATACTGACCTCTCTGCTCTTTTTAAAGGACCTTCATTGCTAAAGGTAAGTCGAAGCATCTCAAAATGACTATTCAAGTTATCAACACCATGGTTATACGACCGTAACATGCCATCACACGTAAGACCTATTTCGCCATTAGTAGACTCGCCATACAAATAAAAGAATCTGTCAGTTTTGATGGAAATTTCATCTTCACTAAATTTAATTTGTGAGTTTGTGACAATAAAGAAGTTAGCTAGTTCTTCTTTGTTCAGTACTCGATCTCTATTGACATCAAATCGTTGGAAAAGTCTTCTCACTTTTTCATATCTGTTATAACACAAAACACTAACCAATGTTAAATTGATTTATATGGAAATTTTATTTTTGTTTTTTAAATGATGATCCATATACGCATCTATACAACATATAAAGTAAAAATGGTCAATGTTGAAATGTTGAAAAATTGTCAAGCCATGCATTTGAAAATGAAACTATGACTTATATGATATTTGGAAAGGAAATTATTGAAAGTATTTAAAACTATGACTTATATGACACTAGCTAAAAGACCCGTGAAATTCACGGGTATTTTAAAGAAACGGGGAAAAAATAATGAATGAAATTGCAAATTATGAATTTAGAGGCTAGAAAGAACTACATTTGGATAAGCAAACGTAAAAGTATAAAAGTACGCAATAATGAACACACAAAGTCAAATAACCAAAAAAATAACCATCTTCAATACTTGTTTTCTACTAACATGAGATACGAATACATGTATTTGTGATCCAAAATTGTGTAGCACTTCTTTGTAGACCATGTTGGTTCGTCACAAATAACCATCTTTGTGTTTTGCTCCTACTTAGCGAGAGACGGTTACATATAGTTCCCAGTGTAAAACAAAGCAGATAAAATATTTTGTTTTGTATGTGGATTTGAACAATTCACCTTGTAAACAATGGGAAGTTTGGCATTGTAACTTGTGCATACATTTTGATCAATCTTCTCACTTGATTCAAGCTCTTCCTTTAGAAATGATTATGAAAATACTAAGATCTGAAGACTTGTGAGTACAATAAGTATTTTACTTAGGGCCGTTGTTTCACCCTTGGTATGGGCTTTTGAAATCAAACTCCAAAAACTTTGTTAGTTTTGATCTTTAGATTTAAAATTTGGATTGGTTCAAAAAATTATGCACTGTTTCAAATAGGGAAGGGTGGGGTTGGCGTTTTTAGTGCAATTTCTTTTGACTTTTGTTTTAAAAAATAGTTATATTATTTTTTTAATAATTTTTAATTAACATATAAATTAATTATTATTTATTAAATAATATATTTTCTCACTCTCACTTACTTTAATATTTTTTTCTCTTTTTACATCAAATCCAAATTTGAATCAAAATTTAAATTCTAATCCGAATCATAAACCCATCTATGAGCCAAACATGCCCTTAATATTTGACACTATACCTTCAAAAATTGGATAAAAATGTCATGTCTCTATTAATATTTTTAAAGTATAACTAACTCAATGATGTTTATATCAAACATGGTTTTCATAGATATTTTAAAGTTACTTGCTAGTTTTTATCAAGCAGTCTAGATAGACCTTCCTCATCCTAGATCAAGTGGATTAATCTAAATATTGGATCCAATTCAAGCTTAGCCTAAGTATTTTTGATTAGCTATGTGATAAGCATATAACTATTCAACCTAACAAAAGCATATAACTATTCAACCTAAATAGTTAAATGCAACAAAGCATATAAGTAGTATTTTTATAATGAGTTTACTTATCGACCTCTTATCTTGTGAGACATCATTTTTCCCTCTTTTACCACGGTACCTTTACCTTCGTTAGCGAAACGAATGACCCGATAAACTTGTAAATCCAAAGAAGTACCATTTTCGTGGGAACCAACAACATGAATAAACAAGAAACCTGCGTCATATAAGGAAATAAAAAACAAAACTACAAGCGTCGGCTAGGTTATAATTTTTATTAAATTAATATTAAGATTTACAACATAATAAACTTAAGAAGGCCACTCACAATAAGCAGGACTAGTACCAAAAGCTCATTCATTGTGTGTGAGTTAATAGTAGATAATGGGTTGATAATCAGGCACTAACGACCACCTTGCTCGGCATAGAATCTTGTGCTCTCGGGGTATACCAACATCAGCGCCAACCTCGACCCATTCCACATACTAATTGCCCGTGTAAATTGCTTTTATCACGTTTATGGTCCTGAACACAATATTGTTAGGAATTAGAAATTCCAGGTATTAAAGAGTCGGTCACCTCAAGTATATGTAATCGTTAGAAGGCTCGTAGTCATAGTAATATTAAGTTAAGTAGTATTTAGTTAAGTAACACCGTGGAGAGGAGACGGTCTTTACCACTGTATGCGATCCACGGCCGATGTGTGGCGATTATGTAAGACTATAAATACTCTCTACCTCCCAAGGTAGAGAGTTGGAGCTCATAATAATATCTTTCACTTTCTCTCACTAAGTTCCCTAACCTCTAACTTTCTCTCTCTAGAATTCCATCTATATGCTACCTTGTGTTAATGTTATGATGTGTATGTGAAAAGTTATATCTTACAATTGGTATCAAGAGCCATGGTTAGATCATATCTTACACATCTTTGGATTTCTAGTGGTTTTAGGTGGTTTTGAGTTTGAAAAAGTTTAGTGGTTTTTGCATCATTTGATTGATTTCTAGTGTTAAAGTTTGATTTTGGTTGTACTTTTATGTTTAGAATCATCAAAAGTGTTTAGGTTTTCATTTGGTAAGCTTGAATCATCTTGGTTGGGTTGTTTTTGGATTGAAAAGTGAGGTTTATATGGTTTTTCAAGCTAGCGACTTAGCTCACGGAATATTTTCTTGGTAGCGACTTGCTTCACATTTTTGTAGCGACTTACGGTGTTGGAGCTAGCGAGTTAGATCTAGCGAGTTAAAGTACAAGTAGTGGATTCACTACGGGTAGCGACTTAATGGTAGCGACTTGGTGATGCGAGTTGCTCTTTAGCGACTTGTGTCTCTAGCGACTTGTGTAATTCTTTGCCAAAATTTGATTAGCGACTTGATGCGTAGCGAGTTACTACTTAGCGACTTGCTTTTCGTTGAGCTTGGGACTCTAGACTTAGGGACTTAGCGAATTAGGGTTAGCGACTTAGTTCTTTAATTTCTAGCGACTTAGTGCATTAATTTCTAGCGACTTAGTGCATTATCTTCTAGCGATTTAGTATTTTATCATCTAGAGTCTTGAGTGATTGTTTCCGGTTTTCTCTTGATTCAGTAAAATCCCGTGAAAGAATCCATTTCCCGGTTTAATCATAGAGTTATAAAATCCCGTATAATCTGTTAACATGTCTACCAACGTTCCCACTTATCATCTCCTGTGTAGAAGATGTTCAAGCGGTTGGATACTAATCGCCCACCCATGCTTGACAGGCCCGACTACGACTCTTGGGCTCAAGCGAATTAGATTGTATTGTCTTGGGAAGGAAAATGGTGTCAACATTCTCAAATCCATTGATGAAGGACCATATCGAGTTGAGGCGACTAGAGACATACTTGATACTAATGCGATGGTACTCTGTTTACGAATGGACAGACCAAAGATGTATGATGAGCTTGATGATAAGGATAAAAAGAGATTTGATGCGGATATCAGGGCTTCAAACATTGTTCTTCAAGGTCTTCCTAAAGACATCTACAAGGCGATCAATCATAACACGATGCTAAAGGCGGTTTGGGACAATGTTAAGATGCTTCTCTCGAGGTTGAATTAACTATGGAAGGCAGAGAATCCCAACTCTATGACGAATTTGAGCATTTCAAGATGAAACCGGATGAGAGTGTCTATGAGTACTATGTGAGATTTCATAAGTTAGTTAATGACATGAGGAACATCAGAATGACTATGCCTAACATTCATTTGAACTCAAAATTTGTGAACAACATGAATCCCGAATGGCACAAGTTTGTTACCGCTGTGAAGCTCACTAAAGGATTGAAGAATACAAACTATGAGCAACTCTATGCCTTCCTCCATCAGAATGAGAGACATGCTATGTTTGAAAAATTAATTCTCAATCAGTTCAAAACCAACGAGGGAGAGACAAGCTCGTCTAATGACTCTGACTTTTCTACTCAAACATTGGAATCACAACCAAAGCATCACAAGTCATACCCTTGGGTAATGGTAATCACAAACTCATTCATGATCCTATGTACAAACAATCTTTGATGCTCCGTGGGTAGCTTCATTAATCAACTAGCTCTTCTCATCGGTCAAAACATGAATACTCTCCCACAAACCAACAACAACCTCGAACGCATCTAACCCACACAATCAAGCCCTATTAAAGATGGAAGGATCGTGGTGCAACCGATTGAAAGCGATATGATCGAGGGGCGAGGTGGGTAGGAGAGGTTATGTTGGAAACTAGAATCGAGGAAGGAATGGTAACCAAGGTCAAACTAAGCTCATCAAATGTTATAACTGTGGTGGAGAGGGACACATTGCAAGGCACTGTACATCTCCAAAGCGCCCACGAGAATCTTGATTACTTGAGAGAGAGAAGATCTTTGCTGGCTCAAGCTGGGACAATGGTGCTACTTTGGATGAAGAGGAATTCTTGTTTCTTCTTTGAGCAATGCCAAGACCTATGATGCAGATGTGGATGAGCAGCCTACTCAGGAGATAGGTCACAATCATCAGAATGCCTTTCAAGTCGTGAGTGATGCATCGACTCGATGTGGATGATGGACCTATAGCACACACAATTTTTATGGCTAGCATTTCTCCAATGGTTTCTCCCAAGGTCTCTTCTTCATCACTAGCTGGGCCATCCCATGACAAGCTCATCTCGGAGGTATTAAAACTATCGATGATCTTGATGTGCACGGATGCATGACAAAGTACACTGAACTGAAACTATTGAATCAAATATTGAAAATATGGGTAATATCAATATTGTCCCATATGATCAATATTTGAAACAAAGTGAAAGTGAGGTTGTACCAAGTGATGCATCTTCTGCGATCAACAATGACTATGTTTTTGATGAATACCTTTGCATGTGCGATGATTCCATTATTTACGAACTAAATGCCTATAAAGAACAAATTGCTATTTATGAACAACGTGCTAAGTTTGAGTTGACCACTGCGTGGCGGGGAAATGGATAACCAAGTAAGTCTGATAATTAGAAAAAGTAAATTTAGAGAAGAAGTATTGAAACAAGAATTAAATTCCTTGCAAGAAAAACTCTCTAAAACATCTAAGCAAAAACAAGAACTTCAAGAAAATGTGAAAATGCTTAAGCAAGAATTTAATGCAAAGGAATCAAAACTCTTGAGAGATTTTTCTAATCGGAAAACTTTGAAAAACAAACTTGAGAACAAGTTGTACATACAAGGAAACACCATTAATTTGCTCACATGGTCACTAAACATAGAGTCTTAGCGATAAGCATAGCATTCCCCTTGTTGAGGAACAATCCAGAGTAATTAAAGGCTAGAAATGCTCATAAGGTGCTTTATGATGGTAATGAAATTCTTAAGCCTAGATAGAAACCTAGTTGCGTTGAGTGCACTGAGGAAGATAAGAAATCAGATGAAGTCACTAGGAAAGGATGAACAAAAACTAGATGACCGAAATGCAAGAGAAAAAGATTATTATCACTCCCCATGACTACAAGAAGAAAACTGGATTTCCTTGAACATGTTTAAGCCTCAAACATTGTTGACCCCGAACAAGTGTTACGGAAAAAGGATATGGATATACAAAAAGCTGAAAATCTTGTTGAAAAGAATCCCCCTTGTAGGAAATTCCTAAAGCGACTGTGTATCCTCCAAATACACCAATGCATTTAGTTCCTAGAACTATTGCCACTAAAAGCAAGACCTTAATCAGTCAATATGTTATTCTTCAACTATTTGTTGATTTTGAGAAAACTTGTAAGAAAAGGATCACACCTTGGGATAGCGGAAGGGGAAAGGGGTTATGAGCAAATGAAAGAATGTTATTTAACTGAGGTCATGCCTTTCTTTAAACAACTAAAAGATCATTTGAGAGTCTTAAAAAGGGGACAAAATCAAATATTAAAGAAATGGAAAAGGAATTTGATGCAATGGTAGTTGAAGTTAGTGATTATGGGCGTGCACTAAAATATAATGAGATTGAGAGGAAGAACTTGCATACCTTAAATGAGACTCTTATTCCTGAATGTGTTGCTCAAGATATCTTTTCACTGCTTCAAATTGCTCTATTAATGCTTCCAAATTTCATGAACTATGTACTGAAAGTCTCCCATGATCGTGTCATTGAGCTTGAAAAACTAATTCTAACTAAGCGAGAAAATTGAACTGGATGATCACGACAATTTGGTTAAACATTTTTCTAAACTGGAAGTTGAGCATTTTAATTTACAACTAAAATATCAACATCTTAAAGAAAATGTTAAAACTTCAAATATCAAGACATCTCGGATGCTCGAGAGTTTGATCAGATTTTCAAATTAACAAGCGTGATGAACAGATTCAAGCTCGATTGCAACACGATCAAAAATTTGAAAGCCCAAATCTCTCAATTAAAGGGTCAAACGAACAATATGGCAGGCTCCCAAATCCCTCCTCCTTTAGATTCTCAGAATTCTCAAACTTTTCATCTTCAAAACTTAGTTGATGCCTTACAAAAGGAAAGCGAGAGTTTTCTAGAAGAAAATGAAAAAGTTAAGCGACATTTTAAAGAGTTATATGATTCAATGAAAGTCACCCGTGACCAAAACAACGAAAAAATAACGTCTTTACAAAAGGAAATTGAGAATCTAAGAAGTCGAGGAAATGGGAAAGCGCCACTTGTTTTCAATAAGAATGTTGTCTCAAAGTCATTAGACCAAATACTGCTTGTGTGATTAAATATATTCCTCCTCATCTTAGGAATAATGAACATGCTTTTCATGAATCCTGTGCTCACCTTAAGGATAGTCTAGAATGTCTCCGTGAGATTGTCGAAGAGGATTTCATTAACAAACCTCTTGATAGTGAAATTAGGTTTGCTTGCCTCCGGGCCAAACGATCTCAAGAGTTGCTAGAATGTGTAATTGCCACATGTCCAAAATCCTTAACCTTAGGTGAAAAAGGCAAAGCTGTGATGCCTTGTTCTATGCCTAGTGCCAAGCGAAATCCGTTCTATGCCGTCTTAAAAGGAAACACTAATGTGCCTTCAAGTAGTTGATTCGGATATGTTAGTGCTAAGAAAGTGAACTTTAGTGTGCTGCAAAAGCTCAAATCACATCTTAAAGTATACACTAATGTGCCTTCTAGTACTTGATCCTTGCACATCAAGTTAGGGAATGCAAAATTAGATCAACCAACTAATGTTCCCATTCCCTCTACAGGAGTAATCGGTGACTTTAAAGCGAGCAGGTCAAAGTCTCAAGACAATACAAGGAATGATAGGACCTTGCAAGCTAAGAATGTGCATTGGAAGAGTGTAGAAGACCAATCTAGGAACTTTAAGCTTGAGTTGAATAAAACGAATAGTGTTGATTCTAGTATTAGCCTTAGGCGTCTTGTAATTAATTGAATTCGATACTATCTTGCAAACCTTGTAATGATGCATGCTTGATTACATTGCTAATCATGAATGTGGTGTGAATGCTTTGTCTAATGTGTCAAATGCCCGATTAAAATTGCTAATGCTAATAATGTGCAAATAAGGCAAAAGGCAAAAGAAAGATGTTAGAAAGCAATTGGAAACCCACAGGAATAACATTTATAAAGATAGGTTATTATTGGATACCTTTTGGTCATAAGAATAATCGGTTTTGTTCTCACACTGCTAAGATTATGCCCACTAGAAAATGGATGCCTACTTGTAGAACTATTCCCTTAAGCATACTTTGAATAGGTCAAATCTGAAACCGCATTGCATCTATTCCCAATGATTCCATTGCTTCTCGATATGGATGTTTTAGATTACGATGTGGGTGTTCCAATTACTGTTACTAACCATGTGGATCCCATTCGTGCATGGGGATCCCAATTATCGATTATCCATTTTTGTGCGTGTTCAACTGCGGATCGTTCAAATCGTTACGTGGTACACGGACTCGGTATTTCAAGCATATATGGAGACCGGTCGCGGCTCATGAACCGTGAGCAAGTTCATCGGGGCTGTTAGATTTGGTAATGATCATTTCGGTGCTATTATGGGTTATGGAGATTATGTTGTTGGTGATAGTGTCATCTCGAGAGTCTACTATGTTGAAGGGTTGGGTCATAATCAGTTCTCTGTTGGTCAATTGTGACTCGATCTAGAAGTTGCCCGAGAAAACATACACCTTTGTTAGAGATCTTAATGGTAAGGAACTTTAAAGGGAACTTCGTGGTTCAACCTTTACACCATCTATATCGATGACATGATGAGGGCTTCTCCAATCAGCTTGTTATCAAAGGCTTCAAAAACAAAGTCATGGTTATGGCATCGTCGTCTCAATCACTTGAACCTCGGCACCATCAATGATCTTTCGAGAAGGACTTAGTTGTATGTTTACCTAGACTAAAGTATGAAAAGGATCATCTTTGTTCAGCATGTCAATTGGGAAAAAGCAATAAATATGCCCATAAACCCAAACCTACTAACTCTCGTCACAAAGTTCTTCATATGATTCATATGGATTTATGTGGACCAATGAGTCTGAGAATATCTTTGGGAAGAAATATGTGTTAGTTGTGGTTGATGATTACTCTAGATTCACAGGGTCAAGTTCTTAAGGACAAAGGATGAAACTCACGATATCATCATCAAACTCATCAAGCAGTGCGAGGTTCGACTTAACAAAACCGGTCGGTAATTAGAGCGAGACAATGGGCTGAGTTTGTCAACAAACAACTTAATGAATTCTATGAAAGCGTTGGAATCAGGCATCAAAGAAGTGTTTCACGAACTCCTCAACGAGCGGTGTAGTTGAAAGACGTAATCGGACTCTGGTTGAAGCCGCTAGAACAATGTTGATTTACTCAAGGTTCCAATGTTTCTGCGGTCGAAGCAATTGCCCTTGCATGCTATACACAAAATCGTTCCTAATCACACAGTACATGGAAAAACTCCATATGAACTTGTCCACATCAGAAAACCTAATCTCTCTTTCCTTCGTGTGTTTGGTGCATTGTGCTATCCAACTAATGAGGGTCAAGACTTAGGAAACTTAGGGCTAAAGCGACATTGGAGTATTTGTAGGATATGCACCAAACAAAAAGGATACGAATCTATAACAAAAGAACCGAAATATCATGGAAACCATTCGTTACGTTTGATGAGTCGACGGTCAAATGGCTCTGGACAATCATTTCGGGACCGCACTTCAAAACAGTCCCATTGGTTCATCTCTTGTTCCAAACTCTACTCAAGAAACTCCATATGTACCTCCATCGAAGATGATGTAAAGCAATTGTTTGATCCTATGTTTGATGAACTGTATGATTCAAACACTAATGAGGTGATGATTCCACAAGAGAGGATGCTCATATTCCGGTGAATGAAGTCAATCCTTCAGTCTCAATATCTTTAAGTCAAGAAGCACCCTGCTGATCCTTGATCTCATCAACAAATCATCATTCTTCAAATGTACATCATGGAAATGTTTTGGCATCAATGATGAAGTTAATCCCTTTGCTACTCCAGAGGATGCTCCATTTGAAAACATATTTGCTACTCAGAATCATCATCGGAACCATCTTCTTCGGAGACATCGACTCGGCTACCTCAGTTCCTCAACAACTGCCACATGAACACCTTAGAAAATGGACTCACGATCATCCATTAGACAACATCATTGGAAATCCCTCTCGTCTGTATCAACAGGAAACAACTTGCATGCCTTATGGTGTTTATTCAACTCCGTACTTTCTAAGATCGAACCAAAAGATGTTAAAACCGCCATGAATGAAGCAGTGGTTCAATGCCATGCAAGAAGAAATTTCATGAGTTTGATCGACTTGATGTATGGGAGTTAGTACACTCGGTACTTTATGATTATAGCTCTTAAATGGATCTTCAAAGTAAAACTTGATGAGCATGGTGATGTGTTGAAGAACAAGGCTCGTTTAGTTGCTAAAGGATATCGTCAAGAGGAGGGTATAGACTTTGAAGAATCTTTTGCTCTTGTTGCTCGAATCGAGGCAATCGGAATCTTCGGCTAACTGCGCTAGTAAGAACATGGTAGTGTATCGGATGGATGTGAAGGCGGCATTTCGAGCGGAGATCTTAAAGAAGTCGTCTCGTCGGCCAACTGAAGGATTTGTGAATCAAGAGCATCCTACTCACGTTTATCGTCGAAGAAGGCTCTCTCGGTTTAAAGCAAGCTCCAAGGGCATGGTATGATACGCTATCAAAATTTCTTCTATCAACCGGATTCGTAAGGAGCGATTGATCCTACATTGTTCACGGTCGGGCAAACATTTAATTCATGTTCAAATTTATGTTGATGATATTATTTTTGCCTCGAGAGACCCAATGGAATGTGATCGTTTTTCTAATGAAATGAGTTCTAAGTTTCAAATGTCAATGATGGGACAAATGTCATTTTTCTTGGGATTACAAATTTCACAAAGTCGTGGAGGCATTTTCATAAATCAATCTAAATATGCTTGAGAGATTTTAAAGAAATTTGGATTTGATTCATGTGACCTGTTGACACTCCCATGATTGATCGAACCAAACTAGATGAGGACCACTCGGGGATCATGATTGACCAAACGAAATATCGTAGTATGATTGGATCCACGATGTACCTCCAGACTAGTAGACCGGACATCTTGTTATTTGTTTGCATGTGTGCTAGATACCGGGCTAAGCCTACTAAAAAGCACCTTGAAGCGGTTAAGCGGGTCTTTCGGTATCTCCAAGGAACCATCAATATGGGACTATGGTACGAAGGACAGGTATGTCACTAACGGCCTATCATGAATCTTGATCATGCGAGTTGTCAAGATACGTCGAGTACATCCGGAGGTGCTCAGTTTTTGGGTGATAAGCTTGTGAGTGGTCTTCAAAGCAAATGAGTACTTCTATATCCTCTACAGAGGTGAATACATAGCCATGTCATCTTGTTGTGCTCAAATCCTATGGATGAGATCTCAATTATCGACTATGGCTTTGAATTCAACAAAATCCTCTGTCTTTGTGATAATAAAAGTACTATTGCTCTCTCATGCAACAACGTTCAACACTCAAGAGCAAAGCATATCGACATTCGACATCATTTCATCGGGAAACAAGTGGAAAAAGGTGTGGTGGAACTATATTTTGTGAGGATGAATATCGGTTAGCAGACATCTTCACCAAAGCTCTTCCAAGAGAACGTTTTGAGTTTATTCTTCCACGTCTTGGCGAAAAGCCTTCAACGAATACTCTCAAGCGTCTTGGGGAGGAAGGCGAGGAGTAAAGGTCTATCTTCATCTATCTCTTGTATATATCTATTCGAAAAATCAAAATACAAAATTATAAAACCTTCAAAATCCATAAAAATCGAAAAATTGAAAAAATCTTCAAAAATATTGTCTTTTTGTCATGTTTTTCTCGGTTCGATAATATCTCTTTGTTTTGTCATTCAAAGAATGACACGGGACTTTAGATGTTGTTCAATTCAAAAAAATCAAAAATTATTTTTGAGAAAGAAAAAAAATGGTTTATTGTCATTTTCGGCAATAACGGTTTTTAAAAGAAAGAACGAGCCATGTTTTACCATGTTTTCAAATTCCATGCTCGATTCTATAACATTTATCTCTTTGAAAACTAAATGCTTTGAAAAATAACTCGGTCTCTATTTTTGATAATCATCGGGACTTATTTGTCAAAATCTCTATCTCTCAATCAACAACCTATGTCATTGATTGAGGGGAGAATGATTTCAATTAAATTAAAAGTTATTTGGCATTAAATTGTTTTCAAAAGATGTACATGCATGTTTAACCAATGGAGTTTAAAATCTCAACATCCGATCCTTATCAGTTAAAGCGCTTTCATAATCAAGTCACAATTCTCCTTAAAAGCTTTCAAAATCAATTTAAATCTATAAGAGATCACAAATCTCAAATGTTTTGAATAATTGTGATCGGAGAGTTGTGATTTAAATAGGATTTAAACTGATAATTAGATAAATGGTTTTTAAGTGATTACATGTTTGCCTCCCACAAGTGACAAGCGATTTCAAATTTTCCATGCACACATTGAGGGGGAGCATCTATAATTTGAAACGTGATCACTTATCTCAATGTGCAAGTTCCCTCTAGTATGTGTAAAACTCTTTTCAAACCTCGAGGCACATATTGAGGGGGAGCAAAATCATGAAAACCTCATCCTTCCCCAAAATGCTTTATCTACTTGATTCGATTAGGGAAGTGATGTTGATATTTTTAGAAAATGGTAATCAAAGAAGTTAATTCTTTCTCTTGCCTCCGTGTGCAAAACAATTTCAAATACTTGATGCACATGTTGAGGGGGAGTTCTTATTCTAAAAATATCAAAAACAATTCAGGTACAAAATGCTTTGATAATATATCACAAGTATGTGGATTGATTTTCAAATGGTTTTCAATTGGTTCCAATGGCGGATGAACAATACCAAATAGACCGACCAACTTTACATTATGTATGGTGATATAAGGATGATAAGGTTAGGTATGTGTTCCCATGATCCGGAGACGGGAGGATCTACCCGGGGACTATCCACTAGTTAGTGTAGAGTTCTTAGGTATGATGATAAAAGGAGAAAAATGAGATATGGGAAGAGTGCGGACTAAGGCTGAGCTAGTCTTGGAATAAACCCAACAAGGTTCTAGCTATGAAGTCTCGGTAAGCAATGAAGGGGTTGAAGAATTAAAAAGAATTGAATGAGAAAAGGGTGAAAACAAATAGCCCTCCATTTATTCAACCTTAGAGGCGAAACGGGTTCAATTCATATGCTCTTGATGGTAACATCGGTATTGAAGACAAGGCGTCATGGACCCGGTGACGCCTTGCACTTCAACTTCTCAAACCACTCAAGTTCCTCTTAAAAGGACTTGTTTCATTCTCACGGGGAACCGACATTATCTATCGACTTTCTCTTAGAGATTGTTGATATTGAAGAAGGAGACCCTCTCCTAGTCTCAGATAGGATCCAAATATTGACAAATTGAGTCTAGAGCCACGAGATCATCAATAAATCTCATTAGGACACTTTCAATGAAGACTCTCTTTTTCACACAATGTGGAAAGAGATATTATATCTTGAGTCCTACGCATTATCCTTGTGGTATTGCGAAACATCCAGTGATGTGTTTACATATTCCAATGTGAAGATGGAAAGCCTTACGGAGCCAACATCTAACAAGCTCTGGTAGGTGGCATGTGAGATCTATTATAGATCAACCATGTGACAAGCGAGAGCGAAACAATGGGCGATTCAATCTTTTGAATCAATCACGGTTCGAGGTTATGGATTGCGGATACCTTTGAAAAAGGTCTTTGTGCTTTAAAACTCTTTTCATTAGCACGTCGACCGTGTACTAATTTTCAAATCAAAAGGTGTTTTATGATTGATAATTGATTTTCATTAAAACCTTCGTTGTATTGCAAAAACAATTTCTATTGAGCAATACTCGATTGTTTTTTTCAAATATCTTTTCATCAATCGATTGGACTCAAATTATTTGGTTCACTCACTCGTGTTGTCTTCTTTGAGATGTTCGGTTTGAAACGGCTAAGAAGCGGTAGAAACCTGTCAAGAAATTCTTGAATTATACGATCCACGAAGCGGTACTTGTATCTTGATCAGCGAGCCGTGGGCGTGTACCTCAATTCAGCGAAAGTGATCAAAGACACTTTAGATGCGTTTAATGCTAGCTGTTGTATCGCGTGCGGCGTTCGCGGTGACCGAATGAAGCGGTCAATCCATAGCGCATGCTCACTTAACACATTCATCTCGAAATCATGATTAGTGCATCAATGACTCACGATATTTTCACTCCATGCTT